>CM060690.1:161876034-162043097 GCA_030686995.1 Artemisia argyi
AAATAAAAATTGTTCAACAATCATAAACTAATCTCGATCATCTTCTTTTCTTCCCGAAGATGCCCTTCAACGTCTTCCCGATGGATTTGAAGCCACCTCTAACTTCTTCATGCAAACTCTTTTGTCGTCTAAGCACCTCGGTTGTTCGTTCATGAAGTACTTCGTCGGTTTGATCACTAGGAGATGGGGTTGAATACTCGGGATAGTCGAGATCCTCTAGATTATCAACGAACTCGGAGAACGAAGGGGTACTAGCACCATGGGTGTTTTCCTCCTCATCATCAACGTCTTGTCGAGAAGATGAACCGTGAAAGCTATGACGACGAGATTTTCCCTTGTCACTTCGAGTTCGTCGAGTTTGTTTTAGAGCGAGAGGACGTAAAGTGGGATAGATGGACTTGTAGATGCTATTGTCAAGATCGGGGTAGTACTCGATAACATGACGATAGAGACGAGTTAGAAACATTCCATATGGAAGATTGGCTTTGGGAGTTTTTCTAGCACACTCAATCCGCTTGATAAAGAAGTAGGCCAAATTGTATGGCTTTTCAATAGCGATACAATACAACATGTGAGCAAGGCACGCCGGGAGATGGTCCCAGTGACCTCCGGTACCAAACGAATTCTCACGAATGAGTTCTTCCCAACGCTTCATGTGGGGGCCTAATTCCTTGAGGAGAAGTTGATATGAAGAGATTTGGACGTTTTTGGATTTTATTTTTCGGGTTGTAGTGGCACGCTCCACACCAAGGGACTTGACGAATTTTGTCGGGATGAGGGATGTCGGAGAGATATGGACCAGAGGTTGGTCGACAACGATGTAGAGATTCGAGGTCCCACTCGTTTGTGAAAACGGCTTGACCTCTAAAAGGAATTTGAAGGATTTGACCGAATTGCTAGAGAGTTAAAGTGATAAATTCATTTTAGATCATGAAGGAGATGGTGATGGCACCAAGATCATTGGTTTGAACCGTGACTTGGATATAGAAATCAACTATGAAACGAGGAACGATTGGTTCATTGATTTCAAAAAGGCAATTGAAGTTGATGCTTGTAAACAAGCGATTAATGTAGTCGGATTGAGCAAAGGCTAGATCTACTACACGTCCCTCATGAACGTTTCTATCTTCAATTTGACGATATATACGTCCAATGGAAGGAGGTGTAGTAGGGAGTTGGGAAACTTTAGGAATGTAGTTTTTAGTGTGGGAAAGATCTTCGGTAGTCGCTTTTGGCATTTTCACCTAAACACAACAACAACACAAAAGACCAAAATAAATATAAAGAAGAATAAAAGTGTATATATTGTTAAGATTTATGTTGGAACGTAAACATACTTCGACTCTAAGACGATAATCCTAAGAAGTAGTTTACCATGTTCCTTAATATTATTTTTAACTCGTTCTAGATATATTTTACGATGTTTAGTAAGTAGTTATGGACAAATCCAAACGCCCTTTTTAAACATCTTAATATATCATGAAATTTACTAGATTTACTTTAGGTTGTAAAACTAGCCATTTCTTACGAGTTTCTTATGCATGTGATTAGTTTTCGAAAAAGATGATTTATGTTTTGACTCAAAAATGTCATTTTTCGTACTAAACCAAACGCTTCCTTAACTAGACACTTACACTACAAGTATGTCAATATATATATGAATTATATATCTTGACAAGTCCGAATTACAAGTTTTAGGTTTATAATCTTGACAACGTTTTATAAAAAATATAACGACTTAATTTCGACATTATTTGGACATAATCCAAACACCCTCTTATCGTGTACAAAAATATTTTTACTTAGTCGAAAAATATAGTTTCATATTTTACAAGTTATAAAAATATAATGTGATTAGTTTTAACAAGTTTTTATACCATTATCCAACAATGTGTTTACCAAAAAATTTGAGAAAGGGGTGTCTTAAATTTTTCAAAAATTTTCGACAAGGGGGTTTATAATTATTAGTTTCTAGTATTAATTAAGCATCCTAATCCTAAGGGAAGCATTTAGTTATGAAAATTTTAGACCCAATTCGAAAGAAATTATGAATTTGAAAAAATTATTAAAACATGCATAATCTTGAGTTTGACCAAATTAGATGGAATTAGATAAAATGTGTTATGAAAAACTTACAATATGTAATGGTGATTGTGTTAGATGAATTTTCCCTTTGCGAATTAACCCGAATTATGTGATTTGGAAGTGGTTTTAGGTGTTTTGGGGTTTGGTTTTCCGTCACAGCAGTAGCAGAAGGAAGGGGTGTTGAAAAAGTGCAGTGTTTGGCAAAAGAAACAAGAGGAAAATCGTATTGGAACAATCAGATGGCCGGCCCCCTTAAACATTAAGGGGGCCGCCCTTTATTTGGCTGCCGGTCCCCTTAAACATTAAGGGGGCCGCCCTCCAAAAGTTGATTTTTCGAGGTTTTGGTTTCTGAAAAGAACAAGAAAATATATATACATATATATATATATATATATATATATATATATATATATATATATATATATATATATATATATATATATATATATATATATATATATATGATTTATTTTTAATCAAAAATACGTTGGAGGGTATTCGCACGAAAGGAATTACTTGACATTTCGTCAATTAAAATTTCTTGATCATTTCGGATGAAATTTATCAAGTATATATATATATATATATATATAAAGAAAAGGTTCGTGAACGAACAATTTCTAGTTCTAGAAAGTCAACAAATGAGTTTTCTAGGTTATAAAATCCTAAATATAGCTAAGTGTATGTGTATATATATATATATATATATATATATATATATATATATATATATATATATATATATATATATATATATATATATATATACATATATATATATATATATATATATATATATATATATATATATATATATATATATATAAGTATATAAATGTATAGATATAAAAACTAGAGGAAACTATAAGCCAAACAAAATCACATAAGTACTAGAGACTAAACTAAGCATGCATTTCTTGACAAGGAAATAAAAGGAAATGTGTACCTTTCGTCTTCAATGCGTTTTTCTTCAAAGTCTTCGAGGAATAGTACGAACAAGAGGTGACAACTAAAATTTCAAAGTTTGAATGCCAAATATTCTACGTTGGTCCTCATTGTCTCATTTGACCAAAGTTATTTGATCCGAACATGTTTAACATTTGGCTAGGATGCATGAAGGGTGGTAGTATTCCCCAAGGATTGTATCTTTGTTGATAATTTCACATTTGATTACTAGTGTTATTGTAGTTTTGCCTATTTTGGTTTCTTCTTGGTTGAGGTGTGTTTTGGTTGAGGTGTGTTAGACCTAGGATAAAAGTTATTTGGTTTACTAGGTGGTGGAGTTTTAGATCTTGTCTTAGGTTTAGAGGATCCTACTTCGGTTTTTAAAAACGGTTTATAAAAATCTTTTACTTCTTCATTGTTTGCCAGAGGTATTTTTTTTATCATTAATAAGTATATATCTAGGATTAGATTTTAGAGGTTTTAGTTCATTAAGTTCACTTTCAAATTTGACATTTTTGATTTCGCTTGTTGAAGCTTCGGTTGAGTTAAATCCTAAACCGGTTTTATCTCCGGATACTCTTTGAATACTTATTATTTTACCAAGTGATTGACTACTATTTTCAAATTTATCAAGTTTGCGAATTTCTTCCTTGAGTATTTTGTTTTCACCTTTAAGCTCTTGACATGATTTACATTCTTCAAAAATCTCCTTACCTTTTTCAAGTTGATGTATTTTAGTTTTTAGTTCTAGTACTTCATTTTTCAATTGGTTGTTTATGTATTTTAGTGATTTGTTTTTAGCTATTACTTGTTGTCCTAGTTTGCATAATCTATTATATTCACTATCTAAATCTTTTTCATCTAATGATAAATTTTCATCACTAAAGTATTCGGTTTCGGAACGTACCTCACTTGATGTCTTAGCCATGAGACACTTTTCTTCCATTGTCGTTTCTTTCTCATCTTCATCGCTATCACTCCAAGCTCCTCCAACAAACGCTCTTTGATTTTGATCTCTTGTCATCATTGGACATTTTTCAATGAGGAGATTCGGATCACTACACTTGAAACACTTTCTATCATTCTTGCCATACATGTCATCTTTATTCTTTTGGGATGCTCTCCTTTCATCGTGTGGTTGTCTAACGAATCTTCCTCGCCTTTTGAAGAATTTCTTGAAATTTCTTATGGCCATGGCATATTCTTCGTCATCACTTTCGGAAGATGAGCTATCTTCGTTGTTGGATTCCTTTCTAGCTTTCAAGGCGATTGACTTGCTTTGCTCTCATTTTCCTTTGACTATTTCGGAGTCCTTCTTTATAATTGCTTCGTAAACTTTCAAATTTCCAATTAATTCATCAAGTTACAATGTTGACAAATTCTTTGATTCTTCAATAGCCGTCACTTTAGCTCGCCATTTTGGGTGAAGAGCCCTAAGAAACTTCCTAACAAAATTCTTACTAGAAAAATTCTCATCAAGTGCTTTTAAACTTGTGATGATAGTGTTAAATCTAGCTAAATCATTATCAATTGATTCCTCTTCTGGAATCGTGAATTGCTCATATTGTTGTACAAATAAATCTATTTTATTATCTTTGACTTGATTATTACCTTGGTGAGTTATTAATAAAGAGTTCCAAATTTCTTTTGCGGTTTCACATATAAAGATCCTTTCGTACTCTTTACGTGGCAGCGCATTATAAATAACCATTTTTGCTTCATTATTTTTAGCAAGTTTTCTTTTTAAATCATCATTTTGTTTTTCAAAAGGTACGATTTCATCTTTCTTTGTTTCGGGGTTATTTTGAATAGGTAAAAAATCACCATTGGTAATAACATGCCAAAGATCTAGATCTTTTGATTTCACATAAGTTTCGAATCGATTTTTCCAATATAAAAATTCATCACTTTCAAATAGTGGTGGTCTTTGCATATATTGCCCTTCTAAATATTTTTCAGATTCTATAGATCGTTACAAGTTTTAAAATACAATATATTTTAAAGATCTTGCAAGACGTGGCTCCTGATACCAATTGTGGAAAACTAGAAGGGGGTTGAATAGTTTTACGTCCGTTTTAAAATTTATAAAAACAAGTTTGTTTTAAAAACTTCGATTCTAGTTTATATGATCTCAATACTTGCACAATATGAACAATTATATAGTAACTAACTAACTAAGCTAATATAGTATAAGTAAGTAAGTAAGTAATGAAAAGAGTTGGAAAGATCAAACCACAACACCAGGATTTATAGTGGTTCGGCTACAAGGTCACCTTCCTTGTTCATACTCCACTCCCCGAGTCACCTACTCGAGAGTTTTCTTCACTATGTCAACAAACTCCCTTATGGCGGAGAAAACCTTACACACCAATATACACACCACAACTTCGTCACACCTTGATCACAACTTCTTCACACCTTGATCACAACTTCTTCACACCAATCTACTTCACTACTTACTACTTCACACCTATCTACTTCACACCAACCTTCTTCACACCAATTTTCTTCACAACTACACTACTTCACTACTGATTGGTGGTAAACAGTCAGAAATTATCAACCAAATAATGGTCAACAAGTCAAACAGCCTAAACCAATACTCCATGGAGTGTAGTGTTTCCCCGGGTCGTTAGATCCCAACGAGGCGTGAAATCTGAAATAAAATGACTTTGAGATCAAGTGAATTGAACATGAAAAGGGTTCAAGTGATTATACTACTGAAATATAGGTGAAAATAGCTTTGATAAGCTATATCAACTAATACGTGAAATCAGATACTCACAAATTCAAAGGAACTGAAAAACGCGTACGTTTAATATTTAAACGTAAACATACGAAATAAAACGATTTTAACTAAAGAAGGAATTTGCATGCCATAGGGGCTTAAATGCAAATTAAAAAGACTTAAAAATATTTACTTTATAATTATAAACTTATTTAAAAGTTAAGAAAACCTAAAAATGTAAAAAGAAATAAAATGTACGTTTAAAATTAGATAAACGTAAACGTATGAAACAAACGTGAATTCTGTCAAATATAACTCCCACAAATGTGAAAATTATATTTTTGGAATCCTAAAAGTAAAATAAAATTTATTAGAAATTTAAAATTATTTTTATAACTATTTAATTAATTATTATTATTCAATAACTATTTTTAATTATTTAATAATACACTAATAAATAAGAAAATGTAAAATAAGTCTAGAAAAATAAAATTAAAACTTAGAAAAATCTAAAATATTATAAAACTTATTTTAGAACTAAAATTATATTTTTCACACTATTTATCTAATTATTATTAAATAATTACTTATTAACTAATTAAATTGATTTAAATTATTAAAAATACTAAATAGACTTAGATGATTAAGAAGATTTTTATAAATCTAATTAACCATCACAGGAATCCTAAAAAATTATAAAAAGTTTCTAAAAATTAAATTTAAACTCGTTTACTAATTATTTACTTATTTATTAATTAATATCTAATTTAATTAAATTAATTAAGAAAATTAGGAAATGAACAGTAGTAATCAGGAAAATATTTTCTAAAAATACTTAATAATTTATAAAACTTAAAAAAAATATAAAAAGGTACTATTATTAAATAAAAATTAATAAAACTATTTAATTAACTAATATTACTTAATTATTAAATAAACTAGCATTAATTATAATAAATACTATTTAAACAGTAAAAAATTCAAAAAAATTATGGAAAGTATATTATATGATAAATAAGCTAGGAAAAATAAAATGGGATCAACAGCTTATCCAAATAAGCTGGAATAAGCCAAATGATTGGGAATAAGCAAAATGGGCTAATACTACTATAAATATATAGATTGTGCAATGGTTTACGGAACTGGTGCCCCAGAGCAGTTGGAAGGGGGTGTGTGTGTTATGCATGTATGCTAGAGGTCCCAGGTTCAAACCCCACTTTTTGCACAATTCTTATTTATTTTATTTTTTTAATTTTCTTTTTACAAAACTACTTTATTAATAATTATAAGCAACTTTTTTATTAATGCTAAATAAGCTCAGAATGAGCTTATTTGCTCAACAGTTGAGTAAAAAGCTAAAATTTGTATTTTAAAGTTACAATAAGCTACAAACTAAAAGCTAATTATGAATTAAGCTTATAATAAGTTAAGTACACTATAAATAAGCAGAAACAAACATGATTATACACTAAATAAGCTAATAAGCCAAAATAAGCAAATCCAAGTAGACCACAGACCAAAACAGTCCAAATAGGCACCCTTTGGACCTCTGTGGGGTCCACAGAGGTAAGAGGAGGTCAAAAATGTAACTTGACCCTCAAGGTTGACCAGGTTGACTTTGAAATAAGCCAATAAGCTAAGCTTATGGCTTATTATTGAACCCTGGGTGGACCTATGAACTTGGGTGTAAAACCCGATTGCTCAGGTTTAGTTTCTGAGACAGGCCACAATGATAGGTCAAATAAGCTATGCTCCAATAAGCTAGGGTTCAAACTAATCCTAGGACTGAGAAACTAGACTAATAAGCTACAAAATAAGCTAAAGTACAGGTTGTGGGGTCCACTAGTTAAGTCACAAAATACCAAGGAAAATTGGTCAATACCTGTGGTGCAGGGGAGGTTGCTCTCCCTGCAGCTCACTTTGAGCAAGTGTGGGGTCCACATAAAAAATCACAAAAATAAGCTAAATACATATCATTGTAATTTAGGTGACAGACTTTAACTTGTAAAAATTTAAAGACCTAATTCAACCTTCAAAATTCTAGAAAAATCCCACAAGAAATGGTTTTCTGAGTTACTTAAGAATTTTTGACTTTTTACTTTAACCTATAAAGTTGACTTGTATGAACTTTGAGCTTAATTTACTTGCTGAATAAGTTGTAATAAGCTATAATAAAGCTAAATTGATCTAATCCTATAACTTTTAAGCTGTTTTGAGGGTTTATGGATCACAAAATCCACACAGTGGACTGTGATGGGTGATCAAAGATGTTTTTGACTTTTTCTTGAAAGAGACTGAGTTTTTATAACCTAAATATCCTATATGAACCTATTAGAGTGTCTCTGAACCAAAAACAACAACAGAAACAACCTGATGCTCAGGTTACTCATATGATCCAAACACTCCTTTTAAACACTAAATTTGTGAATTTCAAAACAACTTAATGATTTAGAACTCAACTTTGTGTTCAAACTTTAAATTATCATTATTTAAGACCTAATGAGCATAAAGCAGTAACAAGAACAACAAGAAACCATGAAATAACAATTATGCTATTTAACTGTGAAATTAAGATTTTTAAACAACTATGAATATCAAAGAGCAAGTTAACTATTTTATGCTAGATAATGACTAAGTATCACCAAATTAACACAAAAGAACAAGTACAAGCAGATAATACCAATGGAACAATGAAAAGCCAAATTTGAGAAATTTGCTTACAAATTGCAATCCAGCTGAAACACCAAGAACAAGGACCAAGATCAATCCTATAGGTTCTCCACAGAACCACTAACCCATGGGCAATCCATTTTCTCCCATGCTTCAGCTTTTATTCATCATCACCATGATTTTTGATTTTTTTTACTTATTTATATGATATTTTTGGTATTTTTGCTTTTTTAACTTAGACTGAATTTTAATGTTTCTAAAAGCTTTACAAAGCTTTCTAGGAGCTTATGTGAGCCAAATCAGTCCTTATTATTATCTATAACAAAATTTAAGTAATATTGAGAATTTAACTTGAAAATGGTAAAAACTTGAAATGAACAATAAACTTGGAATTGATTACTTGTAAAGATTGAAATACAACAGATATCACTTATCAAAACGTTTGAAAGAGTAAAATTACACTAGAATTGAAGAACTAAGCTATACGACATACATAAAATGAAATTACACTAGATATCTTTTTCTTCTGCCTCCTTCTCTTCTTTATAAACTTTTGAGACTCCCCACATGACTCTGAGCATTTCCCACTTGAAATTGGCCATTGATTTCCTGTAATTCATCCTAGCCATACAAATGGCACTTTTAGTGCCAAAATTTCCACAGGTGGCTAGGGGTTGTTTTATTTTAATTAAGGAAGTTTGGTTGGATGTGGAGGTGGAGGGGACAAGTTGGGAAGTAGATATGGAGCTAGGGAGTGATTTGGCAGCTGAAAAACAGGGATGTGAGTTTTCTCAATGGAGGAGGAAAAAGGTTGGAGTGTTGTGGTGGGGATGCATTACATGCATCATGATAGTATTTAATGGAAGGGTGAGGTGGTAGTGGACAGGTGGTGAAGGTGAGGTGGTAAAACCATGGTGGTATTGGGATTGAAGGCTGGGGGTGAGGGAGAAGCACAGTAAGGGTGGTTTGGGAGGGAAGGTCAACGGGGTCAAACCCCGTTTTATAAATATTAAAGGGAGTTGGGCTTGTGGTGTTGGGCCAGGGAATGGGATGGATCAGGGGTGGTTGGATTGGGGTGTTTGTTTATTTTGGGTATTTAGATATTAAGGGTCCGGTTTGGTTGTAGTATAAATAAGCCCAAGGACCAATTTTGTAACATTTAGATTTTGTAGGGACTGAACCTGTAATTTTCCAATAGTTATCACAAGGACCATATTTTCCATAGTTTGATAGTACAAGGGTTTTATTTAATAATTTTCCAATTTTAAAACCTTAAGGACAATTTTTTACATTTTTCAAATTTGAGGGACTAAAGTTGTCATTTTGCAATTTTTAACTTTAAAGGACTAGTTTTGACAACTTATGAATCCCTAAGGACCTTTAATGATTTTTTTACATGTTTTGATTTACTAGGGACTAGATTTGCCAAATTTTCAAAGTTCAGGGACTGAAACTGTAAATTATGTAAACTTTGTTGTTTTTCATCAATTTTCAATCCTTTTGCATAAAAACACAATCCAGGGATATTTTATGTATTTTAAGGCATTCCTGTGTGTTTTCAGATGTTTTTGCAGTCTAAATGTGACAGAAATAATGAGTATTTACACACTCATCAACTACTAAGCAACTTCTTCTCCCTACACAACTTCTATATCTCCTAAACTACTTATTACAAGCACAATCACAACTTTACAAATGATATACACAATATACACAACTACTCTTCAATACTTCTTGAACTTAGTTGTAGAAGGAGTATTCTTCTTTTGCACTTTGGATGAGGATGGATGAGAAGGAATTGAATCACTTGAAACAAGGATTAGTAATCTAATGATCAAATGGTTTTGAAAGATGTTTAGAGAGTTTTAGATCTGAAATTTTTGTGCAAAAGGTGGGGAAAAATTCCAGATTTAAGGTGGTATTTATAGGAGAAAATTTTTGACAGATTCTGACACAGGAGCCTGGTCGGTCCCCTTAATTTTAAGGGGACCGCTCCTTATAATTAAGGGGGCCGCCCAGCTTAAAATTTTGAATTTATATATTTTAAGGGGACTGTCTTTTAGTGGGGAAAGTTTATTTGGTGAAAAACTAACTGATTTTGGTTAAAATTTTGAATTTATATATTTAGTATGATTAAAACATTTTTCTTTATTACCAAAAGTGTTTTTCAAAAATTTATAATATGTTTATATAATTAAATAAACTTTGTAATAATTAATTAAATACCCCTTTGATCATGAGATGTATTAAACACTTGTTTATTCATACCTTAGTGATTAAATTGGATAAATTGATATAAACTAGCTTAATACTTGTTTACGTAGTAATCTTACGTTTGTTGATTTTACATTTTGTGATCGTCAAAACATAGAGATATCGAAAAATATAAATAACGTTTTTATGCATTATTTATGTCAACACAAGGAATTGATTTGCTTGGTCTTATTAAAAGAAAGGTGGGTAATGGTGTGGATACCTTGTTTTGGGAGGACATTTGGAAGGGTGATATTGATTTTAAATCTTTATATCCTAGAGTATATGAGCTGGAAACTTGCAAGATGATTTCGGTAGCATCTAAGATGGCTCATGATCATGTGTTGAGGCAACATGATCAAGACCTCTTTATGTTTTAATGATGACAAACAAACCATCGAAACACATAAAATAACAAACGTTAGCTCAAAATCGCCGGAGCCAATGTCTGCTCCTGGCGCGCTGCCCGCGCGTCAACGCGCGGGTGACGCGCCAGGAGTCTGTATGGTTCCGGGCGAATTTTGAAAGTCGGCTTTCCCCTTACCCGACAAATGTGGATCTTTCAATACAGGTATGAATATGTTATGTGCTTAATTGAGAACACTCGAAACGAGTTTTGAGACTTGAGAGATCCCACTTTAGAACACCCATTTACGGGAAAACGTCAACTCATGTTTTCTAACTATCGCCTCTAGCCAAGGCTTTTCTAAACTTAGGGAGCTTATATTTTTCACGTGACATCGTGTTGAAGCATCCATATGCTCATATCCCATGCTTACGTCTTCTCTAATTACGTAACGGGTTTACTCCCTTATTGGTCAAACTAAGTCAAAGGTCACTTTGCGTAAACGCATCCTTTCCCACTTGGGTTATGCTTTACGTCAAGACAAAGCACTTAACTTGTTTGAACCAAGGTATTAGTTGAGAACATCGAGTCGTGGAAAGTCACGAGATATGAAACTATGGATTCTCGACGTTGTGTTACTTGAACTTATAAGTAACCTATGATTTTCTAAACTTATAATCTTAATTGTCTAAACCTTTTCTTCTTAATGACAATTAGATTATGCCTTAATCATCTTCTTAATCTCATCTTTATTTAAGACAAATCGAATCATATCCAAATCAAATATTCTCTTACACAATCTCTTACACCCTTACATATTCCCTTACACACTACATCTAAACCAGTCATTCCCTTACAACACATCTCATCCCTTCATTTCTAACACACGGGGAATTATTTGAAACCCTAATAAGGCTCCTCTCATACAAGCCATTGATTTCAAATTAAAATACATCACAACCATTCATCCAACCCTTCATCTCTATATCATCACACGTGCTTGATCCCAACCATTGAATTCAAACCAAAACCATCTCAACCATTGATTCACACTTCTTCCCCAAGCAAAGGAGGCTCTCTTTGATCTCCACCATCTATTTCAAATGAAATCATCTCAACCCTCCATTTCTCCTTTCCCCTAAGCAAAGCATATTTCTTTGGAATATTCTTTCTCAACCCACCTAGGCATGTTTGATCCTAGCCATCCATTTCAAATGAGATAATCTCAACCATCTACATTCACCACATGTCAATAGTTTGAAAACCAAAGGAGGCTTCATTTGATCCTAGCCATCCAATTCAAACCATTTCATCTCAACCCTCCATCACATTCTTCCCCCCAAGCATTGGAATATTCCTTGGCATATTCTTTCTCTCTTTTCTATACCATGTGAGGTGATACACTTCTACCCCTTCCAAATTACCCTATCTACACTTTAAACCCTTGGTAATTTGGTTTCTCTTTAAACACTTCACAAAACATTTTCCAAATTGGCTATTTGAGTTGGCAAACCTTAGAATGATTAATGTTAAGGTTTAGTGTGAAGTACAATTGGGGGTGTAGCAAGGATAGGTATTTGTAAGATCCAAACACCCAACACTTGGGAAAATCTTACAGAAGCCTGGCGCGCTGCCCGTGCGCTGACGCGCCGGCCTCGGTAAATTTTCCCAAGTTTGGGTTCTTGGCCTTTAAATACCACCCTTGCCTCTTGTATTCCTCACCCCTTGCCATTGTTCTTTCTCTCTAGATTTTTTCTCTCTAAACACTCTCAAATCTCTCTATCTCCAATCTTGTGTTCTTGATTTTCATACTAACATCTTTGAAAGAACACATATCTTTTCAAGGGAAGAATCACAAGAACCTAATCCACTCTTGTGATTGTGTCGAGGGTCTTCTTATCTATACCCTTTCTATTACAATCGAGTCTTTATGTTAGGTTAGGGCTTGGTTGAACAAACATATATTCATTCATTCAATTGTTTGTAAGGGAAGTCTTGTGTCTTGGTGACCAAGCCTAGATCATTGGGGATCTAGTTGGGGTTTGATACTTCTGGTGGGAAGTCTTGGTAGAGATCTTTGTGATCCTTAGGTGAAGTCGAATCGCGAGATTCTTTTTGGTGGTTTTCGAGGGCGGATTACCGTTGGGGAGTAACTCCTTCTTTGTGAGCATCGATATTGGTGAATATCGGTGGATTGAATTGTAACGGTTTGTAGTCCACCGAAAGGATTATACTAGTGAATAATATCGGAGTTGCGGATTCGCAACTGGACGTACGGATGGTATAAACCCCATCCCGAACCAGTATATATCTTTGTGTTCTTTACTCGCTTTATATACTTTGGTTGTGTTAGTGGTTGTTGGATTATTATACAACCACTTGATGTTCTCTTTGGATTAAAGTTTTTAAACATCTAAAAAGCCAAAAAAACCGTATTCACCCCCCTCTACGGTTATACAATGTGGGTGTTTCGTTGCATCAAAATCCGAGGGGAGGAGCTGAGTTCGTTCAGTTTACAGATTTGGTCGCTAATATGGATGGTTTACAGCTTCCTGTAATGAAGGATAGATGGGTGTGGTCTTTGGTGGGATTGATGAGGCGAAAAATGAACCACTTTTAGGGGGTCATTTAAGCCCGGAATTGAATTTATTTGATCAAATATTGCCCTAAATTGTTCCTTTTGTGATTTTAGGTACTTTGGGAGAGAAATCTGGAAAAGGAAGCAATTCGAACGTTTTTGGAGCATAAAAGTGAAGAAAACGCCAAAGTTTTAATTTTCCTTGCTGGGAACAGTAGGAGACGGCGTCAAGAAGGAATTTCTGACAGCGTCAAGAGTAATTTCCATGACGACCCAGTACAGAATTGAAGGCGTCACAAGGTAGGGCGTCAAGAGTAAAATGCATGACGGCCTGGAAACACATAACACATGACGGCGTCAAAAGTAGATCAAGGCAGTCCGAGAAGTATTTTGGTGGCGAGATGACGGCGTCACCGATTTTGTCTTGACGCCGTCAGACCCTATTTCTTATATATAGTTTTCTAATTTTCATATTAAAAAGGAGAGAAGTTTTGGGAGAAACCCTAAGTACGAACTTGGTACGAATTTTACAGGTTTTTCAAGGGTTCTCAGCCCTTGATCCCTTTCATGTGTAATTGAGATAAGTATTCTTTTAATTCAATCAATATGTCTATGTGTTGGTTGTCTATATCTTGTTCTTGTCTTAATTCCATCATGCTAGGCTAGATCTATCTTGTGTTTGCTTGGATCTAATGAAACCTAGATGTTAATTATGTGTTGATTACTTGTTTATGGTTGTATTGGATGAATGATTTCGATGTTAGGCTTAAGAAAACTGGCAGATCTCCAAATGGTAACATGCTTGAACGTCTTAGGAAACATGAACTGACGTGCACTAGGTTTTATTGGTTGTATTTAATGCATGAGTAAATTCTAATGATCCCATGTTAGGAGCTTCTTAGCCGGCTCGACATAGGAGTGAAGTAGGCACTCATAGGATTAGGGAATTAAGTGCGCCACCCCATGAATGGTATTAAGGAATACAATCCGTCATCCACGCAACTATAACAAGTAATTAACGTGTAAAAGATATCTAGGGAGTAGTGAAATCTAAGTAAACACAACTTCTCCACTTATTGCTCACAACCTTAGTTAATTTAGTTTATTTTCATTTCTAGTATTTTATTTTAATTGCATCTTTAGTATTGGGTTAGTTGACTAGCAACTAATTCCGCCCAAATCCTTCAAACCCGAGATTTTTACTTGCTTTCTAAAAAATATAAAAAATACAAAAATAATCATCCCTCATCTTTAGAACTAGTATTTAGATTTTCTAATCCTAGCGACACTATTCCTAGCTGAACGATCAATCCCCTGGTACTTGTCACTATACTATACTACAACGATCAGGTACAATGCCTGGTGGGGGTTGTAAGCTTCTTAAGATCCCTTGAGAGGATTTTCCAAATGCCCGCCCCACTCCCTTTAGTGGAGAATGAGAACCCACCTAACCTCTCGCCCAACCACCACTTTGACAGTAATTCTGAGTTAGAGGAGTCTGATCATGATGATGACCGTAGGGCTAGTCCCTTTTACTATTCAGACTCCGACGTGGATCTTGATGATGGTGATGTGATTAATGAGAATAGGATGGAGGAAGAAATAAACCCTCTTAGGTATGTCGACCCTAGAACCAGGATTGAGTTTGATAGTTCATTTAACATGCAATTTCCTTGTAAGATCGGATTTAAGAGCTTTAACGCCTATCTTAACTCCTCTCTCCCAATGAACATAATCTCGCGTAATGAATACAATAAAATCATGGTAGATGAGTTAGAATACAAAGGAGAAAACATTATTGCTAGGGCAATACCATTGCATGTGTTTGTAGGAAGCTTGGTTTATCTTGTTGAGTTCATTGTTATGGAGAATCTAGGAGAGTTTATTGATAATAAGTTGACCCAAGTTGTGCTGGGAAAACCTTTCAAACGGTTGACCAACCTCGATGAAAAACTCATAGAAGGGTTAATTACATTCTCGGATGGGGATGAAGATTTTGTCTATCAAATGCCCCGCACACACCCTAGGTTCAAGGATTTTTCAATGGAAAAGTGTAGTAGGTATCCGCCATAGAAATGTTAAGTGAAAATGATAAGAGAAAAGGACTTAAGTATACTCATGAAAAGAATAAAAGATACTATCGCGGATGCTTAGAGTTAGGAGATGATTATAAGAAAGATGAGGCGACTATTAGATGGCCCACACTTGGTTATGTGAGCATAAGCGATACACGTTAACCCATGACCTTGAGTCTAGCTACAAGACTCGTAAATAAAGAAAAGCGCTTCTTGGGAGGCAACCCATGTTTTGTGTGATTTTATTTTGATTGTTTGTTATTTGCTTCCGTATGCATGCTTTATTTTTATTGTTGGTAGATCATGTTTCTCAATTAAATCGTGGAAATACTTTACTTTGTTGTTTTGGCCTAGTCTTAACTCCACCTAAAGGTATTTTTGCAAAAGATAAGTGTAAGGGGAAGCCCCAAATATGTTTTCAAGAAACAAACCGATCATGATTCTCCACAATATTAAATGAACATGTGTATTCGTATTTGTTAGAGTCAAATGCTTGTATTGAGTCATGATGAAGTTTTGCAGGATTTTCCAGGAAGTAGGACCAAGTTTTTCCAGAAATTTTCCGGAAACTTAACATAAGAATTTCTGCAGGTCACTTCTGACGGCGTCATGAGTTAACTCTTGACGGCGTCACGTGTAAAAATCTGGAAATTTTACCAGTTTTGTTTTTCTAACGGAGTCTTATGGTTTTTGTGAATTATTAAGTTTTATAATCTCCAGGAAATCTGCAAACTTCATTCCACAAGCATTATATCTTATTTTGTTTTCTAGGATTTAGTAACTTATATAGGTTGCCGCCGATTTTATGCGAGGTTGTCTTGTCTATTTTCTCAGGATTTACAGGTTATGTATGACAAGAAGATGATTTATATTCTGGAAAGGAAGCTTTGATTGTTCATTTTCTTGGAGGAAGATTTAACCTGACCACCTTATTATCCATACCGAGCGAATTAGGGGAGTATTTGATTTCATTCTTTTTACTTTTTCACTTTTACATTCTTTACTTGAACATTGGGGACAATGTTTAACTTAAGTGTAAGGGGAGGGTAAAACGATGATACCTTACATGTACACTTTCGCTTGAGTTTGTTTTGTTTAATAGTAGAAGTGTAATAAAACTATGAGAAATACTTGTTAGTGCAATTTTAGCGCCAAATTTAAAATTTTTTTATAACATTTAGGAGTGAAACTTTAGCCATAGCAAGCGTCTCATGGATAGGAGATTGTATGACTAGCACATAACCGTATATTCAGAAAAAATTTCCACCCAAATATGTGAGGTTTGCCTTTAGATTTGATAGAAAAAGCATTTACTATTAGTGCTTATGAGTGTACCGGTAGCATTTAGATTCTAGAACTTGCGTTAGTGATGCATCCCAAGACCGCTAGTGAGACTACATTCGTGTAGTAGGATTTACTACATGATAAGAGGCATTAGGATCACCCTTGTGTTAAACCCGTATCATAATTACTTGACCATTTATGTCATATTACTTGGCTAGTTAAGTCAATTAATTTTTCCCACACCCTTAGCGTTGTACTCATTTTTAGTACACGAAACCCCTAGTACACCCCTCCGAGCCTATCTTTTCATTTCTAACTTTAAGCATCTTACTTAAAGGAAGAATTTGTTACACCCCACTTAAATGTACACCCAAATTGCCTTAGCCTTCCGTGTATGCACTCATCTTTAGTGCATTATTGTTATTTGTTAAACCCTAAGTTAACTATCTAATTGATTACATGGTTGCTAAGTCGAGTCATATCCTTGTACATATTGTTTTGGGACGATTGGGACTCATGGGTAAAGTACTTATTTTATGGAGTAATGGGGAAGAACATCATATATTACCCCCATATGTACGTTAATCTTAAAAGTGCTCCAAGTGTTTTGATTTTCTTAATTCGAGTCATTAGATTAGTTTATTGTAAAGTATGTAAAAATTCAAGTGTAATGGGAATGTTCATTCCCTATGATGTATTACTTTGGATGGTAGGGTAAGAATGTATGCAAAAAAAAAAAAAAAAAAAAAAAAAAAAAAAAAAATAGAAAAAGAAAAAGAGAAAAAAAAAACATACGGACTACCATCTATTTTTATTCTATGTTCATTTTATGTTTTTGTTATTTTTCATTTATTAGCTTAAGTCGAGTCTAGTCTTGGCTTAGCAACGCCATATTGTACATGTAATTAACCAAGATTGTTAACTCGCCACCAGTAAAAACTTCCTTTATCCAACAAAACCGTGTATTTCATATCCCTACACCTAACGTTACAACCCTTTAAAAGACCTCTTTGATAGTTTATCCTAGGTGCTTACGCCATGTGGTAGAGGTTTGATCATTTCCCAAGCCTATGTTAATCTATTTTGCTATGACAGGTAGTGAGAGATATCTTCCGTTTCCATATTGTAATTTATACTTTATTACACCCGAGAGATGTGAGTATCTAAACACTATTTGTGAGGTGCTAGTGTATGACCTCCGTGCTTGTCTTTGGTCTTTAGTAGAACGATTATTTGTTGTAATTACTTTTATATTAGTGTTAAATGACCCCTAACTTGTATTTTGACTAGAATAAAAGCGCATTTGCTTGAGGACAAGCAAATCTCAAGTGTAAGGGTATATGATGAGGCAAAAAATGAACCACTTTTAGGGGGTCATTTAAGCCCGGAATTGAATTTATTTGATCAAATATTGCCTTAAATCGTTCCTTTTGTGATTTTAGGTACTTTGGGAGAGAAATCTGGAAAAGGAAGCAATTCGGACGTTTTTGGAGCATAAAAGTGAAGAAAACGCCAAAGTTTTAATTTTCCTTGCTGGGAACAGTAGGTGACGGCGTCAAGAAGGAATTTTTTACGGCGTCAAGAGTAATTTCCATGACGACCCAGTACAGAATTGAAGGCGTCACAAGGTAGGGCGTCAAGAGTAAAATGCATGACGGCCTGGAAACACATAACACATGACGGCGTCAAAAGTAGATCAAGGCAGTCCGAGAAGTATTTTGGCGGCGAGATGACGGCGTCACCGATTTTGTCTTGACGCCGTCAGACCCTATTTCCTATATATAGTTTTCTAATTTTCACATTAAAAAGGAGAGAAGTTTTGGGAGAAACCCTAAGTACGAACTTGGTACGAATTTTACAGGTTTTTCAAGGGTTCTCAGCCCTTGATCCCTTTCATGTGTAATTGAGATAAGTATTCTTTTAATTCAATCAATATGTCTATGTGTTGGTTGTCTATATCTTGTTCTTGTCTTAATTCCATCATGCTAGGCTAGATCTATCTTGTGTTTGCTTGGATCTAATGAAACCTAGATGTTAATTATGTGTTGATTACTTGTTTATGGTTGTATTGGATGAATGATTTCGATGTTAGGCTTAAGAAAACTGGCAGATCTCCAAATGGTAACATGCTTGAACGTCTTAGGAAACATGAACTGACGTGCACTAGGTTTTATTGGTTGTATTTAATGCATGAGTAAATTCTAATGATCCCATGTTAGGAGCTTCTTAGCCGGCTCGACATAGGAGTGAAGTAGGCACTCATAGGATTAGGGATTTAAGTGCGCCACCCCATGAATGGTATTAAGGAATACAATCCGTCATCCACGCAACTATAACAAGTAATTAACGTGTAAAAGATATCTAGGGAGTAGTGAAATCTAAGTAAACACAACTTCTCCATTTATTGCTCACAACCTTAGTTAATTTAGTTTATTTTCATTTCTAGTATTTTATTTTAATTGCATCTTTAGTATTGGGTTAGTTGACTAGCAACTAATTCCGCCCAAATCCTTCAAACCCGAGATTTTTACTTGCTTTCTAAAAAATATAAAAATACAAAAATAATCATCCCTCATCTTTAGAACTAGTATTTAGATTTTCTAATCCTAGCGACACTATTCCTAGCTGAACGATCAATCCCCCGGTACTTGTCACTATACTATATACTACAACGATCAGGTACACTGCCTGGTGGGGGTTGTAAGCTTCTCAAGATCCCTTGAGAGGTAAAGCCTGGTGCGATTCCCACGTATCAGGGATCGGGAGCTTTCTCCGTTGCTTTGGTTAGGAGTCTTATTGATGATCATATGTTACCAGAGGTTTCTTCTAAAACTCGTTGGAGAAGTACTGTTCCGATTAAAGTTAACATCCACGCTTGGAAAGTTAGATTGGATTATTTGCCCACCCGGTTTAACTTGTCTCGTAGAGGTGTGAATATTCAATCCATAGTATGTTCGAATTGTGGTATGTTTGCGGAAACTACAAGTCATGTATTCTTTGCTTGCAATATGGCGAGAGAGATTTATCGCAAGATTGCCGTTTGGTGGGATTTTAACATTCCGGAGTTTACTTCGTACGAGGATTGGTTGGTTTGGTTGACGAATCTTAAGTTTCCTTGCAATATCAAACAAGTGTTGGAAGGTGTTTTCTATGCTACGTGGTGGATCGTTTGGAATTTTCGGAATAAATCAATTTTTGGTTCGAGTATTCCTTCAAAAGCACGGTTATTTGACGATATAGTAGCTCGTTCATTTTATTGGTGTAGATATAGATGTAAGTCAAGTTTTAGTTGGGTAGATTCGCTTAAAAACCCATATCTTATTATCTTGTAATGTTTGGTTTTCTAGCTCCTTGCTAGTTTTTTCTTTATAAAATTCACCGTTCAAAAAGAAATAGTAATGTTTTCTTGAAATATCAAACTGTTAGTAATTAGTAGTCAAATTTTATCGAAGATCTTTGTTCTATTACTATGTGAGTGATTTATTAATAAAAAGGTTGTGGGTCAACTCTTGTGAGACATTTGTGAGATAGGCGATATACACATGTAATGAATTTTATACCAAAGATTTTTGGTCTAATGATAAGTGATTGACGTATTTTAGTTGTAAGTTGTTTGAAACATGTGTACTATTTTGGTCTAATGATACATGGGTTAAATGGAGTAAAGTTCTAGCAGCAAAACAATTCGGTGGTCTTGGAGTTTCTAGCCTCTTTTCTCTTAATAGAGCCCTTCTCATGAGATGGGTTTGGCGTTTTATTTCTCGTGATAATTCGTTTTGGTGTCGCTTTATTTTGGCGATTCGTGGTCCTTCGTTTCAGGGTCAATCTGATTCTTCGTTATGGAGAACCATTACTAGTGAGGTTAATGGGCTGAAGGCCCAAGGAGTGGATATTTTATCTCATTGTTTAAAACGGGTGGGAAACGGTTTGTCTACTAAATTTTGGTTCGATCCCTGGATTGGTAATGTCAAGTTGTGTAATGAATTTTCGCGTCTTTTTGCCCTTGAACTCAATAAATCGATTAGTTTAGCGGAGAAGTTACAACATTCGGTTGATACGTCTTTTCGGCGGGCCATTAGGGGAGGGAGCGAGCCAGTTCAACTGGAGTCACTTTCTGAATTAATCGAAGGGGTTATTTTGTCTAATTCTCGTGACTTTTGGTTTTAGGACTTGAATGGTTCTGGGACTTACATAGTTAAGGAGGTTCGTAATATGCTTGATGACTTTTTCCTTCCCAAAGATGAAGTGGCTACGCGTTGGTTTCCTCATCTTCCGATTAAGCTCAATGTGTTTGCTTGGAGATTATATCTTGATCGTTTGCCGACTAAATCAAATCTGATTCGAAGGGGTATTCAGGTTGACTCTCCTATATGTCTGAACTGTATTTCTTATGATGAAGATGTGCCGCACATTTTTTTCAAGTGTACTTTGGCGATTGAAGTCTCTCGGGTTGTTTGTCGTTGGTGGGATGTGGTGTGGGTGCCTTGTGGCTCTTACTCTGAGTGGCTTTCTTGGTTGTTGTTGATTAAAATGGGTCCCAAGATTAAAAGTCTATTTGAAGGAGTTTGGTATGTTTCTTGGTGGACGATTTGGATGCACATAAATTTGGAGATTTTTTCGTCAAAAAAGCCTCGGAAAGCAATGATGTTTGACGACATTGTTGAGCGTTCTTTTTTATGGTTTTCCTCTAAATGTAAATTTTCTTTTAGTTGGGATGTTTGGTGTAAAAACCCTTCTCTTATTTCTTTGTAAGTTTGTGCTAGTTTTTTCCTAATAATAGTTGCCGTTCAAAAAAAAAATATTTTATGTATGAGATATGTAATATATTGTATGTAACAAATTGTCGTTAAAAAGTGCAGGTTAATTTTAATCAACTAGTTTTGTGACAGTTTGATAGATCATACACATTAACAGGAGACCTCTCAATAAGAATCTTAATTACTAAATTTTATAAACGTAACAAATAGTGAAAAAAAGCCACGTAAGCGTAGAAAATACATTCATTCCTCACTATAAAGGAAAAATAATAATTCAATCTATAAAAAATCAAGATCACATATATAAAGAAAATACAAGTTCAGAATATATGATACAAAATATAGTTTTTTTTTTTTTTTTTTTTTTTTTTTTTTTTTTTTTTTTTTTTTGAAGTTAATAAGAATATGACCGGGATTGTTTTCTCACATACAAAACAACGAAACCTACTGAAGGACCCAATTTTTACCGATACTTAAATAATATGAGAGAATTTCTCACATAAACCTATTACCGATCATGTTTTTATTAATTTTAGCGGATTTGAATCTTCTTTTTAAATATAGAATTGTTCAAACATTAAAATATCATTTCTCTTTTTTCTCTTTTCCTTTTGGAACCATACTATGTAGTTGGCACGGAAAGTGGATACCACCTCCGTCCAAAATAATTGTCCCCAACAAACACACTTAAAAAAATATATAATTATTACTATTTTTTTTTGGGTGAAATGACTGTTTTACTTTTAATTAACTAATTAATATGATAAGCTTAGTCGATATTCTTTATATATTTTTGACATTGGACAATTAAACTAAGATATCCAAAATAAATAAATAAATAAGTAAATAAACTACTAATTGAGAGCACTCGGTGTCGTGCTTTAAAAACACGCCATTCGTTGAATGAATACCAATAATGTGCCATCGGTGGTACCGAGCAAAGTGCCATTCGTGAGCCAAATGTTTTTGAGCCACTCCACTGGCTCACGCCAATAACCAAAAAGTGACCCTTTTGTGAGGGTTTTTTTGTTTTTTTTTTTTTTTTTTTTTTGTATTGTGAGTGTGTGTGCATTTTTAGTGCCGTATTTTATGAGACTCAATAATATGTTAGTGGTGTATTATGAGAGAGGGGGTTTAAGTGATTGGTGTGTTATTAGGAGGGGTATGATGTGGCGTTGAGATGACATACCTCTCACATGATACCAGTGTTGTGAGAGAAAACCTTGACACCCCTCAGACCCAAAGGTATTTGTTTTTCAATCTCTTGTTCTTAATTCTATTTCAAATGTATTATTATTATTATTATTATTATTATTATTATTACTCGTTTACATTCCTCTATTTAGATATGCTTATTTTGAGGTTAACTTCTATTTTTTACTATAATTAAGGGCATTTATAAATGGAAGGGAAGGGTCGGAAATGTTCTTGGGATTAACGTGATGAGGCCGCGTACAAACACCCCCTTAAGAAAGTTTATGTGGCGTTTAGTTGTAGAAAACTTTTTTTTTGTTTTTTCGTTTATAGATTCCTTGAGATAGGCAATGTTTTTTCTTCTCTAGGGAAGAGTAGAGAATTTTGAAAATATTTTTAAATAGAGTCATATTTTTCCTTTTTAAAATATGAAAAGATTACCTCGGATTATGATGGTGGCGACAACGGTGAAGATTGAAGGTGGGGATGTTACTCATAGTGGTTAGGGTTAAAATGAGATACTTGAATGGTAGATTGGGAGATCCCGTCTTTTTTTGTTAGAGAAAAAAGTGGAGAATGGTAGATTGCGATTTTCATTTTTTTAGTTACAATTTAGTAAGTGGGAATTTCATTTTTTATGAAAATTGTTGGAAAAAAGTGTGACTAAACGGTTTTCAGTTTTTCCATATTCATATAAAAATTTACTAGACGAGTACCCGTGCATAGCAACGAGATTTTATAGCAACAGATAGTTTATTGATAAAAAAAGTTCATAGGTTATAAACGAAAAATAATAAAAGTTTGAAGATTTGGAAATTTAACATAATGTTTTGAAACCCGGTTCGACCCGGTTGAACCGTTCCGGTCGAAAAATGGGTCGATTTAGGTCAAATTAAACTGGGTCAACCCGTCCGGGTTTGAAGCGTCCCTGGTCAACCCGGTTTTTGTTTTAATTGGTTGTATTTAATTTGATAAATATGTTTTTAATTAGTTGTAGAATGTGAATAAATCATTGTACTTTTAAGTAATGGATAATGTTTTGAAAACCGGTTCGACCCGGGTGGTTCAACCGGTTGAACCGTTCTAGTTGAAAAATGGGTCGATTTAAACCGGGTCAACTTGCTAGGTTGGGTCAAAAATGGGTCAAATTAAACCGGAACAACCCGCCGTGTTTGAAGCGTCTCGGGTCAACCCGGTTTATGTTTTAATTGGTTGTATTTAATTTGGTAGATATGTTTTTTAATTGGTTGTACAATGTGAATAAATCATTGTACTTTTAAGTAATGGGGTGTTTTAATAAGTGTATTAAATGCATTTCAATATTTCCTTATATACATTTTTCAACATTCCACAATATTGACTATTCCACTTTTCCACTTTTCACCTTTGACTATTTTTACATTATAGATAGTATAGATATAGATATATTCTAAAGAAATGAGATGTTTTTCATCAACTAAACACACCCTTAGTTTGTTGATTACTGATTGATTGTTAATTACCGAGTCTTATTGTCTTGGTCTCTTG
This sequence comes from Artemisia argyi, assembly GCA_030686995.1. Taxonomy (NCBI): domain Eukaryota; kingdom Viridiplantae; phylum Streptophyta; class Magnoliopsida; order Asterales; family Asteraceae; genus Artemisia; species Artemisia argyi. Next base: position 161,900,477 of record CM060690.1, read on the forward strand.
GATATATGCATTATCATTGCAAGTGTTACGATGAATGAACATGGGAACTGAAACACTTATTTTGCTTAACGCAGTTAGACCTTCTTTTTTTATTTATTTATTTATTTATTTTATTATTATTTTTTTTTATTGTATATATATATTTTTGCATAGCATGGAAGTACAGTTTTGCGTGAAAATGTATATATTTATATAACATACATGTACATGTGACGAGTCACTTGGCATTGTACTTATAGGCATAGGGCGTCGAGGCAACAAAGGATATAGCTTTATATATACCTTACAACTGTAGTTACCGGCTTACTGCAATATGGCATTTATGAGTGTTTGAAACTTGAGAGTATATACACAGTTTGAAAAGTAGGATAATTGGTTTGGATGGAATTTTTTACAAGCGGTGTTTTGGATGCGGTGACATGTGTTTGTTCCGCAACGTGTACATGACGTGGATTGAGTCTCATAGATTTCGTAATATCATTATCTACATGCTGATATGTTAATGCAACTATGTCATTGTTATTTAAATACTTTCTCTGTTTAAGCTAATATGTTAAGTAATTTGTGCAGACGTCATGCTTAAAAAATTATCGGGGTGTGGCAATTCATCTCTCGAAGACTTACCTGATGATGTCGTGCTGGATATTCTATCAAGACTCCCAGTGAAGTCAATGGCATAATCTAAGTGTGTATGCAAGAATTGGCGAAATCTAGTTTTGAAATGTTGGTCACCTGAGTGCCTTTTGATTTATTGCTACGAATGTGTAGATATTGGCACTCATCCAGGAACTTTGAAGTTGACGGAGATAGAAGGAAAACATAATCAAAATCGTTTACTTCGCGACCCTTTCATGGACATTCGTATTGTAGATCTTTTCCCAGGATCCTTGATCTTCGTAATGGGCTCGGTCAATGGTTTGATCTGCTTGTGGGTGCTTGGTGATGACGGTGATGAAGGTGATAACACTTGCATATGTAATCCAATCACCAAAGAATATATGATCCTCCCTAAACAACAATTCAGCGTAGAAAATTATATGGATCTAAGCTGTGGTTTTGGAGTTTCATTGGCAGGGGAGCACAAAGTGATACGGATTTTATGTCAGAGTAAGACGATTAAAATCGAGGTTTACACGGGCCCTTGGCACTAACCAATGGAGAAGTTTGGAAGTCCCTGACTACATTAATCTAAGGCATAGCACTAATAAAAGCAACTACATTCATAACTACGATCATGGTCTATATTTAAACGGCCATGTTCATTGGGTTTTTGGTGATCAGATATTGTCTTTTGATTTGGCCAACGAGACATTTCAACTGTTTCTGTTCCCTCCTCATCATATAGAAACTTGGGCATGTCAGATTTTGGGGGTCCTAAAAGGCTGCCTTAGTCTAGTGGTTGGATTCAGTGTTTGGGTGATGAAGGAAGATGGTATTCAGAAATATTGGCATCTCGAGTGTGAAATTAAAGAAAGTTTCAACCCTTCTATAAATTTTCTAACATGGTATCCTATATGTCTCTTTGATGGTTCAAATGGTAAAAGTATTTTGATGGTCCAAATATGTAAAGATGAAGACGAAGATGAATATGAAGACGAAGACGAAAACCAAGATCAGGAACGAGAGAACAAACAACTTGTGGCATATTGTCTTGAGACAAAAACAATTGAAGACACAACAAAACCACTATTTCAAAGTAAGAACGTATTGTCCTGGTTATATGAAGCTCCAAATCTTCCAGTCACCAACCGGAGTTCGTATTTTCTAAAGGTCATCCATCATTCTGCATTTTACACACATTATCATTTTTTAGTTCAATATGTCACCGCTGCGTATCGAATAAATAACAAATTATTGGATTTGAGTAGCTAAGAAAATAACTTCATATCTATATTGTTGTGATGCTTCTGAGACAAGAGTCATGTGCTTCAGAATATTCATACAGCAGGTTGCTATGTTATTGGTTGTTTGTGATTTTGAAAACTAAATCAATTAGTATACATTGCGAAGGGCGACTTACTTTTGAAGTTTTCTGCACCTGACACATTAGATTAAAGTGTTTTGGATACTTTAGTGGTGTTTGGTTGGTAAAGGGGATCACTATGGTAAAAGGAATGGGAATGGTAATGGGAAGGGGTTTTGAAACCTACCATGCTTGAGGCTTTAAAAAATACCTATGTTTGTGGGTTTGATACCTATTTTCAAATATTAAACTCACTAACCAAACATTTAGGGCATCCACTATGGTGGACCTTTTAAAAGGTTTATAAAATTGTCACATCTTACATTATCATTAATTCTTAAAACTTTTCATATTATGAACTTATTCCCGCTATGGTTAAAGCTTTACAAATTGTTCCAACATAATTAATGCTATTAAATAATGCTATACTACATAAACCGGTATAAATCACAAATGGGACGCATGAATTAAAGGACAAACAAAAATGCAGACACATGAATCAAAGGACAAACAAAAATGCTTTACTACATAAACTAGGCCCACGAGAGAACATATAAATCACAAATGGGACCAAGGACTCCAAAGAACAATAGCAAAATGAAACCTTAACTATCCCATAAAAATGCTTTTGAACCCAAACAGTAGTGCAGACCATGAACATAAACCAAACACCAGCAAAGACCAGGAACATAAGCCAAATAGCAGCTTAAACGCAGCTTGCAATTTCAGCCATAACCAATTGATACAGCAGATATAACAAAAAAATAGAACCAATGTCAAAGGCGATCAAGAACATCAGAAGGTAGAATAGTTTATATAGAACAGTGAGTGTTTGAGATGAGACAAGTTTATATAGAACAGTCCATCACGAAACTATTGTTTTCTAACTTAAATGTCACTCAACGGCTACATTGGTAATTCACCAGTCACCATTTAAATCTCATTAATTATTTAGTTAAAAAATAAAAATCAAAAATGATAATAAACACTTCTTGGACCTCTCCAAAATCCTAGACCTTTTTCATGCCACCTAGGCATGAAATGGTTCCTCACTATGGTACACAAAATCTTGGACCTCTTCATAAATTTTTAGACCTATTCTTGAAACATCATAGTGGATGCTCTTATTTGGAATGCAAGTAATTTCCTTATTCCAAACCCCTTTAACCAGACGCCCCTTAAGTGTATATTTTCCTCATTCTGTTGCTGTCTATTTCAGAGCAATTGAGGACGCTTAAAGAGAAAAATATAGGGAGATTAATTTTTAGCCACAAAGACAACGATTTAAATGGATTTGTTAAGACATAATACATTCAACTAAATACTTTGCTCCTGTTTGTTTTACATGTCAATGTGTATTTTAGATTTCTAGATACTAGATTAGTGATTGTCAAGAAATAAAAATAATACAAAAGTTGACAGTCTGTCTACCAATTGTGATATGATGATCTATCAAATCCCTTAAAGTTAGTGGGTCAAATTGCCAGTTCGATGTAGAAACAATGGCTTTCGTTTCGCGTTAGTTTTCGTAGTGTCAATGTAGCAGTTACCCTTTCTTTGTTATTGATTTGAGACCGTCAAAGGTAAATTTCACGAGCCAACAACATCTTCTACATGAAGCATCCACTCCTACTTTGTATATTAAAATCTTGACATGGACTTAAATGCCCTTTTTTTTTTTGTTACACAACCATTTTTTTTATTTTATTATTATTATTTTTTACGTCTTTCAAAGGCATGTCTCAATGTTTAGTGGAAGGAATAGGGAACTCCTTGCTATGACCAGAGTCATGGAGAAATGATGTTTTGGTCTGTTAATGTTTATCTTATGCAGAAACTATGCAAGTTGCGGTGTAAGTGATTGATTATGGAAGAAGAGGCATTTGATGTGGCGGCAGAAGCGCGATTTATAGGGCTGGGATAAGGACAAATGCAAAGAAGATTTAGATTTACATTGTATATTGAATGTTTTATGTATTTTGCTTTTCAATAGAGGATGAACTCATTTTGTTATTATACTATACTAGGCGAGTACCAGTGCATAGCAACGGAAATTCCTAGCGGCACAATTAACGATATGCGATATTGTGATAAGTATTCCATGTAACGTTTAAAATAGCATGTGAAAATATCAAAATGTGATCGTAAATGGTTGTAATATGTGATAATTCAACTCAAGCAAAAATTCTTAACATGTATAAAAAAAACATATAAAAACATGCTTAGAAACATCTAAGTATTATATCCAATAAGGAAAAGGCGTCGGCCGCGTTGTAGCCGGATTCTTTTTACATGTTTGTCATTTGACACTCTGTGACACCTATGGTTAGAGGTGTTATCGGGTCGGGTTGTCAGGTTATCGGGTTTATCGGGTCGGGTTTTGGTGTCTCAAGATTTCACCCTTAACCCGACCCTATAAGCTATCGGGTTATTAGGTTTCGGGTCCAAAAGGATCGGGTTGGGTTGTGGGGTTGTTATGGGGTATGGCGAGTTGACTATCCTACTGATTCACAAAACACAATCTTGGATTGGTGAAATTAATATCACAAGATTACTTTAATATACCATCCATAAAACTAATCAATCTTTCTTAGCCCACGTTAGAAACATACAAAAATTTATACAAGTTTAGGTAATTAAGTAGTGCAGTTAAAATTTATATCATTTACAATCTACACAATATGTATGTGATATCAGCAAATATTGTGGATTTCAGTTAGAGGGTTGAATATAAAACAAAGTTGATATTTGCATATCTAAATGTAATAATCATGCATGTAGGCTGACTCATTAGGGTGTAGTAGGCTTAGAAAAAAATTCTTAACATCTCTACATGAGCAGTAGGCTTAGGAAAAAAAAACATTAGCATATGTACATGAACATTCGAGTGCAGTAGGCTTAGAAACAAAACATTTGCCATTAAATTGATATCAGGTAGGGGGTTTAAAGTGTTATTGGGTTTACAATGAAAAATGTACGAGGAAGGCTTATACATTTATCGGGTTATCAAGTTGAACCCGAACCCAATAAGTATGAAAAATATAACCCTAACCCGACCCTATAAGGCTATCGGGTTGACCCGATAGACCCGATAAGCGTAGTTGAACCCGAATGAACCCGACCCTATAAGGCTTTATCGGGTTCGGGTCGACCCATTTGACACCCCTACCCATGGTACAACAGCTATGCTTTAAAAACCATTTCATATACCAACCTGGAATTAGAGTTTGGCATTGGCGTGTTGCGATGGGGTTTTGGTTGGCGTTGTTTTGTGAGACGACTGAAATTTGAACACATACTTTGAAGTTTGTGGAATTTAAACATGACATTCAAATGCATTCCAAATAACAAAACATTAAACAATTATTTCGCAACATAGATTTACAGATCACACATCAAGAAAACACATAATATGAAGTTTACAAATACAATATACATGAATTTGGAGGCTGAAACATCTTCTGTCTAGCTTCAAAACCATCAAATACAGTAACTCATAGTATTGAATGAAATGGTACTTCAGTGACGTGCATAGCTAAAGCAAGTTTGTAGCCCAAAGTAGAAATGATGTGATGCCTGGTTGTGATAACATGGGATCAATAAGTGGAGGTAAAAACGAACAAATGTTACCTCAATCTTCTTAAGTTCACCTATGTCTGCCTTCTTGTTGTTATCGTACCCAAAATACCCTTGAATACTCCTTTGTCAAAGTCATGAATTATTGATTTGGTACAAATAAGTTAAGCCATAGGTGTGGTACATCCCATAAACGCTTAGACTGGAGTTTCACCTCAGCTTTGTGAACCCGGTTCAAGAAGTCGACATATGAATGGTCAATAGTGAAGACTGATTAACAAAGCTTCCACTTCCTGCATAAAATATTCAAAATCCATTATTTTAAAACCAAAAACTAAAGAAACAACTAAAAGGGCCAAAAAAAGCCAATAAAAAAAGCTACCAAACACTTCTTTTTATAACCTAGAGTAACTTTTAACAAAATTATGCATTATTAGCTTCAAATATTTGGTGGTTGGATGGCATCAAGTTATACAAATGACTTCGTACTAAAAATTAGTACTTATGTTTTTCGTCGATCATCGTATCAAAATGTTTTCCTCTTCCAATTACCTTCTATTTTATCGAATTTTATTACCTGTAACTAAATTTTTGTAGAAATCAAAAACCAATTGATAGTTCAAAAAGTATTAATCTGATGGGATGTATTGTGATCTTCATTTAAAGAACATAGCACTTGATCATAAAGATACTAATCATTTACCTCAAAAGTAGTAGACACCTGTTCCAGACCCATTTCGTCACCTCAAACACACTCATTTTAGCCCCAACACGCACCCTTCGCAGCCCCTGATTCGGCCCCCAATTCCACACCCATTTCAATCCCCAAGCTACCCCGTTTTAGCACAAACTTCAGCCCCAACACACATCCATTTATGTCCTATTTCGACAGTCAACCTGACCCATTTCAGCACCAAACTTGCAGGCTCGTTAAGTCAACCATTTCTCAAACAAGTAGTACACATATAGTTGTGTGCAAACAGAGATGTAGATATCTGTATACATGCATACTGCTACCTATTATTGAAAGAGGATTAACATGATAGTAAGTCAACCATGGAATGATATTCTTTTTGAATAAACGAGCATGTTTTAGTACGTGTTAAAACGGTTCGGGTGGCACACTAATTTGTATCTTGAATATTGTAAGCAATAAGAGTGTTTGATATCATCACAAAAAAGTCAAATACTATATTATTACATAAACAATCTGACCTTTTTTGTCAATTAGTAAAGGAGCTTCTGTATATTTTTAATAAGCTTTGGGCACTTTCGGCGCATTCAACTTGTTTCCATTTTACCTATTTTTCTAATTTGACCCATTTGCCTATATTTGAGTTGAGCATACCTTAATTTAACAACAAATCTACACAAGCATGGTCAATTATTACTCGTACTTATAAATGAATAGCTATTAGCCTATTACATGTAGTAAAATAAAGGACGTACCGGGAAATTTCTCGCAAAATACAACAAGTTATCCAATGAGATAAAGCCACCACCCCTGCAATGTAGTTCCATGTAAAAGCTTAGAATACATAAGATCAATAGTGTATCCTTATGTAAGTTATCTATTTACCCAAAATTGTGTATCCTTATGAAGAACAAAAAATGTAACTTTTACGGGAAATATTTGGAAGGGTCTTTTCCTTGCCATCCCATTTCCTTCCATTGCTCAGTAATTAGACCATGAAGTTCCTCTTGAGGGAAGGCAGCTTTCCACAATGCTTCCTAAAGCAACAATCATATAAAAGAATTAAGAATGTGCGTTTATTCTCCAAAAATCATATAGTATGTACTTATCAGCAGATAACTGACATATATCACATGTACCTGATGTTCTGCAACTGAACTATCATAGGCAATGTCTAATCTGTTTTGCAGCTTCATTAAGCAATCCTCCTGTTAGCTTCAAAGACGAGAAGTTTCAAATCAGACATCTAAGAACATCAAAAACAGTTGACAACAGTATATAAGAAACCATGTAAAGGCCAAAGAGATCATCATAATGATTAAAACCCAAATGTCAATACATCATTTGAAGTAACAAACTTTAGTTTCTTAGGCAGATAGAATAGATAGACCCGAATTAGGAATTCCATAACCCTTTAAATACAATACAAATTAGGAATTCCAGTGCTTTCTACTCAAACTCATCTGAAGTAACAAACTTTAGTTTCTGAGACGGATAGAACAGATAGACCCGAATTACCAACACCAATGCACTTGGTATCTATAAAGATGGCGGGATGGTGCATTGCAAGAACACAGCAAGATGACTTCTTTTTGCTACCATCTACTTCCTAGACATTTCAAGTACCTACTAATTCCCACATGATTAGTACTTATTCACCAACCTGTATAGGTATAAAGTTTAGATATATATAACTTACCCCATCGGAGGCTAGTTAGCCAACTAAAGAGGGATTTAACTCACAACAGACCTTTCAAAAATTAATACCATGTTAAGGCCTTGAGGGCAAGAACTAATTAGCATTATACTCACGATGAACTATAACGATTTCAATGGTTTCGGGGCAACTTGGTTATTATATCTGTAAGGGGTCAAAACATATTTATACCGTAAGTCAACTGCCATAACTACTTATATTGTACGTTTTCTTATAATATGTGGTCTTGGTCAAATAACAAATCATTGGTTCCTCGTATTCCTTTGCGGAATGAATTAGAAATTTAGAAGTTTGCTACATGAGAATCATGAAAATGTTAACTGTTATCTTCTCTATGCAAATTCTGCTTTCAGAGATCTCAGTAATAACAATCTAATTGGATCCATACCAACGTGACTCTTTCTGATGATATCACAACTATGTAAGACTGTATTCTTTACAGGGTCGTTTTTCATTATCTAATTTGGGTCTTGTTTTGGGTTTTTAGACTCGGTATGACAACGATTTCATGTGATAAAAATTGTGCAGATATCTGTCAAGAAATCAGCTTACTGGACCTATTCCTCGTGGTTTTTCGAGCCTTCCTAATCTACAAAGACTGAGGATTTGTTGACAACTTAAAACAAAATCTTCTGGACCTATTCCTCGTGACAGGTTCAAATGTGCATGAGTTGAAATTGCCACCTTTGACAACATACCCGTTTGATGACAACTTACAACAAAATCATCTAGGAGTTCATTGTTGTTGCACATATATCATTTTTAATAATACCAACAACGGATGAATCATCATGTGCTCCATTTTTGCCATACAATTGACAATTACACAAACGCAATTCACCAAACAGTTGGTGGGCATTAAAAACACACATGGAACATAAACTACAAATAATCATTTTCAACAATACATATCATCTACTAAAAATTAAATTGAAGAATGAAAAGAGATAAAACATGTCAAACCTGCGTAATATTCATTAATCACATTCTACCTACAAAAATAAAGGTGATTTCCCCCAAATTTTTGTTAGGGTTCTGATTAACACAAATATTAAGATTAATTCATCAGGTAAATATTCACAGAAATATTATACAGTAATAAAATGGATACTGACCAATTCGTCCATATGGATAGTGTACAAATATTTTGTGTAGTGATTTTGAACCGGGCATAGTCGTAGAATGAATTGAATTGATAACTTGTGTTTTTGAATTGATAATTGATGTTTCGAGTAGGTGTTTTGATCGGCAATAAAAAATGAATTGAAAGAGCAATTATTTTTGGGATGATTTGTATAACGCTCATGGTCATTAAACACAGTTGAAGCATATGGAAGAAGTTGTTGATTGAGATGACAAATCGTGTGAAAGAAGTTGGGACAAGGGCAAAATGGGGATTGACTGAAATTTCAGTTTTCCACTTTTTCACTTTTTCACTCTTGACCATTTTTCCATTATAGGTAGTTAAGATAGACGAGTACCCGTGCATAGCAATGAGATTTTCTAGCGGCAAAAAATTATAGTTGTTATATTATGGCTACAATGTTTCATGTGACGTTTATAAATAAAACAAAAAATAATCAAAATGTAACTGATAAAAATTCTCGCATGCCAACTTTGTGTTGTGTTGTCTATCACCCATTAAGTTCATCATCTTAAACAACAATAAAAACAAGAACAACCTCTACGATGTTGCAACTATGTACATGTAGAGCTTGAACGCATAAACTAAATAATGCTTTAGTTTCTTACTTTCATCCTTTGATATGAACAGCTTTTTAGTTTCCATTTTTTTGCCTCTTTGTCACTCTCTTTTTCTTTTTCTTGTTTTTTTCAAAATGCTGCAAAAAGGCCAAAAAGTCCTAAGCATAAAGATGTTTTTATTGGATGAAGAGACACATCAGAAACAAAAATTAGAATAGGAAGTGTTGCTGCTACAAAGTAGATTATCACAACTGCAGGTCAGTTAAGACGATTTACTTTGCTGTATGATTTCTAATGATGCGTTTGTCAAAATATATGATGTACCCAACTATGACATGATGGTCATGTTAAAACTTCCATATATACCTGGTGCTGTTCAATGGGTTTACAAAGGGAATGTCAAAGCCAAGCTTGCTATTAGTGATCTTAACTCCTCATTTGTGCATATATATGACGCTCGAGCTGGAACAAATGAACACATCATTTCAGTTGAATGAAATTCGTTTCTGTCAACTTTACAAGAAAACATCTTTACATGGCTAATGGGACACTAAGAGAACATTTTACAATACAAAAAATAAATTGTTAACATGAAAGCAACAACTTGATATTTGCATAGGTGCAACTATAGGTCTGCACTACCTTCACACATGTGCCAAATACACCATTATCCACCGTGATGTCAAAACAACCAACATCCTCTTGGATTAAAAATGGGCTGCTAAAGTGTCAGATTTCGGGCCATCAAAGATAGGTCCCACCATGGATTACACTCATGTAAGCACTGTTGTGAAGGGTAGTTTTAGGTATTTAGATCCTGAATACTACCGAAGGCAAAAGTTGACGGAAAAGTCAGATGTCTACTCTTTTGGGGTTGTTCTCTTTGAGATCTTATCTTCCCGGCCAGCCCTAAATACGAAACTTGAAAAAGACCAAGTGAGCTTAGCTGAATGGGCATTACACTGTCATAAAAAGGTACAAAACAATACTAAACCAGCTTACATGCATGAAAAAGATTTTTCCAGCAATTAATTGGTTGCAATGTTCTACATAGACCAAAACTTGTAGGAAGGTACCTAAATATCAATACTCTGATGGGGAGATGAAGTCATCAATCTTCAAGATCAGGTTCACAACTTGTGTGGCAAGTAAGATCTGCTGTTGCTTCTCGATTAAGGTCTCAAATACATTTTGCTCACGCATATCGTTGGTACCAGTATTGTTGCAGTCAATGCCACAACAATGATTGTTTTCCTACATTATCAAAAAAGAATGTGTTAAATGCGTCTCGAATGCAACCACAGCACTGCCAAAATATCATAATACAAGGAGTCGACTATGTAGAACAATTTAGTATAGCTTTGCAACCTAAGTTGAACTGTATTGATACGTGGTAATCGCACCAGGCTTTACCTCTCAAGGGATCTCGAGAAGCTTACAACCCCCACCAGGCAGTGTACCTGATCGTTGTAGTATAGTATAGTGACAAGTACCGGGGGATTGATCGTTCACCTAGGAATAGTGTCGCTAGGATTAGAAAACCTAAATACTAGTTCTAAAGGTGAGGGATGATTATTTTTGTATTTTTATATTCTTTAGAAAGCAAGTAAAAATCTCGGGTTTGAAGGATTTGGGCGGAATTAGTTACTAGTCAACTAACCCAAGACTAAAGATGCAATCAAAATAAAATACTAAAAATGAAAATAAACTAAATTAACTAAGGTTGTGAGCAATAAGTGGAGAAGTTGTGTTTACTTAGATTTCACTACTCCCTAGATATCTTTAACACGTTAATTACTTGTTATAGTTGCGTGGATGACGGATTGTATTCCTTAATACCATTCATGGGGTGGCGCACTTAATTCCCCAATCCTATGAGTGCCTACTTCACTCCTATGTCGAGCCGGCTAAGAAGCTCCTAACATGGGATCATTAGAATTTACTCATGCATTAAATACAACCAATAAAACCTAGTGCACGTTAGTTCATGTTTCCTAAGACGTTCAAGCATGTTACCATTTGGAGATCTGCCAGTTTTCTTAAGCCTAACATCGAAATCATTCATCCAATACAACCATAAACAAGTAATCAACACATAATTAACATTTAGGTTTCATTAGATCTAAGCAAACACAAGATAGATCTAGCCTAGCATGATGGAATTAAGACAAGAACAAGATATAGACAACCAACACATAGACATATTGATTGATTTAAAAGAATACTTATCTCAATTACACATGAAAGGGTTCAAGGGCTGAAAACCCTTGAAAAACCTGTAAAATTCGTACTAAGTTCGGCCTTAGGGTTTCTCCAAAACTTCTCTCTCTTTTTTTTATGAATGAAAATTAGAAAACTATATATACGAAATTGAGGCTGACGGCGTCAAGACCAAATTGGTGACGCCGTCATCTCGCCGCCAAAATACTTCTCGGACTGCCTTGATCTACTTCTGACGCCGTCACGTTATAACTTTTTCCAGGCCGTCACGTATTTTACTCTTGACGCTCTACCTTGTGACGCCTTCATTTCTGTATTGGGTCGTCATGAAAATTACTCTTGACGCCGTCAGGATTTCACTCTTGACGCCGTCACCTACTGTTCCCAGCAAGGAAAATTAAAACTTTGGCGTTTTCTTCACTTTTATGCTCCAAAAACGTCCGAATTGCTTCCTTTTCCAGATTTCACTCCCAAAGTACCTAAAATCATAAAAGGAACGATTTAGGGCAATATTTGATCAAATAAATTCAATTCCGGGCTTAAATGACCCTCTAAAAGTGGTTTATTTTTCGCCTCATCATATACCCTTACACTTGAGATTTGCTTGTCCTCAAGCAAATGCGCTGTTATTCTAGTCAAAATACAAGTTAGGGGTCATTTAACACTAATATAAAAGTAATTACAACAAATAATCATTCCACTAAAGACCAAAGACAAGCACGGAGGTCATACACTAGCACCTCACAAATAGTGTTTAGATACTCACATCTCTCGGGTGTAATAAAGTATAAATTACAATATGGAAACGGAAGATATCTCTCACTACCTGTCATAGCAAAATAGATTACCATAGGCTTGGGAAAGGATCAAACCTCCACCACATGGCGTAAGCACCTAGGATAAACTATCAAAGAGGTCTTTTAAAGGGTTGTAAGGTTAGGTGTAGGGATATGAAATACACGGTTTTGTTGGATAAAGGAAGTTTTTACTGGTGGCGAGTTAAGAATCTTGGTTAATTACATGTACAATATGGCATTGCTAAGCCAAGACTCGACTCGACTTAAGCTAATAAATGAAAAATAACAAAAACATAAAATGAACATAGAATGAAAAGGGATGGTAGTCCGTATATTTTTTTTTCTCTTTTTTTTTCTCTTTTTTTTTTAATATTTTTTTTTGCCATACACTTTTACCCTACTATCCAAAATAATACATCATAGGGAATGAACATTCCCCTTACACTTGAATTTTTACATACTTTACAATAGACTAAACTAATGACTCGAATTAAGAAAATCAAAACACTTGGAGTACTTTTAAGATTAACGTACATATGGGGGTAATAAATGATGTTCTTCCCCATTACTCCATAAAATAAGTACTTTACCCATGAGTCCCAATCGTCCCAAAACAATATGTACAAGGATATGACTCGACTTAGCAACCATGTAATCAATTAGATAGTTAACTTAGGGTTTAACAAATAACAATAATGCACTAAAGATGAGTGCATACACGGAAGGCTAAAGCGATTTGGTTGTACATTTAAGTGGGTGTAACAAATTTTTCCTTTAAGTAAGATGCTTAAAGTTAGAAACGAAAAGATAGGCTCGGAGGGGTGTACTAGGGGTTTCGTGTACTAAAAATGAGTACAACGCTAAGGGTGTGGGAAAAATTAGTTGACTTAACTAGCCAAGTAATATGACTTAAATGGTCAAGTAATTATAATACGGGTTTAACACAAGGGTGATCCTAATGCCTCTTATCATGTAGTAAATCCTACTACACGAATGTAGTCTCACTAGCGGTCTCGGGATGCATCACTAACGCAAGTTCTAGAATCTAAATGCTATCGGTACACTCATAAGCACTAATAGTAAATGCTTTTCCTATCAAATCTAAAGGCGAACCTCACATATTTGGGTGGAAAATTTTTCTGAATATACGGTTTTGTGCTAGTCATACAATCTCCTATCCATGAGACGCTTGCCATGGCTAAAGTTTCACTCCTAAATGTTGTAAAAAAATTTAAATTTGGCGCTAAAATTGCACTAACAAGTATTTCTCATAGTTTTATTACACATCTACTATTAAACAAAACAAACTCAAGCAAAAGTGCATATGTAAGGTATCATCATTTTACCCTCCCCTTACATTTAAGATGAACATTGTCCCCAATGTTCAAGTAAAGAATGTAAAAGTGAAAAAGTAAAAAGAATGAAATCAAATACTCCCCTGATTCGCTCGGTATGGATAATAAGGTGGCCAGGTTAAATCTTCCTCCAAGAAAATAAACAATCAAAGCTTCCCTTCCAGAATATAAATCATCTTCTTGTCATACATAACCTGTGAATCCTGAGAAAATAGACAAGACAACCTCGCATAAAATCGGCGGCAACCTGCATAAGTTACTAAATCCTAGAAAACAAAGTAAGAAATAATGCTTGTGGAATGAAGTTTGCAGATTTCCTGGAGATTATAAAACTTAATAATTCACAAAAACTTTAAGACTCCATTAGAAAAACAAAACCGGTAAAATCTCCAGATTTTTACACGTGACGCCGTCAAGAGTTAACTCATGACGCCATCAGAAGTGCCCTGCAGAAATTCTTATGTTAAGTTTCTGAAAAATTTCTGGAAAAACTTAGTACTACTTCCTGGAAAATCCTGCAAAACTTCATTATGACTCAATACAAGCATTTGACTCTAACAAATACGAATATACATGTTCATTTAATATTGTGGAGAATCATGATCAGTTTGTTTCTTAAAAACATATTTGGGGTTTCCCCTTACATTTATCTTTTGCAAAAATACTTTTAGGTGGAGTTAAGACTAGGCCAAAACAACAAAGTAAAGTATTTCCACTATTTAATTGAGAAACATGGTCTACCAATAATAAAAATAAAGCATGCATACATAAGCAAATAACAAACAAACAAAAATAAAATCACACAAAACATGGGTTGCCTCCCAAGAAGCGCTTTTCTTTATTTGCGAGTCTTGTAGCTAGACTCAAGGTCATGGGTTACTACGTGATACGGGTGAGTTCCTCATTGAGGACATCTTTTGGATCAAACTTAGGTTTCAACTTCCTATCGGTTACCTTAGTATGGTATGACCTTTCAAACTTTTCTCCATCCGGATCATACAAAGTCATCCTGATATGCCATGATCTGTCACCTTCTTTAGGTGGCTTGTCCCACCTCCATTTACACTTGTCTCCCTCTCTTTTCCACTTATTCATCTCTATATTAATAGGCATTACGATTAAGAACTCAATCATCTTCCTAAAGACTAAGGGGTCCTCAAAGGGATCTAGCTCTTCATCTCTAGCTATGAGTTGTTCTACCAAATGTGTCTTCTCCACGAAATCTTTTTCTAGATAAAATGGGCATTGAGGTCCTATAAAGTTCCTTTCTATCCAAGGTCCATATCTAGATGGTCTCCTATTCATCTCTACCCAATGCGGTGTCGGTTCATCTCACAATCATAACTATGCTTCTTTACATCGTACACCGACCAAGTATCGCCTTCACTTACCGCTATCTTAGACTCCTTACAATCTATCATGGCGCTAGCGATTGCTAAAAATCCTCTTCTTACCAATAATGGGCATGTAGTGTCACTAACCATGTCTAGGACGTGAAAATCCGCTAATATAGTTAACCTTCCTACGTGAACAACTACATCCTTAATCATTCCAACCGGGTGGGCAATACTCCCATCCGCTAGCCCTATCAATACCTCCATTTCCTCTAACTTTCCTAGCTTAAGAGCGGTGAATAAGGATAAGGGAATCAAGTTGAGGCTTGACCCTAAATCGGCTAGCGTGTCGAAAGCTTCGAATCTTCCTATCTTACAAGGCAAAACAAATATACCCGGATCATCAAGCTTTTTAGGCAACTTGTTTTGAACGAAGGCGGTCCCATTTTTACCTAGTTTAAACTTCTCATATTTTTCTAGGAGGGCACTATAGTAAGGAGCATGCGCTAAGACATCAATGACGGGGCGTTCAAGGTGAAGTTCCTTGAGTTCATCGTCAAGGTCTTGTGTAGGAGGTGTTTCAACTATACTTTTGACCGGTTCTTTATCGGGTGTTTTGCTTGATTGGTCTTTTTGAAGAATTTGGTTTTGTTTGAAACACGTGCTCGTTGATTTAACCGAGTAGTATTGTGGACACGAAGTGGGTGACGAAACTGAAGATATGGAATTAACGTTTAGTTTCAGATTCTTGACCGTGTCGCTTGGGAGTGCTCCCATTTCTCGGTTATTGAGAACTTTCAACAATGCGTCAATTTTGGTGGTCATCTCGCTTTGCTTTTGTTTGAAATCGGCTTCAAACTTAGATATGCGAGCTTCTTGAGATGCCATGAACTTAGCATCAATCCTTCAAGATTGTTGGTACTACCATAGTTGTTAGAAGGATTGTTGTTGAAAGTACAGTTGGAGGGTGGACCGTTTGGTTGGTAACGATTAGGCGGATTGGAAGAATTGGGTTGATTTTGTTTCCACCTAAGGTTTGGGTGATTTTTCCAAGAGGGGTTGTATGAATCACCGTAAGGGTTTGGCTCGGGCTTGAAAGTGTACCACTTATCTCCCGCTTCATCGGTACGCGTGGATGCGTAGTCCGCAAAAGCTATTCCGGGGAGTTCCACACAATCACGAGTGTCGTGGGGACCACTGCATAATTCGCATGAAGAGGTGATTTTGTTCACTTGGCTTGAAGGCTTAGGAGCTTCGTAAGATTTCATGAGAAACTTGACTTGGTCCTCAAGTTCCATGATCCTACGGTCGGGAGTGCTAGAGTTGTTCAAAGGCAAAGATATTGCCTTGACCGTTTTGTTCAAATCACGGGGATCATTCCAACTTTCGTTGTCATAGAGAGCAAGATCTTCAATGAGTTCCCATGATTGTTCCGCACTTAGATCACGTAGCTTACCAACGGCCGATTGGTCAATGGCTCGCCTCATGGAGAGATCGATATGGTCATAAAAGATTTGGACTTTGAGCCAAAGATCTATGCCATGATGAGGGACTATTTGGAGTAAGTCCTTGAAACAAGTCCATGCTTCATAAAGAGATTCATTTTGACGTTGTTGGAACATCAAGATGTCATTTCTAAGCTTAGTAGTTCTCCCCGGTGGGAAAAATTGAGCAAGGAAACGAGTGGTGAGATCATCCCATGTGGTGATGGATCCCGCGGGTAAACGCTCAAGCCATTGACTAGCTTGATCCCGTAGAGAGAATTGGAATAGGCGTAATCGGGTTGTCTCTCTAGTTTCAACATCTAGGTCTATGGAATCTACGATTTTAAGGAAGTCCTTAAGATGTTGGTTTGGATCTTCGGAACGAAGTCCATGGAATGCACATCCGCTTTGCACCAACCGGATGGTGTCGGATCGCAAGGGGGTCACATTGGCTCCGGTGAGCTCAATGGTGTTTCAGTAGCCTTGGTGGCTAGGTCGGGAATACTCTCCTAAGGTTCGGGGCCTAAGAGGTTATAGTGGTGGGTTTTGTTGTGGTGGGATGACGGGTTCAAAGATGTTCCCATCGTCCATGATGTCGGGTGGTGAAAAGTTACGAACAAAAACACAAAGAAATAAGATAGACTAAAGAAAACCTAAAAAATAAAAATAAAATCTTACTAGAAAGGAATCTAGCAAGTAGACCTAATAAAAAGAGATTCTAACCTAGACAATAACAATTCCCCGGGCTGCGGCGCCAAAAACTTGATACGTGAGAATCGCACCAGGCTTTACCTCTCAAGGGATCTCGAGAAGCTTACAACCCCCACCAGGCAGTGTACCTGATCGTTGTAGTATAGTATAGTGACAAGTACCGGGGGATTGATCGTTCACCTAGGAATAGTGTCGCTAGGATTAGAAAACCTAAATACTAGTTCTAAAGGTGAGGTATGATTATTTTTGTATTTTTATATTTTTTAGAAAGCAAGTAAAAATCTCGGGTTTGAAGGATTTGGGCGGAATTAGTTGCTAGTCAACTAACCCAATACTAAAGATGCAATCAAAATAAAATACTAAAAATGAAAATAAACTAAATTAACTAAGGTTGTGAGCAATAAGTGGAGAAGTTGTGTTTACTTAGATTTCACTACTCCCTAGATATCTTTTACACGTTAATTACTTGTTATAGTTGCGTGGATGACGGATTGTATTCCTTAATACCATTCATGGGGTGGCGCACTTAATTCCCCAATCCTATGAGTGCCTACTTCACTCCTATGTCGAGCCGGCGAAGAAGCTCCTAACATGGGATCATTAGAATTTACTCATGCATTAAATACAACCAATAAAACCTAGTGCACGTCAGTTCATGTTTCCTAAGACGTTCAAGCATGTTACCATTTGGAGATCTGCCAGTTTTCTTAAGCCTAACATCGAAATCATTCATCCAATACAACCATAAACAAGTAATCAACACATAATTAACATCTAGGTTTCATTAGATCTAAGCAAACACAAGATAGATCTAGCCTAGCATGATGGAATTAAGACAAGAACAAGATATAGACAACCAACACATAGACATATTGATTGAATTAAAAGAATACTTATCTCAATATCACATGAAAGGGTTCAAGGGCTGAAAACCCTTGAAAAACCTGTAAAATTTGTACTAAGTTCGTCCTTAGGGTTTCTCCAAAACTTCTTTTTTTTTTTTTATGAATGAAAATTAGAAAACTATATATAGGAAATTGAGGCTGACGGCGTCAAGACCAAATTGGTGACGCCGTCATCTCGCCGCCAAAATACTTCTCGGACTGCCTTGATCTACTTCTGACGCCGTCACCTTATAACTTTTTCCAGGCTGTCACGTATTTTACTCTTGACGCTCTACCTTGTGACGCCTTCATTTCTGTACTGGGTCATCATGAAAATTACACTTGACGCCGTCAGGATTTCACTCTTGACGCCGTCACCTACTGTTTCCAGCAAGGAAAATTAAGACTTTGGCGTTTTCTTCACTTTTATGCTCCAAAAACGTCCGAATTACTTCCTTTTCCAGATTTCACCCCCAAAGTACCTAAAATCACAAAAGGAACGATTTAGGGCAATATTTGATCAAATAAATTCAATTCCGGGCTTAAATGACCCCCTAAAAGTGGTTCATTTTTCGCCTCATCATATACCCTTACACTTGAGATTTGCTTATCCTCAAGCAAATGCGCTTTTATTCTAGTCAAAATACAAGTTAGGGGTCATTTAACACTAATATAAAAGTAATTACAACAAATAATCGTTCCACTAAAGACCAAAGACAAGCACGGAGGTCAAACACTAGCACCTCACAAATAGTGTTTAGATACTCACATCTCTCGGGTGTAATAAAGTGTAAATTACAATATGGAAACGGAAGATATCTCTCACTACCTGTCATAGAAAAATAGATTACAATAGGCTTGGGAAAGGATCAAACCTCCACCACATGGCGTAAGCACCTAGGATAAACTATCAAAGAGGTCTTTTAAAGGGTTGTAACGTTAGGTGTAGGGATATGAAATACACGGTTTTGTTGGATAAAGGAAGTTTTTACTGGTAGCGAGTTAACAATCTTGGTTAATTACATGTACAATATGGCGTTGCTAAGCCAAGACTCGACTCGACTTAAGCTAATAAATGAAAAATAACAAAAACATAAAATGAACATAGAATGAAAAGGGATGGTAATCCGTATGTTTTTTTTCTCTTTTCTTTTTCTATTTTTTTTTCTTTTCTTTTTCTTGTTTTTTCGATTTTTTTTATTTATTTATTTTTTATTTATTTATTTATTTTTGCATACACTACCCTACTATCCAAAATAATACATCATAGGGAATGAACATTCCCCTTACACTTGAATTTTTACATACTTTACAATAGACTAAACTAATGACTCGAATTAAGAAAATCAAAACACTTGGAGTACTTTTAAGATTAACGTACATATGGGGGTAATAAATGATGTCCTTCCCCATTACTCCATAAAACAAGTACTTTACCCATGAGTCCCAATCGTCCCAAAACAATATGTACAAGGATATGACTCGACTTAGCAACCATGTAATCAATTAGATAGTTAACTTAGGGTTTAACAAATAACAATAATGCACTAAAAATGAGTGTATACACGGAAGGCTAAAGCGATTTGGTTGTACATTTAAGTGGGGTGTAACAAATTATTCCTTTAAGTAAGATGCTTAAAGTTAGAAACGAAAAGATAGGCTCGGAGGGGTGTACTAGCGGTTTCGTGTACTAAAAATGAGTACAACGCTAAGGGTGTGGGAAAAATTAGTTGACTTAACTAGCCAAGTAATATGACTTAAATGGTCAAGTAATTATAATACGGGTTTAACACAAGGGAGATCCTAATGCCTCTTATCATGTAGTAAATCCTACTACACGAATGTAGTCTCACTAGCGGTCTCGGGATGCATCACTAACGCAAGTTCTAGAATCTAAATGCTACCGGTACACTCATAAGCACTAATAGTAAATGCTTTTCCTATCAAATCTAAAGGCGAACCTCACATATTTGGGTGGAAAATTTTTCTGAATATACGGTTTTGTGCTAGTCATACAATCTTCTATCCATGAGACGCTTGCTATGGCTAAAGTTTCACTCCTAAATGTTGTAAAAAAATTTAAATTTGGCGGTAAAATTGCACTAACAAGTATTTCTCATAGTTTTATTACACATCTACTATTAAACAAAACAAACTCAAGCGAAAGTGCATATGTAAGGTATCATCATTTTACCCTCCCCTTACACTTAAGATGAACATTGTCCCAATGTTCAAGTAAAGAATGTAAAAGTGAAAAAATAAAAAGAATGAAATCAAATACTCCCCTGATTCACTCGGTATGGATAATAAGGTGGCCAGGTTAAATCTTCCTCCAAGAAAATGAACAATCAAAGCTTCCCTTCCAGAATATAAATCATCTTCTTGTCATACATAACCTGTGAATCCTGAGAAAATAGACAAGACAACCTCGCATAAAATCGGCGGCAACCTACATAAGTTACTAAATCCTAGAAAACAAAGTAAGATATAATGCTTGTGGAATGAAGTTTGTAGATTTCCTGGAGATTATAAAACTTAATAATTCACAAAAACTTTAAGACTCCGTTAGAAAAACAAAACCGGTAAAATTTCTAGATTTTTACACGTGACGCCGTCAAGAGTTAACTCGTGACGCCGTCAGAAGTGCCCTGCAGAAATTCTTATGTTAAGTTTCCGGAAAATTTCTGGAAAAACTTGGTCCTACTTCCTCGAAAATCCTGCAAAACTTCATTATGATTCAATACAAGCATTTGACTCTAATAAATACGAATATACATGTTCATTTAATATTGTGGAGAATCATGATCGGTTTGCTTCTTAAAAACATATTTGGGGTTTCCCCTTACATTTATCTTTTGCAAAAATACTTTTAGGTGGAGTTAAGACTAGGCCAAAACAACAAAGTAAAGTATTTCCATTATTTAATTGAGAAACATGATCTACCAACAATAAAAATAAAGCATGCATATGGAAGCAAATAACAAACAAACAAAAATAAAATCACACAAAACATGGGTTGCCTCCCAAGAAGCGCTTTTCTTTATTTACGAGTCTTGTTGCTAGACTCAAGGTCATGGGTTACTACGTGATACGGGTGAGTTCCTCATTGAGGACATCTTTTGGATCAAACTTAGGTTTCAACTTCCTATCGGTTTCCTTAGTATGGTATGACCTTTCAAACTTTTCTCCATCCGGATCATACAAAGTCATCCTCATATGCCATGATCCATCACCTTCTTTAGGTGGCTTGTCCCACCTCCATTTACACTTGTCTCCCTCTCTTTTCCACTTATTCATCTATATATTAATAGGCATTACGCTTAAGAACTCAATCATCTTCCTAAAGACTAAGGGGTCCTTAAAGGGATCTAGCTCTTCATCTCTAGCTATGAGTTGTTCTATCGAATGTGTCTTCTCAACGAAATCTTTTTCTAGATAAAATGGGCATTGAGGTCCTATAAAGTTCCTTTCTATCCAAGGTCCATATCTAGATGGTCTCCTATTCATCTCTACCCAATGCGGTGTCGGTTCATCATCACAATCATAACTATGCTTCTTTACATCGTACACCGACCAAGTATCGCCTTCACCTACCGGTATCTTAGACTCCTTACAATCTATCATGGCGCTAGCGATTGCTAAAAATCCTCTTCCTACCAATAATGGGCATGTAGTGTCACTAACCATGTCTAGGACGTGAAAATCCGCTAATATAGTTAACCTTCCTACGTGAACAACTACATCCTTAATCATTCCAACCGGGTGGGCAATACTCCCATCCGCTAGCCCTATCAATACTTCTATTTCCTCTAACTTTCCTTGCTTAAGAGCGGTGAATGAGGATAAGGGAATCAAGCTGAGGCTTGACCCTAAATCGGCTTGTGTGTCGAAAGCTTCGGATCTTCCTATCTTACAAGGCAAAACAAATATACCCGGATCATCAAGCTTTTTAGACAACTTGTTTTGAACGAAGGCAGTCCCATTTTTACCTAGTTTAAACTTCTCATATTTTTCTAGGAGGGCACTATAGTAAGGAGCACGCGCTAAGACATCAATGACGGGGCGTTCAAGGTGAAGTTCCTTGAATTCATCGTCAAGGTCTTGCGTAGGAGGTGTTTCAACTATACTTTTGACCGGTTCTTTATCAGGTGTTTTGCTTGATTGGTCCTTTTGAAGAATTTGGTTTTGTTTGAAACACGTGCTCGTTGATTTAACCGAGTAGTATTGTAGACACGAAGTGGGTGACGAAACTGATGATATGGAATTAACGTTTAGTTTCGGATTCTTGACCGTGTCGCTTGGGAGTGCTCCCATTTCTCGGTTATTGAGAACTTTCAACAATGCGTCAATTTTGGTGGTCATCTCGCTTTGCTTTTGTTTGAAATCGGCTTCAAACTTAGATATGCGAGCTTCTTGAGATGCCATGAACTTAGACATCAATCCTTCAAGATTGTTGGTACTACCATAGTTGTTAGAAGGATTATTGTTGAAAGTACGGTTGGAGGGTGGACCGTTTGGTTGGTAACGATTAGGCGGATAGGAAGAATTAGGTTGATTTTGTTTCCACCTAAGGTTTGGGTGATTTTTCAAAGAGGGGTTGTATGAATCACCGTCAGGGTTTGGCTCGGGCTTGAAAGTGTACCACTTATCTCCCGCTTCGTCGGTACGCGTGGATGCATAGTCCTAAAAAGCTGTTCCGGGGAGTTCCACACAATCACAAGTGTCGTGGGGACCACTGCATAATTCGCATGAAGAAGTGATTTTGTTCACTTGGCTTGAAGGCTTAGGAGCTTCGTAAGATTTCATGAGAAACTTGACTTGGTCCTCAAGTTCCATGATCCTACGGTCGGGAGTGCTAGAGTTGTTCAAAGGCAAAGATATTGCCTTGACCGTTTTGTTCAAATCACGGGGATCATTCCAACTTTCGTTGTTATAGAGAGCAAGATCTTCTATTAGTTCCCATGATTGTTCCGCACTTAGATCACGTAGCTTACCACCGGCCGATTGGTCAATGGCTCGCCTCGTGGAGAGATCGATATGGTCATAAAAGATTTGGACTTGGAGCCAAAGATCTATGCCATGACGAGGGACTTTTTGGAGTAAGTCCTTGAAACGAGTCCATGCTTCATAAAGAGATTCATTTTGACGTTGTTGGAACATCAAGATGTCATTTCTAAGCTTAGTAGTTCTCCCCGGTGGGAAAATTTGAGCAAGGAAACGAGTGGTGAGATCATCCCATGTGGTGATGGATCCCGCGGGTAAACGCTCAAGCCATTGACTAGCTTGATCCCGTAGAGAGAATTGAAATAGGCGTAATCGGGTTGTCTCTCTAGTTTCAACATCTAGGTCTATGGAATCTACGATTTTAAGGAAGTCCTTAAGATGTTGGTTTGGATCTTCGGAACGAAGTCCATGGAATGCACATTCGCTTTGCACCAACCGGATGGTGTCGGATCGCAAGGGGGTCACATTGGCTCCGGTGATCTCAATGGTGTTTCGGTAGCCTTGGTGGCTAGGTCGGGAATACTCTCCTAAGGTTCGGGGCCTAAGAGGTTCTAGTGGTGGGTTTTGTTGTGGTGGGATGACGGGTTCAAAGATGTTCCCATCGTCCATGATGTCGGGTGGTGAAAAGTTACGAACAAAAACACAAGAAATAAGATAGACTAAAGAAAACCTAAAAAATAAAAATAAAATCTTACTAGAAAGGAATCTAGCAAGTAGACCTAATAAAAAGAGATTCTAACCTAGACAATAACTATTCCCCGGGCTGCGGCGCCAAAAACTTGATACGTGAGAATCGCACCAGGCTTTTCCTCTCAAGGGATCTCGAGAAGCTTACAACCCCCACCAGGCAGTGTACCTGATCGTTGTAGTATAGTATAGTGACAAGTACCGGGGGATTGATCGTTCAGCTAGGAATAGTGTCGCTAGGATTAGAAAACCTAAATACTAGTTCTAAAGGTGAGGGATGATTATTTTTGTATTTTTATATTTTTTAGAAAGCAAGTAAAAATCTCGGGTTTGAAGGATTTGGGCGGAATTAGTTGCTAGTCAACTAACCCAATACTAAAGATGCAATCAAAATAAAATACTAAAAATGAAAATAAACTAAATTAACTAAGGTTGTGAGCAATAAGTGGAGAAGTTGTGTTTACTTAGATTTCACTACTCCCTAGATATCTTTTACACATTAATTACTTGTTATAGTTGCGTGGATGACGGATTGTATTCCTTAATACCATTCATGGGGTGGCGCACTTAATTCCCCAATCCTATGAGTGCTTACTTCACTCCTATGTCGAGCCGGCTAAGAAGCTCCTAACATGGGATCATTAGAATTTACTTATGCTTTAAATACAACCAATAAAACCTAGTGCGCGTCAGTTCATGTTTCCTAAGACGTTCAAGCATGTTACCATTTGGAGATCTGCCAGTTTTCTTAAGCCTAATATCGAAATCATTCATCCAATACAACCATAAACAAGTAATCAACACATAATTAACATCTAGGTTTCATTAGATCTAAGCAAACACAAGATAGATCTAGCCTAGCATGATGGAATTAAGACAAGAACAAGATATAGACAACCAACACATAGACATATTGATTGAATTAAAAGAATACTTATCTCAATTATACATGAAAGGGTTCAAGGGCTAAAAACCCTTGAAAAACCTGTAAAATTCGTACTAAGTTCGGCCTTAGGGTTTCTCCAAAACTTCTCTCTTTTTTTTATGAATGAAAATTAGAAAACTATATATAGGAAATTGAGGCTGACGGCGTCAAGACCAAATTGGTGACGCCGTCATCTCGCCGCCAAAATACTTTTCGGACTGCCTTGATCTACTTTTGACGCCGTCACGTTATAACTTTTTCCAGACCGTCTCGTATTTTACTCTTGACGCTCTACCTTGTGACGCCTTCATTTCTGTACTGGGTCGTCATGAAAATTACTCTTGACGCCGTCACCTACTGTTCCCAGCAAGGAAAATTAAGACTTTGGCGTTTTCTTCACTTTTATGCTCCAAAAACGTCCGAATTGCTTCCTTTTCCAGATTTCACTCCCAAAGTACCTAAAATCACAAAAGGAACGATTTAGGGCAATATTTGATCAAATAAATTCAATTCCGGGCTTAAATGACCCCCTAAAAGTGGTTCATTTTTCGCCTCATCATGTATTCTATCTAACTTCAAATAACATGCAAAAACATTAAGTGGGTCCACCCACTCGTTTTATTTTGATGTACAGTAAAAAATAATCATATTGGCTATTTACTAAACCTATCGGTTGCCCTGAGTTAGTTTCATAATTACCTTAATCTATTGTGCTTTCACTGCAGATAGTGTTTCAATGGGTGAAAGATCACTATTCTCCGCAAGAGCCATGGGTACAACATCCAAAGCATCAACAAAAGCCCTGATGGCATACTGCGCAACAAAAAACATAAAAGAAATTTTAGTACATGTTCACATATATGAGATCCACATTCGAAACTTTGTTTTAGAAATTAATTATAATGTTGGTACCTGTTCAACTTCAGGATATTTATCAGCAGCAGCTTCTACAGCAACGAAGCATGAAATTTCAGCTACACCACCACCACCATACACGATAGAGTTATTGCGGATGAGATTTCTAGCAACACACAATGCATCGTGGATGCTACGTTTAGTCTCTTCAATCATCATTTTGTTACCTGATTCATCACAGAAGATTCAAGTAAATAAACTGATATAGACCAACATAATTAGCATTTGTTAACCATGCAACAAACAGAATACTTTAGTGTCCGAGAACGAGTGTATGAATAAACTATAACCAACACTTTCATAATGCTAAATTACCCCCACGAATAAATATGGTTACAGCCCTTGAGTTTGCACAATGCTCGATATATAGCATCTGGTCTTTTGTGGTACCAAATGCCTTCTCTCTAACCAAACCAGCCTGCCCATGAAAAAATTAATTACGTTACAGTAAGATTATAATGATTCTAACATGTATTTTATGCAATTAAACGATTAGACATTTTGACGTGGATTATCATAATAATTACCTTTCCTAGCTTTTCCGGTGTTAGTTTCTGGAACGTGGGAACAATTCTACCACCTGTACAAGACAAACAAAAAAAATAGTATTAACAATTTTTAAGTAAAGAATCGTTTTATATAGCAGTTGGTAAAGCACAAACCAGTTGCGATAGCAATAAGCTATAGTTCAACACCACCAACCCATCTGACAACAGGCAAATCCCCATTGGCAGATTACCAATGTTGCCCCTACGTCCTGAATCAAGCCAAAATCAAACAGCATGAGTAACAGGCTAACAACTAAGTACACATGTATCATCCAGAAATATTTAAATCGAAACCCTAAAAATAAAAATTAACTATGGATTTAGAAATCACCCGTATGGATTTAGGTATGATGAACAAATCGTACTGCCTTTTTGTGTGTTTTTTTTTTTTTATCGCTGGTTTTATTTGATGAATTGAAACTGATATTCAATTAATATTGGAGCGTGATATTGAATTGAAAACAATCGTAGAGAAGAAGTTTCAACAAAATTGACAGACATTGATTGGCTCATATCATAACTTTCGATTTCCATTAATTACTTTCCATCAATACTTTCCGACGCACCTTTAATAGTTTCGCATGCAACATTCAGAATGCTAATAGTTTCCACGAAATGTTAATACTTTCCATGTTAGAAGGGTAAGGGTAAAATGGGGATTGACTTAAAGTTAAGGATTTCACAAATTCACTTTGACCATTGAGACATTATAAGTAGTTAAGATTATAATGGAGGAAGACCTTCTAATATTAGAATAATTAAAATTAAGCCTTACAAGTTAATAAGCTTAAAGTACAAGTGATTCAAACACAAATGCTACTTATAGAAATTCCCTTCATATTTAATTCCAGCATACAATTAATACTAACATTAAATACACTAAATAAATCATTATTTACATTAAATACAATTAATTAACTAGTCAATAAATACAATTAATACACTTATTAAAACACCCCTTACATAAGAAATACAAATTATCAAGCATATTGTACAACCAACTTAAACACAATTCCTGCATTAAATGTCACTAATACAAATAATAAAGCATATTATACAAATATTCAAGCCCAAACGAGCAATGGGCTCGAGCCCGAACGAGCACGGGTCAAACGAGCACGAGCCCGAACGGACACGAGCTAAACGAAATTTTTGATATCCGTAAATTTATTGTCAAAAAGAACATAGTAAGGACTTTTAGGCAGATTCCAGTATCCGACCCATCTCTTTCTGCTAATTCCCCGGGTTGTCGGAATCTCTGGTTCAATCAGGACCAGGAGTCCCATTCATTCGTTTATGGGAGCGCCTCTCTGTTCCCATTCTCCACCGGGTCATCAAGTGATTAGCCAGCTCAATCCATTTTTCCATCCGATGATCTTCGCCCTAGGACTGACTCTGTTCGACCTGCCTTGATTGCCTAGCTAATGCTACCGTCGCAAGCAACCTCTCAAAGAATAGGGAGTGAACGACCCTTCTAACTAGTATCTAGATCGGTGATTCCGTTCGGCCGAGCCAGCTATCGAAAGTATTGCAAGCAATCTCACCTTCACCTCGGAATGAGAGAGACATCAAGGACAGGAACGTAGGAAAGCTCCTTAACGGGAGATTCAGCCACGTAATCAATCCCCCAAACTGTCACTCGGGATGTCAGAATTGCAAGCAACCTACACTAAGCGAGCTAGAAGCTAAAGTGAATCTTTTTTGGCATCTTTTTCTTTGCTTTGACCGTGACTTTGTTTCGTCTTCCTCTTTCCTTCGGCCCATGTTTCAAAGCTAGCAAAAAGTTCGAGCCTTCGGGATCTCTCTTGAACGGCGGCCGGTCAGTCCTTTTCTTCTATTGATGCTGAGACTGATGCTTTGACTGTCTCCCATCCCATATCATTATAATAAAGATCCACTACTTGTCTTGTCGACGCTAAACTCAGTACCTCGCTTCCTTCCTAGTAAACCTACTAGACCTATACTCATTACGAATGTGTTCACCAGACATCTGACTTAGCAACCTTCTGCTTAGACCGGCAACGATAAGGAAGGAGATCTATGGATAATGGGATATAGAAGTCAGGTGCGACGGTCAGCTCAGTCAGAGTGGAAGCGGTCAGGCAAGGTTATCGTCAGACAATGTAGTGCAAGCGACGGGTAGCGCTTGCCGTATGAAGAAGGCGACTACAATGGGAGACGAAGGCGATGTGGGCTTGCCATATAGATGTAGCGCTTGCAAGGCAATTCAGACGACGTTAGCAAGATGTAGCGCTAGCTAGGTTACGCTAGGGCTTGCCATAAAGAAGCTAGCCAGAAAGCAGGTCAGGCAGGCGAGCGATAGTACAAGCAAGCTAACACGCGGGCGAGGTTGAAGGGGTCTTGCGCAACCTTCGGATTGTCGCAAGCGCAACCTTTGACCCCTTCGTCGACAACCTCTCATTTGTTCGACTACTCGCGGGGCCTGCTGCGTTTAAAGAAGCTCCACCCGGGAAAAGAGTGGAAAGCAGCTTTGATAGATATGATAACGAAGAGGTTGCATTGAGATCTTCTATCCAAGGATCTCGATCTAGGCGAGAGGTTGCGCTTGCCATGCTGAACCAACTTTTTCCTTTCTTGACTGGTGGTGAACCCTCCTCTCTTCTTTCTGGGTCCGACCGTACCAACTAACTCGCTTTCCTCCTAAAGGGTCAAAAGGGCCTACCTGTGCATTTAGCTGACTCTCTATGCTCCAAGAAGAGAATTGTCCAGTTATGGCGAGGAATAGGTCTCTATCCAGATGATAGATTGAAGAAGAAAGCGATGTGTGCCCTGCCTTTCCTCGAAAGGTGCTTGCAACGGGCTTTTATGAATTTCATTTACGAAGTAGAGCCCAGCCCATTTAAGGTGGGGAGCCTAAAGAAGTGGGTATGTTCCAATTTCCTCTAAACGAGAGTCACCCGAAGATGAGGGCGTTCGTTCATACTTCAGTTCAAAGCGCCAACAGGATTGGCTACGACAAACGTAAACCATTTCTTACTTCCAAACAAAGTTTTAACGTTATCTAATCAAATCCCAAATCTACCCGAAGACTTTTTGGTGGAGTTTTTCATTGTCGGCCTGAAACTCATGTTGTACAGCCAAGTGGAAAAACACCGAAGCACATAAATTATCGTAAATAAAGAAAAAGGGTTTTCTAGCTATTCGTGGATGGGTTCGGAAGAATTGCATTTTTTTGTCTTTTGGTTTCATACGTACTGGAGTTCTAACATTTGAATTTCTCAAAAAGTCTTTAT
This sequence comes from Artemisia argyi, assembly GCA_030686995.1. Lineage (NCBI taxonomy): Eukaryota > Viridiplantae > Streptophyta > Magnoliopsida > Asterales > Asteraceae > Artemisia > Artemisia argyi. The sequence continues at coordinate 161,930,249 of CM060690.1, forward strand.
TACATTGAGATGTCCGATACCATCCTAGAGTATACCCTCTAACTTCTTTCGGGGTTAGCGTTACCCACAGCTCTCCAAATCATAGCCAGCTGGCGAGTCGCCCGGCTACGCAATTTAACAATCTACAACTATACGGAGAAAGTGGATGAGTCAGTTGCAAATACCATAAAGGAGCAGTTGAGCGAAAGAGTCATAACGCCGCTATTTATCGATAATAATGTGGTCTTGCCGCCCGGAAAGAATGCCTATGACGTCATAGACGCCTTGGTGCCGGGGGACAATGTGCACTTGCTTGCGGCGATGTATCACGATCTGTGTTGGCTAGGCGTTGAAAGTCAAACGTATCTATTATTACTAGAAACTCTCAATTTCTTGTGATGTGTGGATTCTTTCTTTTTTTTCTTTTCTGTTTTGTCGAGAGGAAGGATCCAAATGCCCAAAGAGTCCCATGCCTTTCTTGGTCGGACCAAGCCAACTGGCGATTTCCGACAAGTCTTTCCTAATTTTTAGAGCAAGAAGCGGAACTACAGGGATGAAATGAAAAGTGTTTCTTACGATTACGTCCAACAGCCCACTTGAGCAATTTTCCATTCTCCCATTGATTCCTATGAAGATAGGAAACTTGTATTTCTCATTCACAAATTCCTCTTTGTTTATGCTGCTAACTCTCAGTTTGGTCCTACTTCTGATTCATTTTGTTACTAAAAAAGGAGGAGGAAACTTAGTACCAAATGCTTGGCAATCCTTGGTAGAGCTTATTTATGATTTCGTTCTGAACTTGGTAAACGAACAAATAGGCGGTCTTTCCGGAAATGTTAAACAAAAGTTTTTCCCTTGCATCTTGGTCACTTTTACTTTTTTGTTATTTTGTAATCTTCAGGGTATGATACCTTATAGCTTCACAGTTACAAGTCATTTTCTCATTACTTTAGGTCTCTCATTTTATCTTTTTATTGGCATTACTATAGTGGGATTTCAAAGAAATGGGCTTCATTTTTTAAGCTTCTTATTACCCGCAGGAGTCCCACTGCCGTTAGCACCCTTTTTAGTACTCCTTGAGCTAATTTCTTATTGTTTTTGCGCATTAAGCTTAGGAATACGTTTATTTGCTAATATGATGACCGGTCATAGTTTAGTAAAGATTTTAAGTGGGTTCGCTTGGACTATGCTATGTATGAATGATATTTTGTTTTTTATAGGGGATCTTGGTCCTTTATTTATAGTTCTTGCATTAACAGGTCTGGAATTAGGTGTAGCTATATTACAAGCTTATGTTTTTACGATCTTAATCTGTATTTACTTGAATGATGCTATAAATCTCCATTAAAGTGGTTATTTATTTATAATTGAACAAAAGCGAGGAGGCGAAGCCGCTTTACCGAATTGTAGAGGTGAAGGAACGAGAACTTCCCCCGAATCGACAAAAAGATTCCGAGCACGTCTGGTCAAAGTATATCTTGTCTTTACCACGAGCCATTTTCCGGAAAAAAAAAAATAAATAATAATAATAATAATAATAATAATAATAATAATAATAATAATAATAATAATAATAATAATACAAACTAAGCAAAATTCATCAAACTTTTGCCATAAAAAACTAATCAGTAAAACTATTGTCAAAAAACGTACAAATAAAATAAATTATTAGCCGAAAAATTTAAATTACAGGATGCCCGCAGCTGCATCACACGAGAACCCTGCTAGTAACTTATAACATAAAGAAAAGACTTTGGGAACTGAGATATCCATCCAAAACCAAAACCTTCACTAACTTAGCGTATTAGGAATGGGAATTGATTTGCACACTTTCTTTTTTGATTGGGACACTTCAAGTACCGCATCAGACAGTTGTACAATATTTACATCCTGCTTTAATAACTTGTACTGTGAGTGTGCAAATAAAAAAGTGGAGTGTGCAAATCACCTCCCATAAGAAATTTGCCAACAATTTTATTACTTAGATGGAAATTATTAGTGCATTAATTAGAGTGCAAGGTGCAATAGGCACCGAATAACTTTTATTGATGTGTCACATCAACAAACACCCAATAACACCACAATAACTAAACACACTCCCTAGCAATAACTGTTATTGGTGCATATGAGTTTCACAAAAACCCACAACAACGCTCGTGGTATCCCCTACGAGATGATGAATAACATGTGAATGGCTTGGAGGGGGTGCAATTTGGCACCGTTATTGGTCCCAAAAAATCCAATGGCTCCGCAAACCATGGCTGCACTAGGGGTGATCATCGGTCGGAAACCGGACCGGACCGGCCAAGACCGGACCGGACCGAAGACCGAGAACCGTAATTTATGAGGACCGAGACCGGACCGATGTGTACTCGGTCCGGTTCGGTCCGGTCTCGGTCCGGTCGGTCTTCGGTCGGTCCGGTCCAAATGGCATGGTTTTGGCATGATTTTTCGGGTTTTTTGTCGGTCCGGACCGGACTGACCGGACCGAGGACCGAAATAGCCAAAAAACTTAGACCGAGGACCGGACCGAATGTGGTCGGTCCGGTCCGGTCCGGTCCGGTCGGTTTTGTCGATCGGTCCGGTCCATCCGGTCCATTTGAGCACCCTTAGGCTGCACCGTGCACTCTTATTAATGAGTAAAAGGTGTAACTGTTCTTTAGCAAAAAAGTATTCATCAATAGTTATGTTGATTTAAATTATGCTTCTTTTATCACTATTAAGTTATTTTAAGATGGTGAGTAAAAGCTGTAACTGTTCTTTAGCAAAAAGTACACATCAATGGTTATCTTAACTACATTATAATGTATTTAAGCTATTACTAAAAAGGAAGTTTTAAAAAATTAAGATAAAAAACATTTCTTTAATTGAAAGGATTTCAAACTAACACATATATACTATCTATAATGAAAAAATTGTCAAACTTAAAAAAGTTGAGTATTGAAAGTCAAATGTGAGAGAAAATTAATATAATTAATACTCTTATTAAAACACCTCATTACTTAAAAGTACAATGATTTATTCGCATTGTACAACCAATTAAAAACATATATACCAAATTAAATACAACCAATTAAAACACAAACCGAGTTGACCCGGGACGCTTCAAACCCGACGGATTGACCCGGTTTAATTTGACCCGTTTTCGACCCGGCCTAGCAAGTTGACCCGGTTTAAATCGACAAATTTTTCGACCGGAACGGTTCAACCGGTTGAACTACTCGGGTCGAACCGGGTTTCAAAACATTATCCATTACTTAAAAGTACAATGATTTATTCACATTGTACAACCAATTAAAAACATATCTACCGAATTAAATACAACCAATTAAAACACAAACCGGGTTGACCCGGGACGCTTCAAACCCGCCGGATTGACCCGATTTAATTTGACCCATTTTCGACCCGGCCTAGCAAGTTGACCCGGTTTAAATCGACCCATTTTTCGACCGGAACGGTTCAACCGGTTGAACTACCCGGGTTGAACCGGGTTTCAAAACATTATCCATTACTTAAAAGTATAATGATTTATTCATATTGTACAACCAATTAAAAACATATCTACCAAATTAAATACAACAAATTAAACACACAAACCGGGTTGACCCGGGACGCTTCAAACCTGGCGGATTGACCCGGTTTAATTTGACCCGTTTTCGACCCAACCTAGCAAGTTGACCCGGTTTAAATCGACCCGTTTTCGACCCAACCTAGCAAGTTGACCCGGTTTAAATCGACCCATTTTTCGACCGGAACAGTTCAACCAGTTGAACCACCCGGGTCGAATCGGGTTTCAAAACATTATTTTTCGTTTATAACATATAAACTTTTTTTTATCAATAAACTATCAGTCGCTATAAAATCCCGTTGCTACGCACGGGTACTCGTCTAGTACTTATGAATAGGAGTTACATTACATTATGAATTTTAATCTCATTAATTGTAGGAGCCACTAATATTTATAAATTTTATTAACTTGTAATTGCTCATTTAATCAATGTGATATAACAACCCCAAAAAAAAAAAAAAAAAAAAAAAAAAAAAAAAAAAAAAAAAAAAAACTCTGCAATATGATTTAAAAAAAGAAACGTCTATACTATAAAGCCTACAAACTAACCCACAAACTAACAAAATTTAATCTCAGCCTCTAAACACACATTACACTATAGTAATAATTTAAATGTTCTACTTTAAAAAAACATATATCTACTACGTTTTAAAGTATTCAGTACGACGCTAAATAAGGAAAGGTTTAAAATAAAAAAATATTTGCTCGCCACAAATATTGTCACCGGGTATCCGCCGCCGCATTGCGCGGGTACCCTTCTAGTTTTGATTTAAATTATGCTTCTTTTATCACTATTCAATTATTTTAAGATGGGGAATTTATTGACTACCTCTATTTCGAAAAATCTAAGATTTGAAAAAACTAATATTACTATATTAGAAAGAAATAAACTTTAAATTAGAGGGGATAGTTTACAAAATTCACCATTTATTATTATTGTTATTTAATAACAATGTTAGACTAGTCTATATTATTATTGTTATTTAATAATAAGAAATAATGATTATTATGCATAACAATCATTTTTCATAATATTATTAACCTAGTATATATCCCATAAAATTCTTGGTTTGATGAATCAATTTTATTTATATTACTTATATAAGTGTACTGATAATGTACCATATCAAAGGTCTTATCAAAACATGATAAAAATTAATATTTAAATTATATGTCAAAAAATTTATAAAAACTATACGCCATCGTTAATGACATGTCAAAACTTTGCTTTATTATAGATAAAGATAAAGATAAATTAAATTAATCCTAATACCTAAACTCCGTATATGCACGAGATCATAAAATTAAAATAAAAGTACGTGTTATTGTAATATGCAAATAAATAAGAAATTGAACATATATCAACAAATGATATAAATGATTAATTAATTAATAACCACATAAAATTTTCACATATATTTATAAGAGGTCTATAAGAACAGCATTTAACACGGTGTTATAGTGCAACATGCCAAAAATTATCCGGAAATTATTAGTTTTAAAACACAGGTTTAATAATGTGTACACAGTTTGAAATTAATACTGTTAGAATTATTATATCTCTTATGTTTTAAACTAATTTTGTTAATTTCTAATTCTGTGCGCACGGACTTATAACTTATTTAAACATATAAAATAAAAGGTTTTGTAAATGATGACATGGCAATACATTTCCTACTTGGCGTTTCATGTCATCTTTGTATAAGAGTAAAATACACCGTTCGTCTCTAACATTGTATCCAAAATACATGTTCGTCCCAATCAGTGGCGAAGCTAGAAAATTTTGAGTGGGGGGTCGGGATCTAATTTTTTTTTCTAACGCTATTTTTCGGGTAATATGTTCGGGTCGGTGATTCGATTCGGGTTGGGTCAAAAATTAAATAATATTATTATAAAAAAAAGTTTCAATCACTAAAAAACTAAACATTTGTCCAAGACAACTAAACATTAAAAAGGAGACAAACGGTTGGTACCTGGTTCAATTCATTAAAGAAATTAGAGTTCAGCCTTTCGACCTTTAACATAGAAAACATTAAGCCTTGTGTGTTGTTGGAGAACACTCTAACCAATTAGGGAACATACCAAAGCAAGCAAATTAAAATCGACGAAGATTATTCTTTGGACCTTTATGCTTACACTCTTCAAGCTTAGGTTGATACACTCCTAATTTCTACAATTCTACTAAATCCCTAAATAAAAGACAAGTAGATAATAGATTTAAAGACAACAAACCTGACCAGAAGGGCCGCTGAGTTGGTGGTCAGCCGTCGGCGGTGGTCAGTGGTGGTCGGCGAGACTGTAGGAGTGAGGAGGCAGGAGGCAGGAAGGAGGGACTGTGGGAGGAGATGAGGGTCGATTGGGGGAGGGTTTGTAAGTTTGTTCCGGTTTCTTGTTTTATTTTATTTTAATTATTATTTTTTTAATGGGCTAAGTAAATAAGTAATGGATTTTAGTTTGGAATTTGGTTTATTAATGGATTTTAGTTTGGGTAGATGAGTTTATGTAAAATGTAATGGATCAAAATTTTATTACTTAATGTATACAAAAAATTTCACAATTAAAATGGGGGGTCGAAACCGAATATACCGAAATTTTTCTACACGAAAACTATATACCCCTTACATCGCAAAAAAAATTTCGAGGGGTCGGGCGCTCCTCCCCGCCCCTACATAGCTGCGCCTCTGGTCCCAATTCAAAATAAATACACCAAACATCCCTGACATCTCCATTTTGCTTTTCTGTTGATCCCTTTGACTAACGTTTGTTAGTCAATGCCTATTACACCCCTCACATGCCTTTCACGTGAGGGAAAAATCTTTTTTTCATCACTTGTATATTTTAGATATGTAGTTGTTGCAGAATTTGGTGGTAGTATCTTTTCATCCAAACCAAGAACATTATTGCTTTTAAAATCAACATGGTGGTAGTATCTTTTCATCCAAACCAAGAACATTATTACTTTAAAATCAACATCTCAAATATATTTCTTGAAAAATTATAACACACTTTATCTTCAACCTAAAAACCTCAAGTATGTTCTCAATCTTTTTATCTTTCCTTAAATATATCCATCATTCACCCTCCAACACATTTTCTCTAAATACCCCCAAATCTCATTTAACTTCGTAACCACCATTATGGAAAACAAAGACAACCCCAAACACCCTGTTACATCATTTAGATATTTGAAACAAAATATTAACAATAACATAAATTTGACAAAATCCTTAAACAAAAATGAAATTTATCTCACTTCCTATACAATACAATTATGATCAAGAGCAAGGTATTGGTGTTAATTTATGGTAATTCTGATCACAACACCACCAATCTTTAAAAAAAACACTACATCTGAGCGGCCTAACACCACCAAACCATCGTTTCTCAGCAACCACGGTTCACAAAGGCAAAGTCAACCATCGTTATTTGCAACATGGCGGTGGTAGAGGAAAAAATCGGCCACGTTAGCGGTCAGCAATCCGGTTAGCAAGAAGGATATTGTAGTGGTTGTCAGGTCTTACGTGTGTTATGCTACTAGAGACAAATTAACAATAACATGAAAACATGAAGTGTAAAGAACTATACCGTAAACCTTTTGATAGTCGAGACTCAAAACATAAAATAAGTTGTACATATATATTGTATATATGTATTTTAGATTATTAAAAGGGATTTAATGAGTTATTTACTAATTGAGCTTAATTAGCAATTGTGCTTAATTAATTGAGTTAAATAGTAAATAAACATTTAGTTGAATTAGATTGAACAAATCCTTGGAAGCCCATGGTGGGCCCCAAACGTCAGCCAAACCCCTTAGGAGATGTTCAGGTTTGACTTTGACTTGTTGGCTAAGTTATCTTTAAGTATTAAGATAAATATCGTTAAAGTTTTAGAATATATGTTATTTTCTTATAGTATAACTACTAGTTATAATAACTGTGTACGCACAGGGTTTTTAAAATTTCTTTTTGATTATTTATTATTATCGATTAAAAATGAATCAATTGACATGTTTCAAATGGTTTTACATTGTGGACTAAAAATAAAAAAACCACATGTATATATGTTATAATCTACTTATTATTTTAGCAGGATACTTTTGGATTAAAAATTATATTTTATTATTCAAGCAAAATCACATAACGATACTTGATTTGCATAAGATGTTAGTGATATATGCTTTTAGTTTTGCTAACCCGTGATATCAATTTACGATGTGTTTTGTAATTATGGTATTTCTTTTACTATATTTTCGTTAAAATATGTAGCATATTTAGATAGTTTTGAAGATTGATTCATTTCATTGATCATGAATAACCATCATACCATGTTTACCAATGTACATTTTTGTTTGAAAATTTGTATTTTCATAAGTTTGTGCTATTTACTTCTCATGTTTGATCATAAAATTACCAAATTAACATAGATGCTTATACTATAGCTTCTATATTACATAAAGAGAAAAAAAAAAAAAAAAAATGCAATGGTAGAATATGTTTATGTATAAGGTATAAGAATAATTTTTCTGTGAGACCGAACTATATAAGGAAATTATTATTACTTGCATAAGTAAATTATAAACGCATGGGAAAAATGGCAAAGAGTAAATTTGCAAGTCTTTTAGGATTGTTTGAATCCTTACCGACCTTTCACTTTAGTGCAACTTTCTTTATAATTAGCCTAAATCACTCAAGGTAAAAGACACCCATATTTTAAAGTGTTGGTTGACACCCATATTGTTATCAATGACAACAAACACCTGCTAAATTTCATTAACTCATTCAAAGACACCTGCTAAGATTCCTACCATAAAATTCCTCATATAGGTACTAAAACACATCTTTGGTACATTAAAATACATTCATGTATTATCTAAATTAGCAACTCAACTTAATTATATATTCATACCTTGAGTAGGCGTAGATAATCCTTCCACGACAATCATGTGTTGATACTTAATCCTCCTCTAAAAAATGCACACAACAAATTGCTTTGCATTTTAGTGTGTGCCATAAGATCATAAAACTGCAATCACCACTAACATATTGCATTATAGTGAGGATAACAACAAGTTATTCCTAACATCAAATAAGAAAACTTCAGATTATAACTAAAGGGGTGTTTGGTTATACTTATTGAAGATGCTTATTAGCTTATTCAATTACAATAACAAAATAAGTTTATGATAAAGCTTTAAGTTTTTTTGAGAAGCTTAATAAAAAAACCCCTGAACTCATAACTAATTCTATCATAGCTTAGTATGTTTATAGTAAAAACACAAATATTAGGTGTAGAAGTTTTCAATAAAACATAAAAAAAAAAGTTATTAAAAGTTGTTGTGTATAAAAAAAAGTTGAACCATAAAAAAAGTTACTAAAAATTATCAGCTAGATAAGGCATAAGTCAAAGTTCTGTTGAGGTCTCTTTCGGATTCTATTCAGAAGCAAAAAGAGGTTGACACATAAATCATAAGTATAGAAGAATGGTTGTATCTCACGTCCGTGATTACCAACTGAATAACATTATCGCAGTATAGTAACGTAATAACCTGATTAAAAACTATATATACTTGCTTAATAATTCTCATGTACATACTTTTAATTTATTTACAACAGCCAACTATTTTTTTTTTGATAAAACGTCACGTCAATGAATAAAGTTAGGTTATCACCTACGTAGTTTTCTCTTTTTTATTTAGGAGGTGATTGTTATCAAATAAGGATAGTGATGCGAGCATTTTTTTTTTTATAATTTAAGGAGAACACCTTCATTAAACAATGACTATCTAACCCATGTTATTTATTTATTTATTTATTTATTTATTTTTTAATAATTAGCTTTGTATAACGTTTTTAACTGATAGACATGTTGAGGTTGAGGTTGATATTGTTGTTTAACTTTAACTACTGATATCATGTTGTACAAAATGTGCGAGTTTAGTAGCACACAATGAGCGTTGATAAAGTTAAATTACGCTCCATAATGTTTTTAAAATGTTTTTATGGATATTCATATATAAATTTTAAATAACAATTTCATGAGTCGTTGTTATAAATTGAATCACGTATATTTATTTTTATATCACACTAACTCGTGCTTACTACTTGATATTTATATTCCTGTTACTTATTATTTAGCCGTATTTAATATTCAAACTCATGTAATGATAAATTCAACTTTTAAATAAAATAACATGCGTCCTTATTTAAAAAATATTCTAGAAAAGTCTAAAACTAACATTAGTTTAAAAAATATTTAACGTGTATTAAAACTAATTCACATATTTACCAAATATTGTAATTTTAATGATGAAAGTCTAAAAACTAATACTAATAATCATATAATTTTAAACAAAGTTAATATTATAAAGTATATGTGGTATGAAGTGTAAGGGGTTATTTGTCTTTTTTCAAAAGTTATTAAAAAACATGGAAACTTGTAATTTTACACTTACTTCTATATAATTTATTTAAAATTTAAACACCAAAGTTTTATTAATTACTTCATCTTTTTTTAAGTTTTTGTTTTCATAAATTTGACATCTATATTTTTATTCATTTTTTTTCTTAACCAAATTTCTCCACCAAATTGATTAAGTTTGACCAAAATCAATTTAATTTTGACTTTTTATTGACCAATCATATTGCTCGATTTTGCCTACGTGGCAAAATCGAGCTCTCCTATTGGTCTAATTTTTTTTTCAATAAGAAGGGATTTGCAGAAACACTCCAAAATGATGTAATTCTTTTATTATATAAAAGATTTCCTTATCTCTTATTATATAAGCACTTGTTTTGTTATAAATATAAACAAAATTTAGAATTAGATTAATTAAGAATTGCAAAAATAACAAAACCCCAAATCCTTTTCCTCTTTCTGTTTTGTTCGTCAGATGAAACACAGACACACACCACACAAACTCATCGTGTTTTTCAAATACATCGTGTTGTGTTGTTGATTTTTGCGTTCTTGATTCGTTCATAGGAGTGTTCATGACGTAAAGGTGATCTAGCCTAGCAACTGATAAAGTTGGTTTAGTGTTAGTCAAGGTTATAAATAGCGCGAGTTGTGGCGTGGCGGCATGACCAAGCCTCACGCCATAGCGGCCAAGGCGAAGCTTTTATGTTTATAAGACGTGACATAAGGCGGCATAAAATATGAATATATTTAGATATTTATATCATATTTCATATATATTGAGTTTACAAAAAGACGTGGCATAAGGCGTAGCGTGACGGCATGACCAAGCCTCATGCTTTTTTCGGATGCCTTTGGTGTTAGTGTCGACTAATTGTGGAAGAGTTCTTATACTTTGATCTTGGGTTGTTGTGTTGCTTAAAGTTCATGTTTGCTTGTTTGCATAAAGCTATGTAATTTAGGTTATTTGCTTGACTAAATAAATAGATGGTGTATAAGGGTTTGCGGGGAAAAAAACCTTTCTTGTAAAGGTGATTTATTGTGCTAATTAATTTGATTAATTACTTATTGAGTAGTTAATTAAAATTTAAAATTATTGTCTATTACATGCTGTTTTCCATCAAATTGTAAGCCTCTAACTGTAACTGCTCCGAACCTAGTTTGTGTAGAAGTAACTCATGCAACTTCGAAAAAAATAGGTCATGGGATAATAATCAAGTTTGAGAATTGTTCTATTTAGGTCACTCAAACATAATAATCTCACAATAATGAAACATGGTTGAAACTATAAGTGGTTTTTAAGATAGAAAATATGATAGTAACTTGACTGAAATAAGATTCTCAATTAATGGGTGTTTGTTTATGCTTATTTTTTAGCTTATGAACTTATGTGTTTATATATCATAAGCCTACTTTTTTTTATATTGAAGTGAAGTTATAAGCTTTTATAACTTTATAATTCCATGATAAGATTATATAAGCTCATAAGCTTCCGAGTAAAGCTAATAAATAAGCTTTTGAAACATAAACCAAAACCACATAAACTCCAAAGCTCAAATGTAAGTATAAACAAACATCCCTTAGATTATGCGTAGTGGATGAACAACCACACGTGAATCACCAATTTTCACGTGTGAACCATTGTTACGTCCCTTTTAACCACCTATGGAACCACCGATTTTGAGGTGGTTTGGTCATGCCGACAACTACACAAAATTTTATTGTTTTTGTGTGTGTGAGTGTGTTATGGCGTATGGTTGTGATTAAGTGAGACATGTCTATGTTATGTATTTAATATTAATCATTACGAGCATATGGTCGTGAGAGTGTATGGTGATGTGACATTGATATGGCACAACATTTAATGGTGGTTTTAGTTAACCAAAAAGGATGTTTTTGGCGAAATTAGTTGAAGCAGGAGCTTATATCATAAGATGTAAGCTGAAGTTTTATTTTAACAATGATGTTTGGCGAATGAATTATAACTGTAGCTTATTATCATAAAAATACATGAAATTAAATCATATATATTTCAAATTTTTGTATATTTATCCATAATATTTTGTAAGATATTTTAGTAATTTTACAATATAACAGCTTTTGTTATTTTTATAAGCTCATTTCGATTAGCCCGAGCTTATCACAAAAGCCCATGTAAGCCCGCATCCGAAAACCCACAAATTCATATAACACAAATTTACTGTCTATGTCCAAAACCTTGAGGATGTTAGATAATAAATTAGTAGCCCAAGCCCAGTTGTGGGTTTTGAGTCCATTGTTGTTTTATTATCATTTGTTATGTGAGCTTTATAAATACTTGATGATTAATAAAGTTTAACTTAGGTGTTTTCAATTTTCAAAATGGTATCATGAGCAGGTCTAATCCCAAGAATTAGTCAGCTGTCATGAGCTACCGTCTCTATGTCACCCATCTGACCCTAACCATGCATCAGTCGGTTTTTCTTATCATTATTCAAAACTAAACACAATCATTGCCACCATAAAAAATATTGGTTGTTATGCTTTATCTTTTTGCTACTCTTTGTTCAAATTTTTTAATTTATTTTATTTTATTTTTTATTTTTTTTAACCCTCCAAGATTCCAAGGTGATGTCTAACATAAAGGTTTGTTTATTTAAAACGGTGGTGTCTAATATAAAGGTTTGTTTATTTATGTTTTAATATTTGTTTTGATCACAATCTCTCTTTCTTTCTATTAGCACATTCTTATATTGCAACTTATTTAATTTAACGCTTCCCATAACATTGCTTACTTTTGTTGTCGGCCAAAGACCTTCAATGTTTGGTTTGCTTTTGTTGCTACTGCGTAAAGATAAGGGTAAATGATATTAAAAGGTAATATACTTGTCACAAATTCATCGAATGGGTAGTGAATTATTATTTTTTTTTCTTTTCATTTTGAGGGTAATTTTCTTTCAATTTCATCATCTTTAGGGTATTTTGCAAAATTTTTGGACAATTTTACCCTTCGGGAAAAAAAAATTTGTATTAGCTATGAGGGGCAAAATTGTCCAAAAATTTTACAAAATACCCTAAAGATGATGATTTTGAAAGAAAATTACCTTCAAAATAAAAAAAAAAAAAAATAGTTCACTACCCATTCGATGAAATTGTGACAAGTATATTACCTTTTTTTATTATTTGCCCTAAAGATAAACTCCGGTTGTTGTGAATGTCTTCGTCAACAAATTAGTTTTAGTTTAATGTTTTAATTTCTTTACTCCAGTCCGAGCTTTTGTGATTTCGTTGCTCGAACTGCAGAGAAGTGTTAGACAATAAATTAGTAGGCCCAAGCCCGATTGTGAGCTTTGGGTTCATTGGGGTTTTATTATCGTTTTCAATGTTCAACAGACGCCGCTTAAACCCTAGGCAACAACAGAAGTAGGTACGCGTTTAATCGTTTATTTGCTATTCAATATCTTGTTTTATTGATTCTATATCAAACTTATCATTATTCATGTATATGTCTCTTATGCAATATTATTACTATGATTATTACGTAGTAGTAGTATATATTACATTGCTCATCCTCACTTTAGTAATCGGCCTAGGCGGGGAGTAGTAACAAATTATATGTATGACATGTATGTTTAGAAACAAATCCCGTGTGTTTTTAATTACTGGGTCGTATGTCGTGGACATATGCACAAGTTCTGCATTGAAAATGTACGGGATAAATATTTTGTTTTATGCAGTACCCGTTTTCTTTCATAGCTCGAAAATTTATATAGCATACATATACATGTGATGAGTCACTAACTGGTATGGTATTTGACTACCTGGTATTAATTGTGATATTTGACTATAAACTATAGTTGGTATATATGTAAATGAAAATTATGTGTGAGTTGATATTTGGTTTATATTTGGGCAAATAATAAAAAAAAGGTAATATATTTGCCACAATTTCATCGAATGGGTAGTTAACTATTTTTTTATTTTTTTATTTTGAGGGTAATTTTCTTTCAAAATCATCATCTTTAGGGTATTTTGTAAAAAAATTTGGACAATTTTGCCCCTCATAGCTAATACAAATTTTTTTTTTCCCGAAGGGCAAAATTGTCCAAAAAATTTGCAAAATACCCTAAAGATGATGAATTTGAAAGAAAATTACCCTCAAAATGAAAAAAAATAGTTCACTACCCATTCGATGAATTTGTGGCAAGTATATTACATTTTAATATCATTTGCCCGTTTATATTTTGTAGGCATCATATAATGGGTCGATCGGAAGACTTAACTGATGATATCATGTGTGATATATTATCACGACTCCCTGTGAAGTCAATCATCATTTGCAAATGCATATGTAAGAAGTGGAAAAATCTGGTATTGGATTCTTACTTTGTTGATCTTCATATGTCGAGGTCGCCTGAGTGCCTTTTGATTTATCAATCCAAGTTTATAGATGAAGACTCTGATCATCCGGGAATTTTGAAGCTGTTGGAGATTGAAGACCAACCTGATCATAATAATCTACTCCGCGAACCTTTCATGGGTATTGATATGGCGGATCTTTTCCCAGGATCATTAATTTTCCTTTTCGGCTCAGTTAATGGTTTGGTCTGCTTGTGGGAGCTTAATGATGTGGTTGACAACACTTACATATGTAATCCAATCACCAGAGAATATATGATTCTTCCTAAACAGCAATTCTGTGTATTTAATTTTTTGGATGCAAGGTATGGTTTTGGAGTTTCAGTAAAAGGGGAATACAAAGTGATACGAATTTTAGGTGAATCGTTTAAAATTGAGGTTTACACCCTTGGCACGGACCAATGGAGAAGTTTAGATGTCCCTGAATACCTCAACAATATGGAGTTCTACCACGGAACATTTTTTGAGGACCAAGTTTATTGGATTGTTAACAATCAGCTATTTTCTTTTGATCTAGACAGCGAGACATTTAAACTATTTCCATTCCCTTCTCTTCCCAGTGGTGAAACCTTGATTGTATTACAATATTTGGGAGTCCTGAATGGTTGCCTCAGTGTATTTTCTAGGACTCCTTATGAATTAGGTGTATGGGTGATGAAGGATCATGGGACTGCAAGGCAGATTCAAAAATTCGATAACCCTTGGACTTTAACATCAAAAGAATGTTTTCCGGTATGTCTCGTTGATGGTTTGAATGGTAGAAGTATTTTAATGTTCCATTTCATAGAAGACGAAGATCACGAACTCCTAGAAGACGACGATCACGAACACAATCTGATGGCACATTGTCTTGAGACAAATACAAGTGAAGACACAAAAATATCCGACAATATTTTCAAAGTAAAAACTTATCGTCCTAGCCTATTGAAACTCCAGAACTTCCAAGCATCAGCTAAGGTTCATGTCTTCTAAAGGTCAGGAAACATTTTGCCATTTGATTTATATTTATCAAATTATTTTCTTAATTGAGATGTTTCAAGTGTTAGATTTATGGACAAATAATTAATAGGTGTATGTCTAGATTCGAACTCGAGACCACGAGATTGCACACGTTACGAATGAGAATTAGTGGACAATAATAATTAATATATATAACGTTATATATTTAATTATTAAACACAAATAAATGTTAGTAGTTAACGTAAATTGACTAACGAACAAAAGAGAAGGACTAAAGTGAAATTAGGAAGTCGAGAAAGATCCGGAAACCCCCTTGTGGGCTTGGCCGGTCATGGAGGGGATTGGGAGACCCAATCCTCATCCAACTTGTCCTTCAAGTTTTCTATAGTATATATACAAAGGCTAGGGTTATTTGTTTGGTACCTAGTACACACATTAAACCCTAAATTGGTTTTCCTTCTCCTTTGTTTTACCATAGCCGATCGTACAAACACCCTTAAGGGTCGATTGGTGCCTTTTGATTGTCAAGGAAATTGGTTTTGTGTTTTTACTAGCATAAACATTAATTCGTTATTAATTCGTGTGTACAAGAACGTGATAATTACTATAGTAATTATCTTGGATCGAATAACAAAAAGGTAAGGGGTTATTCATTGATCCTTTATAAACCTAATTAGGGTTCATCTCAATTGAAAGTTTATTCAAGTTTGATTCTTGTTCTTGCTAGAATCAAAAGGTACGTTACTTGTTTATTATTCGGTTAATTTATTTATATGTTAAATATGATCCTTTGCTTCCGCGTGTGTTACTAGATGCTAGTTGTTTATATAATTGTTTTGTTATTTAAATTCTAACATCAAGTAAATATGTGGTCACTAAAAAATATTTTGCTTCCTGTGGTAATGTAATGGTGAAGGATTAATAAGACATTTGGTAATGGTTTGGACAGTAAACTTGTTTCTCATTTGATTCAACCAACACAAAGAAGTATGGTGCTCATAAATCAACACACAATTATACTTGAGTAATTACATCAAACATAAATAATATACATTCTCTTTCTACTTAGTAGGGGTGTGACTGCCACTTAATTCACAGGTTTTGCAGTTTCTATGTTATCTACTTCATAATGTTTTGGGTTGTTAATGTTTATATTGTGCAGAAACTATACAAGCTGTTGTCTAATTAGTGGTTGATTAAGGAGGAGACGCATTTGATGTAGCCACCGAAGTGCTATTTATAGGGTTGGAACAAGGACGAATGCAGAGAATTGAAGATTCATATTTACATTGTTAATGGAATGTTTTATTTGTTTTGCATTTCAGCAGAGGATGAACCCATTTTTCTATGACATAATGAATAAATTTTCGCTACTG
Source organism: Artemisia argyi (assembly GCA_030686995.1). Lineage (NCBI taxonomy): Eukaryota > Viridiplantae > Streptophyta > Magnoliopsida > Asterales > Asteraceae > Artemisia > Artemisia argyi. The sequence goes on from CM060690.1 coordinate 161,946,947, forward strand.
AGATATCCATGCAAATCAAAACCTTCAAAAACATATTTGGGCAAAAAGTATGCGTTAGTAATTTTATGTTTATATTAAACTATGAACTTTTTATCGTTGAATAAATTTTTTTAAGACAGGAATTCGTATTAACTAACTCATGTGGAAAGTGTGTTATATGGTTTGTGTTTTACTTCAGAAAGAATAACATGACACATCTTAACTAGTAGAAGGAACGTAACGAGGTGGCTCAAGGGTACGTAAAGCTATCGTATTATTAGTGTTCTTCATTTTCAACCACAATGTTGTTCAACCAGTATGCAAACTACTGACCGTCATTAACTAGTAGCCAATAAATTTGAATTTCATAACTCTCTTTAAGATTACAAAACTCACCAGCTATCGCTTTAAGCTCCTGAATTTTTAAGGCCCCAAATTTTCCAAGGCATCATATAAATTCGTTAGTTATATTATTTTGCATTGCCTTTAGGACCCTCGAAATTTTTAGATCTCCTAATTTACTAAAATACCTGATACAGTTTAGGATTTGAGGCGACATCAATTTTCATCTTTATTCTTTAGGCCTAAAAACTATTAACTAAATACTAAGTCCAACATTTTAGTTTTATAAAAAGGACTAAGATCGTCTTTCGGGGTAATGTAATTTTTTTTATTAATTAGCTCATTTTAGTAATTTTTAGACCCCTTGATTTACTAAAACACTTGATACAGTTTATGATTTGAAGCCAAATTTGTTTTTATCTTTATTCTTTAGGCCTACAAACTATCATATAGCAAGTACATCATTTTAGTTTTATAAAAAAGGACCGTCTTTTAGGGTAATGAGAAAAAAATGGATTAAGCTTATTTTTGTGTTACAATTTTTAAAAACTAATAGATAGGATTGTAAATTAACTATAAGTTCGAGGATCTCTTGTGAACTATTCAAATGATGATTATTTTTATATGTTTTATGCTCTTTGATTTTTTTTTTTTTTTTTTTTTTTTTTTGTTTTTTTTTTTTTTTGTTTTTTGTTTTTTTGTTAATAAATGAATACGCAGAAACTGTTTAAGTATTTATGTAGGGCTTGTTTGATTAAATGTTCACGAATAAACACGCACAAGCCCACTTGTTTCTGTTCAGTTTGTCGTCTTAGCCCTACTTCTAGTTCATCGAAACAAAGACGTTTGCTTTCTCTATTTGTCATCTTGTTTCAATGATCATCCGGTTCTCAATTTGTTCATGTTTTCCTAGTTAGACGTAATATTATTCAGACCACTTTACTAAAAACATAGCAAATAAACGAAAAGGCCCAATTTTTGAACTTTGCTTTAGGCCTTGATAAGGCTTGAGCCGCCCCTGGTAACATAACTGATTAAAGAACTTCAGAAAAAAAGTTGAAACAATGAGCAACTTCATTGTTCATGAGCGATTATCCAATGAAAATTGTTCTTAATCGCTAGCAAAATCGTCCAAATCAATTTCATATAATATTTTGATTTGAGTTTCCAAAAAAACAAACCAATTATGTTTACGCAGGTTGTATAATCATGTCATGATCAATGACAATTTGTAAACTTCATCTACCCAACTACACGTCTTTAGCTTTCTAATAATATATCACACAATTTTTGAACTTTCATATCAATACAATTTATTTATAAAAGTTCAAGAAATTTTTTTTTGATAGTTATACTCATTTGATGTATCACATGTGATATAACATCACTATGTAAGTTTAATACTAAAATGTTGTCGTAAAATTTAATAAGTATTTGTATAAACCTCCAAAAGATTTTTTTTAATTATTTATTATTATTATTATTATTTTGAAAATACGGTGAATCATTTCGAGTTCTACACAAATATTTATGCTATTTTACTAGAGCATGTTGATGGTCCGAACTTCTAAGTTAGTGTTATATCACATGTGATATATCATGCAAACTCTTGTACTGAAAAAAAAAGAAGTTATTCAAAAGTATGAGAAAATGTCCTTTTATTGAAAAATAACTAAATGTATGTTGTAATTGTGTAATTTGTTTCGCGTAATATTTAACGATTTTTTGTTGAGATATAATATTATTAGAAAAGAAAGGTGAAAATAAGTTTTTATTAAAAAAGAGGGGTGGAAGAGATGGAGTTAGTATTGTATTTTACAAGATTTTATTTCTCTATAATAACTCAACTTTCTTAATAATATTCTCTTTTACCAGCATCTAATGATGGGATATTCCAAATCTCGTTTTCCCCATCTTGCTAAGCATATATAAGATATCGCACAACCCTAAATTAAGGGGCTTCAATTCGAAGTTTGTTTCAAACTGGGTATCGATCTTGAAGGTAAATCTTAAACCATATAACATAACAATATATAATGCTACTAGTTATTGTTAAATTAGCTGTTTATGTGATTTAGTATTTGTATATTATTATGTTAGGAATTTACGTAATGTTTTAAGGCTTGTTTATCTATGTAGTTCAGTAAGCCCCTTAATTTCCCGTCTAGATAATGAGAAAAGTTTGTTCGTTTTGTTTGAGATGTTTGATTTTCATACTTGAACATCAAAATATACATTTATACCAATGTATTTAGTCTATTTTGTGTCGATACCATACGTGCATTTTCGCCTGTTATGTTATTAACAGTCTGGTTGGGGTATGTTTTCACTCAGTTATAACCTGAATTGACCCGACCAACCCAACCTTGTTAACGGAATTAGTCGTACATACCAAGTCACCTTTGTGCCAACATGGCATTCCACGTAGACGCCACATCAAATATATGTATTATTTTAAGTATAAGTTTAGTTCATCTAGCGACAACATACATTTTTTTTTTCCAAATATTTCATTTTCATAAATTTTTTAAACTGAACTGTAGTTGGCATATATGTTAATGAAATTATGTGTAAGTTGATATTTGATGTTATTTTTATTTTTTTATTTTTTTTTGTAGACATAGAGTCATGGGTGGATTGGAAGACTTACCTGCAGATATCATGTTTGATATTTTGCTACGACTCCCCCTGAAGTCAATTGTCACTTGCAAATGCGTTTGCAAGAAGTGGCAAAATCTGGTATCGGATTCTTACTTTGTTGATCTACATATGTCGCGGTCGCCAGAGTGTCTTTTGATTTATCAATGCAAGTTTAAAAATGAAGACTCTCATCCAGGAATTTTGACGTTGGTGGAGATTGAAGATGAACTTTATCACACTCGCCTACTCCGCGACCCTTTCATGGGCATTAATATGGCGGAACTTTTCCCAGGATCTGTAATATCCCTAGTGGGCTCAGTCAATGGTTTGGTTTGCTTGTGGGAGTACATAAGGGGTGAATGTGACAAAACTCACATATGTAATCCAATCACCAGAGAATGTATCACCCTCCCTAAACACCAATTTAATGCAAAAGGGGTGGATTGTCAACGATCAGATATTTTCTTTTGACTTAGACAACGAGACATTTAAAATATTTTCATTCCCTTATTTTCCCAATGGTGATAGTTGGATTGGATTTCACTATTTGGGAGTCCTGAAAGGTTGCCTCAGTCTAGTTTCTATGACTGGTCATGAATTAAGTATAAGGGTGATGAAGAATCATGGGATTGTGATATCTTGGCTGCAGATTGGAAAATTCGAAAACCCTTGTACTTTAACATCAAAAAAATGTTTCCCCTTATGTCTTGTTGATGGTTTAAATGGTAGAAGTATTTTAATGTTCCGTTTCCTAGAAGACCAATACCAAGAACATGATGATCACAAACACAAACACAAACTGATGGCACATTGTCTTGAGACAAATACAAGTGAAGACACAACAATATCCGACAAAACTTTCAAAGTAAAAACTTATCGTCCTAGCCTGTTGAAACTCCAAAACTTCCAAGCATCAGCTAAAGTGCATGTCTTGTAAAGGTTAGGAAACATTTTGCCATGAATTTCATTTATATTTATCAATTGATTTTCTTAATTCAGATGTTTCAAGCACATATATGGTGACTAGAAAGATATGTTGCTTCCTGTGGTAATGTAATGGTGAAGGATTAATTAGACATTTTGCAAAGGTTTGGACAGTAAACTTGTTTCTCATTTTATTCTACCAGCATGAAGAAGTATCGTGCTCCTAAATCAACACACAATTATATTTGAGTAATTACATCAAATATAAATAGGATACATCTAATACTCTTTCTACTTAGTAAGGGTGTGACTACCACTTAATTCTCCGGTTTTGCAGTTTTTATGTTATCTACTTCATAATGTTTTGGGTTGTTAATGTTTATATTGTGCAGAAACTATGCAAGTTGTTGTCTAATTCGTGGTTGATTAAGCAGGAAGATGCATTTGATGTGGCCACCGAAGTGCTATTTATGGGGTTGGAACAAGGACAAATGGAGAGAAGATTCATATTTACATTGTTAATGCAATTTTTCTTTATTTTGCATTTCTGCAGCAGAGGATGAACCTATCTTGTTATGACATAACAAATAGATTTTTGCAACTGAGATATCCATGCAAAATCAAAACCTTCAAAAGCCTACTTGGGCAAAAATTATGCGGTTGTAATTATGTTTGTATTAAACTATGAACTATTTTTTAAAGACGGAATGCGTATTAACTGACTCATGTGGAATGTGTGATATGGTTTGTGTTTTGCTTCAGAAAGAATAACATGGCACATCTTAATCCCTTGAAAATTGTTATTCTTAATCGCTATCAAAATTGTCCAAATCAATTTCATCTAATATTTTGATTTGAATTTCCACCAAAACAAGCCAATTTTGTTTACTTAGGTTGACGATTTGTAAAATTCATCTACCCAACCATAGTCACAGGAAACGCTGACTCGGCCGCGTTTCGCGTTTCGGATCGTTCGTACCTAAACCCGGTACGATCGCGACTCGGATCGCTCGGGATCGCGTTTTGGATCGCTATATTCGGCGTTCTCAAACAACATCAATCGGCGTTCCCAAGTCTATTGGGTCGACGTACCATTTTGGATCGGTACAGCGTACCAAATTGAAGTGGTACGGCGTACCAAAGTGAATGGATACATAATTATTTAATTAAAAGTACTTCAACTATAATGATCTATGATATTCTGAATTTCTGATCTTTTGGTTTTGGGTATGTTTTACAGAATGCAAAACATTCACAGATCTGTAATAAACAATCTTTTGGGTATTGATATATCATATGTAATTATAGATATTTGGCTTATACTATGAAAGATCATATTTTGTTTAAGGTATCATTTTATTGCTTATATTCTGATGATCTGATCTTTTGACTTTGTATCATACACCTGCTATTTAGAACTACTGATCTTTTGACTTTGTATCCTACACCTGCTATTTTGAACTACTGATATTATTATTATGGTACATTGTACCAAATCGGGTACATCGTACCAAATTTAATGATACATCGAACCGTAGCGTTCCGAAATGAGCCTACCCCCCCTCGTACCAAATTTTAGTGACCTAGCGAATCGCGTACCCGTTTCGCGTTCCCGTACCGAAACGTACCTCGTTCCGTGTGACTATGCCCAACTATACGTTCTTAGTTTTCCAATCATATATTACACATAATTTTAAAATTTTCAAATCAATACTATTTAGTTATAAAAGTTGGAGAAAATATAAACTTTTTTGTGTGTCAAACTCGTTTGACGCATCACATGTGATGTAATAATAATATGTAAGTTCGAACACTAAAATGGTATCATCTTTTATATAATAAAACAAAACCACAAGTGAGGACTTTTTTATTTCAAAAAACTAAACCATACCTTATTTAGTAATAATATTATTTAAAAAAAATTATTTTCTTATTAAGTAACATTTTATATTTATCCCTAACACAAATAGAAGATAAATACAAAAAATATAGATAAGATACAATTAGCAATATGATTAAAATATTTAAATTATTATATTTTATAATAAAAAACTATAATTAAAAATAGAGGTAAGTAAAAAAAAATGGACAATATCTTTTTTTGTGTCCACATCATGGTCATTTTTGAAGTTTATTCCCAATATGGTCATACTCAACTACTCAACTTCGCAACTACACTCATTGCTCAACACGTGTCCCACTATCTATTAGAATATATTATTTTCAGTGGCCCACAAAATACTCAACTAGAGGCCGCTCAACTTCGGAATCTACTCAACTTTATCTAAAAAGCCCAAAATACCCTTATCTCCTAAAGCTCGAATTACCAAATTACAATTTGATATTAACAATCATCCATTAATACACCGTAACTATCCATTGATACATAATTATTAATTAATAACCATAAAAAATTACAAAGCAAAACCACCATTATTTATTTATTTATTTATTTATTTATTTATATTTTTGATAATATTTACAAAAAAATATAATCAATAATTGATACAACAAAGAAAGAAACTGGGTTAACATATAAAGTTAATCTAGTTATAAAGCTAATAAATTCTCTATAACCAGTGTATCTTCACGGTGAAAGAATTTCCGGCATAATAGCAAATACGCTTCCGACAACACGATTCTGACATAACAACGGCGGGATTTGATTTGAAGATGTCATCGATATAAAAAAATTACCCAGATCCCGACGGAGGTTAAGGTTTCTTACCCAGATACTGGCAACGATAAGCCGATAAAGGAGAGATGTTGAGATGCGGTTACCCAAGATCATTTGCTATTTAAAATGGAGAGATGTGTGTTTTTATTTTAAGGAAATGAAAGGGGTTTGGGGAAACAGGGAAGGGTGGTTAAACATGCTTCAGATTACATATAGTTAGTTAGAAGAGATGCATCATTCTTATATACATGTAGTTAGTTAGATTGAGAAAATTTTCGGCGATGATGGTCAAACATTTTCCGACAGTGGTGGTTGAACGTTTTCCAGTCATGGGTCGTTTTTCGGAAGTGAGCACCCGAGGGTGGTGAGCAGTCGAGAGTGGAGGAGTCGAGAAGCAGAGGGTGGTGAGCAGGAGCCGAGGGTGGTTGGTGGTGGTGAAGTCGTGTGGTGGTCGGTGATAATGATGAGGTGATGGTAATTGAAGTGGGTTTACAAACGGAAGAAGATGATGAATAATATATTAAATTAAGGTTAATATAGACTTTTTACATTATTTATAATAAGACTAACTATCAAATCACAATTATATTTATTAAAAAAAAATAGACACATGTCGAGTATTGAGTGGAGTTGCGAAGTTAAGTAGTTGAGTATGACCAGATTGGGAATAGTCTTCAAAAATGACCATGATGTGGACACAAAAGAAAGATATTGTCTCTTTTTGTACTTAGCTCTTAAAAATAATAAATTAAACAAAACAAAGATTAAATTATTTGTTTTTAATAAATAAAAATATATGATTCAAAAAATTGAAAAAAAAAAAAACTCGCGCGTGCGCGGGCATTATAACTAGTAAGATGATATAAATATTTGTATAAAACTTCAAAAGATTTATCATTTTTGCATTGAATCTCTAAATCAATACAGTTTATTTATAGAAGTTTGAGAAAACGGGGAAATAATAATAATAATAATAATAATAATAATAATAATAATAATAATAATAATAATAATAATAATAATAATAATAATAATAATAATAATAATAATAATAATAATAATAATAATAATAACAACAACATTCAAACTCGTTTGTTAGATCACATGTGATATAACAGTAATCTATAAGCTCAATCACTCAGCATGTTGTTGTAAAACGGGCATAACTTTTGTATAAAACTCCAAAAGATTTACCTTTTTTCCATAAAAAATAATACTTATGTCAATTTTACGACAACATGTTCGGTCTTCGAAGTGAATTTACATTTTGTTGTTATATCAAATGAGTTTGAATATCTAAAAATAATTTCATATATTTTATCCAACTTCTATGAATAAATTGTGTTGCTTTGGACGTTCAAAATTAAGAGTAACATATGGTTGAAAAGTTAAAGATTATCTATACTACATATAATACACAAAGCACTCTCTCTTCAAAATTTTCAGATTTACAAGAAATAATACATGGTTTACAACACTTTAATGCACCCAATTTTCATAATTACAACAAAATAAGCATATTGTACAACAAAAATAAGCATAATATCATTTTCAGACCAAAATTCCACAATCACAACATTAATGCTATTAAAAACACCCCTTCACCAGAAATTACAACCATTTAAGCACAATGTACAATAGTTGCAACCCTCCATATAAGAATCACACACAAACAATATTTCTCTCAAACAAATTCGGATAATCAGATCTGACCAAAAAATAATTTTAATAAAGAAAAAGAAATGTGGATCTATGTTGGAAATTGGTGGTGGATGATACAGATCGAATGGTGGTAATGGATAGGGAGGCAAAAAGAGGAAGGATCAATGGTATCAACAACGGGATGGAATGAGATGATTTTTAACAGGGGCGGGGGCTGACGGTGGAGGGTTGGGTGGCTGGGGTTGTTAGAAGCGGTTAGGGGATAATTAAATCACAGTGTGTTCAGTAGCGTCGGTGGATGATTTGGGTCAAAAATGGTGATAAAAGCTTAGGGGTGTTTTGACTTATGTGTAATGTGAAGTAGAAAAGTGACTACAAGTTTGGTTTTCATGTTTGTGTGTGAATACAGTGTATTTATGTTTGTGTGTGAAACTGTGAATAAAACAAATGATATGTCATTCATTCACAAACCATCAATTTTGTTTTTCATTTTATTGGTGACCATATTAACTCAACATTAAATTAGATAGAGGAACTTTCTTTTTTTCCTTTTTATGTAAGGTGAAGAAATTAAATCAGTGATATTCTCAAATAATTACCGAAGGTAATTACATTCTTAAGTCAAATGATACTTTCTAAGGAGTATATTTATATGAATTATATTAATGTTCTAAAACCTTTACTTAAATTTATTTCGTGTACATATATGTTCATATATTTAGAGTTGTAACTTTAATATGAAATTATCTAAATGCAAATGCAAACAATTATGCAACTATTAAATAAAATTGATATACCAGAATCTTTTTTTTTTTTTTTTTTTTTTTTTTTTTTTTTTTTTGATCTTGGAGATTACATGTTAAACGCATCGAAAAGTTTTACGTTATAATTGATATGCATAAGTATGTGATCACACAACTTTTTAGTTGTTTGGATTTACCCGTTAATGTTGACCACCACGACCTCCTACACCATCATGCGAATGATATCCGTCTTCTTGTCATCGCAACAATGCGTTGACAATCACATAGCATTTTAACTACCTACAATTATACTACTCTTTTAACTAAAGTTATTTTTATTCGTAAATTAATTGTTAAACAAAATATGGCCGAAGAACATCACATTGCTAGAAAAATTAGTCACAGGGTACCCGCCGCCGCATCGCGCGGGTACCCTGCTAGTTATTTTTAAATTCAAAAAACGATAAACAAATATTTATGCTCATTTTACGACAGTATGTTAAGTGTTCAAACTTCTAAATTATTGTTATATTATACTAGTTATAAGTCTCGGGGTTCAAAACATAAATCAAAAATTTAAAATGCATGCCTTTTAAAATAGTGTATGTCGGTTAATGATTGTGTGAACAACGGAATTTTTCTCACCGAAACGGTCTAATACTTGCGCTAAGCTGTGACAACGAACTGTTCATGTGTTCATGTCATTTTTTTGTTTCTTTCTTGTTTTGGCCATAGAACAATTTCCGTGATAGTGATTTGAAAGAAAAAGGCAAATTGGAGTATTGGAGAGTAGAGAAAGTTCGTAGATTTAACCGTGATTAACTTTCTAAATAACAGATTATTTTGGTAAATTCACTTTTTTCATTATGTAATGTTTAAGTAAAATGGTTTTACTTTATAAATAAGATATGTTCTTATATCGCACATTCAAACACCCGATAATTCACAAAGAAACTAATCTTTTATATAATACAAGAATGACATCATTTTGGAGTATTTTTGCAAAATCCTTCTCATTGAAAAAAAAATTGGACAAATAGGAGAGCTCGATTTTGACACATAAGCGAAATTAAGCAATATGATTGACCAATAAAAAGTCAAAATTCAATTGACTTTGGTCAAACTTTAATAAATTTGATGGAGAATTTGATTGATAAAAAAAACACATAAAAATATAGGTGTCAAATTTATGAAAATAAAAACTTAAGAAAAGAGGAGGTAATTAATAAAACTTTAGTGGTTGAATTTTAAATATATTAGAGTTAAGTGTAAAATTATAAGTCTCCATATTTTTTAATAACTTTAAATAATAAACAATTAACCCCTTACACTTTATACCCCTATACTTTATAATGTTAACTTTGTTTAAAATTACATGAGTAATAGTATTAGGTTTTTTTTTTTTTTTTTTTTTTTTTTTTTTTTTTTTTTTAAGTAAATTTAGTAAATATGCGAATTAGTTTTAATATACGTTAAATATTTTTTAAACTAACATTAGTTTTAAACTTTAATCCATTAGCATATTTTTTTTAAATAAGGACTCATGTTACTATATAAAAGTTTAATTTATGCGTACACGGATTTGAAATACGGCTAAATTATTAGTAACGGGAATATAAATAACAAATGATAAGCATGAGTTACTTTGATATGAAAATAAATATACGCGATTCTACTTATAACAACGACTCATGAAATTGTTTTTAAAACTTATATATGGATATCCATAAAAACATTTTAAAAACTTTACAGAGTATATTTTAACTTTATCAACGCTCATTATGTGCCACTAAATTCGCATATTTTGTACAACATGATATCAATAGTTAAAGGTAAATAACAATATGAACCTCAAACTCAACATCTATGTCAGTTAAAAACGTTATACAAAGATAATTATTAAAAAAAAAATAAACAAAAACACATCGGTTAGATAGTCATTCTTTAATATAGAAGGTGTTTTCTTTAAATTAAAAAAAAAATGCATGCATCACAATCCTTATTTGATAAGAATCACCTCCTAAAAAAATAATAAATAAATAACGAAAATATAAGTAAAAGAAATACCACAATTATAAAACACATCATAAATTGATAGCACGGGTTTGCAAAACTAAAAACATATATTACTAACATCTCATGCAAGTCAAGTATTATCATGTGATTTTGCTTGAATAATAAAATATAATTTTTAATCCAAAAGTATTCTTCTAAAATAATAGGTAGATAGAACATATATACATATAATTTTTTTTATCTTTAGTCCACTAAGTAAAACTATTTGAAACATGTTAAGTGGTTTATTTTTTAATCAATAATAATACATAATCAAATCAAAATTTTGAAAACCCTGTGCGTGCACAGATATTATAACTAGTATTAGGAAAGCCAATAACATCAGGCATATGATATGACAAAAGCAGCCCATTGTTTCCTCCTTCTTTCTTATTCGTATGATATGTGCCCAACAACACGACCTTACCTATTCTATCAACCCAAAACATTGTATTCAGTTCAAAAATTAGTCATTCCCACAAAAAGTTACATATCGTTTCATAGAAATTCAAATCAATATAAGATACTGAGATCAATGAATACATCCTCTGTTTCAATCAAAATTCCACTTTTCATCTTAAACTCTTAAATAAATAACACATTTAGAAATTGAATATATATATATATATATATATATATATATATATATATATATATATATATATATATATATATATATATAGGGAAGGGATTAGGTGCGGATTAACTTTTAAGTAGGGATGGTGCGGATAATGTCACAGTACCATTCAAAAAATAATAATTCAAAAAAATCTGAAAAAATAATAAAAAGAAAGAGGACAAAAAATTATTAAGAATCGCTGAAAAAAGTTCCAGAAAAGAATCGTTTTCATGGTTAAAAGATATTATGATATTATGGTTTTTTTTAATATCACTTTAATACTCATACTTTCTTAATATCAAAGTCATTTTTTTTAATATCACCCCTACTTTTTTTAATATCGTAATAAAAAGAGCAGAGATATTAAGGTTTTTACAAATATCAAGGTGACTTTTTAAGTAAAATTGTTAATATCTCAGTTACTTTTAATATGTAAAACAACTTTTCTTTATTATTTTTTAATATCAAAGTAATCATCATCGTTTTTAAATATCATAGTTCTGATATCACAGAAGCCATCATCGTTTTTTAATATCATACTAACTTTTTTATTAAAAGAAATTCAAAAAAATTTGAAAAAATTAAAAAACTAAAGAGGACAACGAATAATTAAGAATCACTGAAACAAAAATTAAAAAAAACATCGTTTTGATGGTTAAAACTTACGGTGAAATTAAGATCAGATCTTGACTTTTTTACAAAAAGTCAAGATCAGATCTGGATTGGACGGTATAGATTCATCCGTACGTCCACATGAAAAAATGAAATCCACACCTGATCCTTGGTATATATATATATATATATATATATATATATATATATATATATATATATATATATATATATATATATATATATATATAAGTTATATATTTTATAATTAAGATGAGAACAATTGTCTTTTTACAAGAGAATAGAAGATGTGGTTTAGAAGCGCAGCCGCAAACTATGACCCAAAAATAATAATAATAATAATAATAATAATAATAATTTCAAACCAATTACACATACATATAAATCAAGCTCAAAGAGCTCAAGTAGGTGCTTTATAAGCTTGAGCTCAGTTCCTAGTATAGTTTGCACTCAAAATTTGCATCTATGATCTTTCAATACAAATATAAAAAATCGATTTTAGACTGTGGAACTTGAAGGTAGTATAAGAGGCTCAAATACCACGAGTAGGGGCTTTATAAGCTTGTGTTGTTGTCGAGTACTCAAGCTCAATGACTATATATGACATGAAAGGATAAAATGGCTTAGTTAATTAAATCCTCAGGGGTCACAGAGGTTTAGTTAGTTTGACTGGAATTTAGTGTCATATTGTCTTACTTAGCCATCTATTACACTTTACATGTAATTATGGGTTGAGTTATGGGGATAGGGCATAAGGAAGCTGTAACATTTTATCACCATATACTACCCTCTAATGTTTCGTAATCTCTTTTAACAAAATTAATATGCGACAACTTTGAACATATAGTGAAGAAATCAAAAGTTAGCTGAAACTGCCACATCTAATCTTTATGGTCAAACTGATGTTACATATGAAAGTTACTTATATACAACTGCAACATGTATTATCATGTATAAATAGTATGAAATATGAGTGACAAATTCATACCTTTTACCAAACATTGACAATACTTAATTGAAAAACACTCGAGCAACTATAGGCCGTAATTCTTTTATAAGCTTTCACACTACATCTTCCAAAGTTGCCATGTCGGTCGTCATTTTCTTTGACGCATTACTTTTAGGGCAACCTTGATTCTTTCATGATCCTTTGCTAGCTCAAGCTACTTCCATTCTTAATCATTTCATTGAATCATTCCCTTTCGATTTCAACCACTTGACTATATTTAGTTTCTTTAGTGGCTTTCACTGATTCCATAAGCTCCCATGGAACCATATATGATTTCTCACCAGCATTCACCTTCTCTATCAGACAATGAGTAACATTCATATCATTAAGTCGATCTAGAACATGATCTGCATTAGTCTTGGAAACATGCCTAGGTTAAATACCAACTTTAATAAATTAACTAAATATAGCATAAGTATATATGAAAATGTTTATATTATCTTCCAATTATCCTTATGTACCATCATATGTATCATCAAATACATGTTCATCTTTCCTTTGGTGCGTGTGTACAACTGTTTGAGTTAAGTAAAGCGCTTCCTTGTTCTGGTCATCATTTATATGCATTCAGTATAACTAAAAACATCACAAAGAAAGTACCAGTGTGAGGGCAATATGAAATGCATGGATCACAAATAAAACAATGACATGCCAACTTTTTTAAGAACTATAATGCCTATAATGGTTCGACGACCTCAAGATGGACCTTCAGCTGCATTAGCGATTGCATCAGGAGTGACAACCTCAGGTGAGTTTGATGTGAGTTCAAACCATCTAACCAATTTTGTTTATGGTTTTTATTTCTATTTGACCCATTTGAGACTACAAACAACTCAAATCGACCCATACATAAGTAAAGGGTTTGAAATTGTCAACTGTAAATGAAAACATGAGACTTATTATCAAAAAGGGAAATCTAACCAAGTGGGTTATGAAAATCAATTTGCATTATAAAAGAGACTTAAAACCACAATTTAAAAAAAATGGTGGATTTTCACAAGTTAAGGCTACTCATAGTCAGGGGATTCAATCCCCCATTTTTCCCTGTCATGCCAGCTTCCTCTCTCCAGCGACCTGCAGGCGATTGGGTGCCCCAGTAAGGGCGACAAAGTTCATTTTTTTAAAACATTTTTAACACAAACTCAAATTTCATTAATAATTAAAACGTTACATAATAATTCAAATAAAATAAAAAACATTACAACACTTATTAAAAACTAATAATCTAAGTTGTGGCGTTCCTTGATCGAATCTTTGATTTCGTGCATTTTTTGTCGTTGTAATGCGGGCAACGCTGGGTCGATTGGTGTGAGATAGAATATGAGGTCTTTTTATATTTCTTTTCTCGCTCAAATTCAAGTCTTTGTTCTTCTATTGCCAATCTTCTGTCATCTTGCTCCGCTTTCTTTCGCTCCAGCTCCAACTCCTTATCCCTTTGCTCCAGCTCTTTTTTCTTCAAGTCGTAGTATCCGTCTGCCAGCTCTTGCTTCTTTCCCAATGCCATTGACTTAATGGTTTTACATTTTTCGGCTACCCAATCTAAATATGAAGACTTAGAATTCTCCAACGATTTTTTCTTATTTTTCTTAGCGGCATCACGACCAACTGGTCGCTCATTTCGAGGCTCTTCATTACCAGGCACATCCGAGCCGGTTTTAGAAGTCTTTGGTTTTTTTCGAGCCTCATTTTGGTTTAAAAAAACTGGCATCTCATTTCTCTTCCAAGTCTGATGGTTCCTCAAAATTTCCTAACAATGATCCAATACAAAGACATGCTTTATCATTATTTCATATTCATCACACACTCTTTTGTAAATAGTGAGATCATTCGCACCACTTCCAAAATTGGTAAAACAATTGTCGTAAATGGCACAAAATGCACCAACTCTAGGACGAATCCTATTTTTCCACTTGCTGACAATTGAGTTGTACGATCTCCCTTCACCAACCTCTTTTTCAAAGTATCTAATCACTTTCTTCCAAAATCCCTTAGAATTTTGGTTGGTTCCAACTATGCTATCCTCTGACGAATCACACCAAGCCATGTACAACGCGATCTCTTCTTTGCGTGTCCAAATCGCCGAATCATTCGTGGTTTCTTTCTCAACCTCTTTCTCAACCGCATTCTTCTTACCCCTTGTAGCTCATTTCTTAGGTTTGACAGGTGACATCTCTTCCGAAAGAGTGTTGTCGTCGTCATCATCAGGAAGATCATCATTTGGAACTAAATCATGATACGATCCATGACCCGAACCTTGATAACCCGGTGACATCTCTTGACTCAGATAACCCGAACCGGTTCCAACATAAAATTTTGGATTGTTGTATAATTGATCCATAAAATCACAAGCATCAAGATTGATGTGGTTAACCGGAGAATAATTTTGATAATTTGAATAAGAAGATGTTAATGAGTCCATTGTTGGACGATACACCGATTCGAGGGAGCCATACATAGATTGTTGGCTTCGACGGGAGTGACTTTGTTGTGGTTGTTGGTTGTTTTGATACGGTGGAATAAATGAACGATTAATATTACGATTCATAGCAAATGGATTGAATGTTTGTTATTTTGGAGGTTGTTGAGATTGATAATCAAGAGTAGCGGGTCGGAAATTGACGTTTGATGAGACACCGGTTAACCAAAAATTCGAATCCGGTGTTAATTGCGGGATGTTTTGTTGTAATCAGGATTTTCGGTCTTTTGGTTGTGGTGTTTTCTTAGAAATTTTTGAATTGAGATAATTGTGAGATTTTGTGAATTGGAGTGTGTTTATGTTGTGTATTTATAAGTTTTTTTTTTTTTTTTTTTTTTTTTTTTTTTTTTTTTTTTTTTCAAACGGCTAGTTTGTTTTTACTTCTACCGGCCAGTTATCAAATGGTAATATGGATAAAAAAGGAAAACAAAATGGAAATGTGAATCGATCATGACCCCGACCCATTTGGGTTTTTCTCGTCCCACGACCGAATCACAACAACAACGACGATTGACTGAAATCGATCGCCATACTCGATCCCCCATCCTTCTGTGAGTAGCCTAAGCCACAACATGTAATTCAGAAAAAAAAAAAAAAAAAAAAAAAAAAAAAAAAAAAAAAAAAAGCCGAATAACAACTTGGTTATAACTCACAAGGAGACAATGTTTAGTAGTTTGGTTTTAGGGGTTATATTCAAGTATCATCGCCCATCTTTTTCTCCTCAGGAGGTGTTACTATAGCTTCAAAGTCAATCAAAATTCAAAGTCACTGATTACTAATACTATCACTAAACTACATGTGGATTGAATATATATACTAATCAATATCGAGGCGGTCATATCAAGCAATAAATTCATTAATTCAATAGAAACTCCCAACAATTTCTTCTAATTTCGCCTATCTCTAAACTACTAGTGATATTTGGTTTGAATAAACTTTTAGGAAATGCTTGGAATCCTGTTTTCTCATGGTTTCTAAAGCTATAACACCTCAAAGGCCACACCCGCCGCTACAAGAATTTGGACTATTATGGACGACAATGTCGTCCCTAAACAACAAAGGTTGTCGTCCCTAATCTACCATCCCT
Source organism: Artemisia argyi (assembly GCA_030686995.1). NCBI lineage: Eukaryota > Viridiplantae > Streptophyta > Magnoliopsida > Asterales > Asteraceae > Artemisia > Artemisia argyi. The sequence goes on from CM060690.1 coordinate 161,963,793, forward strand.
GAAGCTTCGTCGCTAAATATTTTAGGGACGACTTTTTCAATTACTTTAGCGACGACTTCTCATGCCCACTTTTATTCAACACTAACACTTGACTATCGTGACCCACAACAACTTAGCGACGTCTTTGTCATCGCTAATCGTTTTAAAGAAATCTTTATTTTAATAAAATCGGTATTTTAACTTTGGGTGAAAGCTACAGATGATCTATATACTTTCTTATTTGATCCATTATGAATAACAAACCCATAAACGACCCATTATGACTATCGAAACCGGTTGGTAGCCGGTAATTGTTGGGAATAATATAAACGTAATACAAATAGTGTTGTATAGAATCGTAAGATTATGATAGCAGATTGAGGCCTGCGACAAGCAGTGTCCTTAAACAGAAATTTGTCCTATCTAGTACGAACTGTTTAGAGGATACAACAATCAAATCAAGTATGAAACTTGAATCTAGCGAATCTGATATGTAAATGGATGATATTTGTGTGTTTTTGAGATTCTAAAATGACAAATTCATCCTCTATATATAGGCACATGGTGACCCTTCAAAACAGTTTCAATACCCCTTCAAATGGCCTTAGAGACACTTCTTTTCGTAACAGTCACAATGGTTCATAATTAGCGACGACCTAGGGACAGAATAACCGTCCCTAACTGAAACTAGTTCAAACAGTCGCAATTGTTCGTTTAGTGATGCCTTTTCAACATATATAACCGCCACTAATTTGATTAGACACGTCTTTAGGATGGTGATCGTTCATTAGAGACGGTTAGTGACAGAAAAACTGTCACTAATCTCTAATTCGTAGCAACCACTAAAAACAACAAAACCATTATCAACTAATGTTCCAACAGTAATATCCACGTAGATAGTATTTTTATATAGTAATAGTATTTTTAAATAATAAAGGAGAACTACTTGTATTAAAAAATCAGTATCTAACCCAAAGACCTAATAATCCGACCTACCCAATGGTTATATTTCATCATAAAAATCCCCAAATTGCTTCATTACCCTCACATAAACCCTAATTACACATTCGCACTTCACAAAAACCAAATAAAAAACATGTGTAGTTCGTCGTCTTCCCGTCGCTACCATCAACTACCTAAGCTATGTAAATGTGGCATCCCTCAGGCGTACGGCTTGGACTGATCTGAATACATGTCGTCGATTTTTCAACTGTCATACATAAATGTAAGTAAGTTGTTGCTAAATTAGGGTTATCGTTTATTCAAGTTGTTTCCAAAAAAGTTGTGATTCTTTCTTTTGGATTGACCCAGAGCTATATAATCAGTGGTACAAAACTCATATAATTAAGTTGTATTTGGTTTTAAATCCGGATCAAAGGTAAGAGTACATGGAGTAGTTAAGGGTTCAAGAGTGTTTTGAAAGATTACAAGCTGTATATGATGTTTGTAATTGAGTTGTATTTGGTTATCGTTTGTTCAAGTTGTTTCCAAAAAAGTTGTGATTCTTTCTTTTGGATTGACCCAGAGCTATATAATCAGTGGTACAAAACTCATATAATTGAGTTGTATTTGGTTTTAAATCCGGATCAAAGGTAAAGAGTACATGGAGTAGTTAAGGGTTCAAGAGTGTTTTGAAAGATTACAAGTTGTATATGATGTTTATCAAGCTAAAATGGAGTCACAACGAATGCATGTAAAAAAAGTGCAAGCTTTTGTAAGAAGATAGTTGTATCATGTGTTGTGATCTTTGTGATAGTGAAACTGTTTTAGGATATAGGTTGTGGTTATGGTTAAGGCTGAGCATATTGGACCAAAAACCAAACTGAACAGAAAACCAGCCGAACCACACCAACTGACCATATTCGGTTCGGTTTCAGTTCTATATACCAACGATTTTTGGTTTTGTTCAGTTCGGTTTGACCGAAAACCGAACCAAACCCCATATTCGGTTCGGTTTCGGTTCTATATACTAATGGTTTTCGGTATTGGTTCAGTTCGGTTTTCGTCAGTTCAGTTCCGTTTTGGACCAATGCTCAGAACTAGTTGTGGTAGTTTTTTGTGCAATTGTAAGGGTTGTAATGTAATGTGTTGGGAATTCTGCTAAGAGAGAATTCTGCTGAAGAATCTGCCGATGGTTTCTACTGAAGACACAAATTCTGCTTATAGTTTAGTTTCTGCTGAAGTCTAGTTTCAGCATTAATTGTTTCTGTAGATATAGTTTTTCCGTGTTTTATGTAATATAGTTAGGATATGCATGAGTTTATTTAGGAAGTGATAATGCATATCTTTTAGAAGTTTTAGGATATCCGTTTCTTGGGAAACGGTTTAGGGTTCCTTGTGTATAAAATGAACACACAATTATGTATTGAGTTACGTTTTTTAGAAAACACTTTCATTGTTATTAAAAGATCCATAGAGGATCAAAAGTTCTTAGTATTAAAACTTGTGTTTGTTTCCGCTTTAAAATACAAGTTACAGAGATTATCTATTAGTTTGTTGGTGATTACATTGACATAACTAACGATTCTAGAGTGCTTAGAAGATCTATCAAGGTCTAAGTTTCAACAAGTGGTATCAGAGCCTCGGGAGAGTCTCTGTGATACTGAGAAACACAAATCTTACACCATCAAAATCCAAACCAATCAAGGAAAATGCCTGGATCAGACGATGAAGTTGATACAACCCAAAACCTAAACACCACTTCTCTCCAACAACTCAACCTCTCTAACAGTAATGCTAAATTCCCATACTTGAAGAATGCTGAAGACTATGATTTGTGGTCCATGAAGATGCAAAACTGGATCACAAACATTGACTGGAATCTTTGGGAAGTTGTCCGAAAGGGGAACAGTCTGAAGAAGCATGTTAAAGATGCTGATGGGATAGTTACAATTGTAGGTCCCAAAACTGCTGAAGAGGTTCTATCCGTGCAAAGGGAGAATAAAGTAAGAACAATTCTGCTCCAAGCTATACCAGATGACCACATGGGTGACTTCCACTTCATGGAGGATGCCAATGATATTTGGATGGCAATAAAGGCTAGATTTGGTGGGAATGATGAATCAAGAAGGTTGAAGAAGTCAATGCTGAAGCAGCAAAATTCAAGAGTTTCAGATATCTGAGGAAGAAGGAATTCACAAAGGCTATGACAGGTTTCACCGGATCTTAAGTCAACTTAATCAGCTAAAGGCTAGACCAGATAATGAGGACTGCAATGCTAAGTTTCTGAGATCTTTGCCACCATCCTGGTTGCAAGTCAGCATTGCTCTCAAGACCAAGGGTGGATTGGACATGATGTCCTTTGATGACCTCTACAACAAGCTTAAATCACTTGAGCCTGATGTTAGAAATCCCATTCGTCCATCCACTCACTCAGCCTTTGTTAGCACCACTACAAAACCTTTGCATCATACCTCAAGCTCTTACACCTCAGGAGCATCTTCTCAAACCCAAACTAAATCAGCTCCTAAATCAAAATCCAGTAGTGTAATGGATGACATTGTTCATTCATTTGTGGCTGAATATGAACATCAGCAGTTTCTTGCTTATGAGGATTTTGAACAGGTGGATCCATTGGAGATGGAGGAGATGCACTTGAAATGGCAGCTAGCAATGATTTCTATAAACATCAAAAGATTTGAGACTAATTCTGGGAGAAAGTTTGGCTTTAATGGAAGAGATGCGGCAAGGTTTGACAGAAGGAAGGTTAAATGCTACACTTGTGGTCAACAGGGCCATTTTTCAAGAGAATGCAAGGAAAGAAAGTCTGGTGATGAAGTTAGATATGGCTCATATCTATTGGAATCAGGGACTTCTAAGGCTACACCTTCCAAAGCTTTGGTGACTCTGGATATTTTTCAGATTCCATAGATCGTTACAAGTTTTAAAATACAATATATTTTAAAAATCTTGCTAGACGTGGCTCCTGATACCAATTGTGGAAAACTAGAAGGGGGGTTGAATAGTTTTACGTCTTTTTACTTCGTTATAAAAATTAGTTTTAGAGTTTTGCTTAGCTTTTAAAAACTTAGATTCGATAATATGTGATCTCAAGTCTTGTACAATATAAACAATTAATACTACACAATATATTACAATGATAAGTAATGAAATAAGTAAGAGTTGGAAAGATCGAACCGCGAGACAAAAGATTTATAGTTGTTCGGCTACAAGGACACCTTCCTTGCCCTACTCCACTCCCCGAGCACCTAACTCGAGAGTTTTCTTCACTATATCAACAAGCTCCCTTATGGCGGAGAAAACCGTACACACCAATTTTCACACCACAACTTCGTCACACCTAAGTCACAACTTCTACACAACTTCTTCAAATCAATCTACTTCACAACTAACTACTCCACACCTATCTTCTTCACACCAATCTAATACCTAGCTTTTCTTCTTCACACCAAGCTACTAACTAATCACACAGTCTAGATCTAACACAACTATCTACAATCAAATATTCACAACAATCTTTACAAAGAATAATGTAAATGATCTTTGATGATGCACCAACAACTTGGATGTGGAGATCACAACAAGTTGTAATACTTCTTGTCTTGAGGGATAGAAGTATTCTTCTCTTGCACTTGAGAGGATGAAGGTTGGATCACTTTGAAACAAAGAATTTATACACTTATGATCAAAGGATAAAAGAATGGAGATTTGGATCTAGATCAGAAAGTTTAGAAGTGCAAAAGGTGAGGAAAAAATCCAGGTTTAAGGTGGTATTTATAGGCAACAGATTCTGACAGAGGAGCGTGGCCGGTCCCCTTAAATCAAGGTCGGTCCCCTTAATTTTAAGGGGACCGCCCCTTATAATTAAGGGGGCCGCCCAGCTGAAACGGCCAGAATCTTTGTCTTTTAGTGGGGAAAGTTTATTTGGTGAAAAACTAACTGATTTTGGTTAAAAATTTGAATTCATATATTTAGTATGAATAAAACATTTTTCTTTATTACCAAAAGTGTTTTTCAAAAATATATAATATGTTTATATAATTAAATAAACTTTGCATTAGTTAATTAAATACCCTTTGATCATAAAATGCACTAAACACTTTGTTTATTCGTACCTTAAGTGATTTGGATGTAAAGAGAAATATTAATCACTAAACACTTGTTTATGTTACAAGTTTTAGTTCTATGAGTTTATATTTTGTGATAATTAAAACATAGAGATATTGATAACATGTTAATAATGTTTTTAGGCATTATTTATGTCAACAATCTCCCCCTTTTTGATTATTACAAAACCTTAAACTCAATATATCTAAAACTTATTTTTAGACAAGTATTATAGAGTTTACATTTCTCTTCTCCCCCTTTTTGTATAATTAAAAAGGTTAAGCCGAGTAAGCTTCGCGAGGGAAGTTTAAACGGGTAAAATTCTCCCCCTTGATGTGTGCTCCCCCTCATTTGAGAGCACCAAGGGAACGAGCAATGGAGATCTTTGCTACAAAAATATTTGAAGAGAGCAAGATACACATATATGCAAGGCAACAATTATGCAACTAAACATAGATTCATTCAAGCATTATAGAAATGATAAGCATTACAACATTCAATATGCTTGAAGCATATTGATAAAAATAACACAAAAGAAAAGACATAGTCCTATATTGCCTAAGAGAGCACTTGGACTTGCTTGCAACCCATGGTTGATTGTTTTATTTGCTTGAAGAGAAACATAAGCATAAAGCTTAGATGTTTGATTGAGAGGGATATGGAGTGGAGTGTGGAGCGGAAGAAGTGGATCTCATGATGTTGTATCGTGTTAAGGGTGGTATTGGATGATTACGAGTGAGAAGATATTCAATCCAAGAAATATCTTCACTCAAGTAGAGGATTTGGTTTTGAAGGAATATGCAACAAGGGCAAAAGTGAGTGTGGTTTGTAACTTGATCCAAGTTGAGAGAGTGGGGAAGGCAATTTGCATAGGGTGATGATGGAGGTTGCCCTTTGTTGCGTTGTGCAAGATGCATAGCAAGGAGATCACTAAGATCATGGATTTGATTTATTTCATCACGGAACTTTTGTTTTTCCGTGGCAATGTGGAGGGGATCATAGGTTTGGTATGGATGAGTTGGGTTTGTGTAGTTGGAATTGTAGTTTGATGGTTGATCAAACTTGTATGGATCATTATAAGTGGTTGGAGGTTGAGAGGTGTAGTTTGGCTTGAAGGAAGATGGTTGGCCAATTGTGTATGGTTTGTAAATAGGATCAAATGAATGACCTTGTTGGTTTGATGCAAAGTTTGGGAAGTGAGAAGTTGGGGGTGTGGAATGACTTCCAACTTCATTTATGATGATGGATTTGTTTCGAGGGCTTTTTCTTCGCCAAACGGGTTTTTCCGTCATCTTTGCTAGCCTTGAGGCTTTTGATTTTGGTTTGTTTGGAGAGTTCATGATGGGATGAATGGAGAGTTTTGAGGATTGGGGATATTTATAGTGTAAGATTTGTGTGTTTAAGGATGGATAAGGTTTGTTTGGGGGATTAGGACAAAATGTGTTGGTGAAAAATGGGAAATGTAGGTTGAAATGGGCTAAAAAGCAGAAAAGATTCTGTAAACCCGACCATCAGATGGCCGGTCCCCTTAATGATTAAGGGGGCTGCCTTACAAAATTAAGGGGGTCGCCCATCTGGTGATTTCCAGGTTGCCAGAATTGGGTTTTTGGCAGAAAATTTGCAGAAAGGTTATGTGTTTGGATTAGAATTGAAGAAAGTTCAATTCTCTTAGACAATATAGAGTCTAATATAATCAAGATATAGCATGCATGCAAAAACACATAAACACAAGAGCAAATAATCAACATATAATAAGCAATAGGAGGAAAATAAAGGCAAACACAATTAAGCTTCCTAAGGCATCTATCTTAGATTAAAGGCAAGGATAATTAGTGAGTGAACAACTAGTGATGGATCAAGATGACATCATAATTAGTGAATTTGTCCTAGTGAGTGTCTATATGCAACAAATGTGGAGTTGTGATTGTTTCGACTCCTAGAAGCAAAGAGAAATAACGATCTTAAGAAACAATCCAAATAATCTCCTTGATTCAATTTTTGCTCGTTCATGAATGTCAAAGACATATATTAGATTATATACCTTGACAATTTATGTGAGAATTTATGCATGATTTTGAAATACAATGTTTTTAGAATTAGTCAACAATGCAAGGAAAATGATCTTCATGGGGTTCCTAGATTGTGAGAATAATTTTTAGAGAAAATTGATTGAGTTTTACAAAAAGGTTTATGCAAAGAAAATAAATTTTCTCAATATTTAGTTTTGTGCGAAATAGATTCCTAGACTCAGAAAAGGTGAAATGGAAGAAAAATGAATTTCATGCAAGTATAATTAATTCAATATAATTTAGTCAACTTGTTCCATCATTCCTAATCCTAAACGCAAGTGGTTGAATAATTCACGCTTAAGGGGTTTTGTGAATATATCCGCAATGTTGTCTTCCGATGCAACCTTTTCTATAGATATATTTCCTTTTTGTATATTATCCCTAAGAAAATGGTGACGTATTTCTATATGTTTAGTCCTAGAGTGTTGCACCGGATTTTTACTTAAATCTATCACACCTTTGTTATCGCACATAATGGGGACATTTTCTAACTTAATGTCATAGTCTACGAGAGCTTGTTTCATCCATAGTGCTTGTTGACATGCCTTTCTGGCGCTTACATATTCGGCTTCGGTGGTAGAAATAGCAAGAGCGGTTTGCTTCTTCGAAAACCAAGACGTTAGACAACATCCCATAAATGTGCAAATACCGCTAGTGCTCTTTCTATCTACGTAGTCTCCCGCATGATCCGAATCCGCATAGACAATGGTTTCTATGCCGGATTCCTTTGGATACCATAATCCTAAGTGTATAGTGCCTTTAACGTATCGGAAGATACGCTTAACCGCTTCTAGGTGAGAGGTTTTGGGATCCTCTTGAAAACGGGCACAAAGGCAGACACTAAACATGATGTCAGGTCTACTTGCCGTCAAGTATAGTAAACTACCTATCATTCCTCTATACTTGGTGTTATCTATGGACTCACCTTCATCATCCTTTGTGAGCTTTACCTCCGTAGACATGGGAGTTTTCATGGGTTTTGAGTCTTCTAGGCCAAACTTCTTAAGCATTTCCTTAATTTACTTAGATTGGTTAAAAAATATTCCATCTTCTAATTGTTTTATTTGTAATCCTAGGAAGAAGTTAAGTTCACCCATCATACTCATCTCAAACTCATCATGCATGATTTTGGCAAATTCATCACACATGTCTTGACAAGTCGATCCAAATATAATGTCATCAACATATATTTGGACAATGATTAGATTTGGGTCTTTCCTTTTAGTGAAAAGAGTGTTATCTACCATTCCCATGGAATAATCATGTTTAATAAGAAAAGCTTTTAATCGATCATACCAAGCTTTGGGAGCTTGTTTGAGTCCATACAAAGCTTTCTTTAACTTATAAACATGATCAGGTTTTGCGAAGTCAATGAATCCTGGAGGTTGTGCCACATATACCTCCTCATTGATAAAACCGTTAAGGAATGCACTTTTCACATCCATTTGGAATAACTTAAAATCTAGGGTGCAAGCATAGGCAAGTAATATCCTAATCGATTCTAGTCTAGCTACAGGGGCATAAGTTTCGTCATAATCAATTCCTTCTTGTTGATTATAACCTTGGGCAACTAACCTAGCTTTATTCCTAGTAACTATTCCATTCTCGTCTAACTTATTCCTATATACCCATTTGGTTCCTATGATGGTCATATCCTTTGGATTTGGGACTAATTCCCAAACATCATTCGCCTTAAATTGATTTAATTCTTCTTGCATAGCTATAACCCAACTTTCATCCTTTAAAGCCTCGCTAATATTCTTAGGTTCTATTGCTGAGAGGAAACAAAAGAAATTGTTTTTATCTTGGGCTTGTGACCTAAGGGTTCTTTGGTTAAGATGTCCTATTATATTATCTAATGGATGAGATCTAGATTCTTTAATATTAACAGTTTCATTATTTTCTAAGTAAATGTCTTCATTATCATTTCCTATGGGTTTTGTTTTACTAACCTCAATAGCTTCATCTTCGACTAAATCATCATCTTCTAAAGGAAGTGTTTTAGGAGGTGGTGGTGTTTCATCAAATGTTACATTTAGTGATTCCTCTACTTTCATGGAGTGTTTGTTAAATATTATATATGCTTTGCTATTTTGTGAGTATCCTAAAAATATTCCTTCGTATGATTTTGGATCAAACTTAGTGAGATAGTCCTTAGTGTTTAAAATATAGCATTTACTTCCAAATACCTTAAAGTAGCTTAAGTTTGGTTTTCTACCTCTTAATAACTCATAAGGAGTTTTTCCTAGAATTCTTCTAATTGATACCCTATTTAAAATATAAGTTGATGTATCTACGGCGTGACACCAAATTTTTTGTGGGATGGATTGTTCATTTAACATAGTTCTACTCATTTCTTGTAGTGACCTATTTTTTCTTTCTACTACGCCATTTGATTGAGGAGTACGAGGAGCGGAGAAATTGTGAGATATTCCATTTAACTCGCAATATTTTCCGAATTGTACTTCGTTATCAAATTCCCTACCATGGTCCGTCCTAATGGCAACTATTGAGCATCCTAATTTATTTTTAATCATTTTACTAAATATTTCGAATTTTTCAAAGGCTTGGGTTTTGTCACTTAAAAAACTAGTCCACGTGTATCGAGAGTAGTCATCTACTATCACTAAGGTATATTTGTTTCCTCCATAGCTCCGCACAGCGGATGGACCAAAAAGATCCATATGTAATAATTATAGGCATCTAGTAGTGGATACTATATTCTTGGCTTTGTGACTAGCATGAGATGTTTTCCAATTTTACATGCATCACAAAAATGCTTGTCATATTTTAGATTAGGCAAATTTCTAACTAATTCCTTAGAGGCCAAAGATTGTATTTGTTGCATGTTAGCATATCCTAATCTCCTATGCCATAGTGTAGAGTTTTCATCTAGGGTCGTTAGGCATATCCTATCCTCAGGTTTGTTTCCTAGTTTCATAACATATATGCCACCTTTTCTAATTCCTCTACCTATAATTTTTCCATTCTTAACTATTTCGCTATCATCTTCGGTAAATGTGACTCTACATTTATTATCACATATTTGTCCTACACTAAGCAAGTTATATGTTAATTTATCTACATGCTCTACATTTTCAATAGTAAGTGAGTCTTGAGAGATCGTACCTTTGCCAATGATTTTTCCACGTAAGTCGCTACCGAAAATAACGTTACCTCCATTGTATGCCTTGTATGTAGAGAATAGATTGCGATTCCCCGTCATGTGCCTCGAGCATCCGCTATCTTTGATCCATTCATCAGGTTCTAAGTCAATTCCTAAACATATTTTGTCGGTTTCTTTTGCCATAAAACACTTTTCATCTCTTGGCTTTTCAACTTCTTCTTTGTAACTATCACTCCATGTTCCACTAACAAAAGCACCTTGACTTTCATAACCCGGTGGCTTTAGACATTCGCCAATGAGATGATTTGGACTTCCACATCTAAAGCACTTTCTTTTCTCGTAGTTGTCACTTCTATTCCTTTGGAATGCTTTTCTTTCGTCTCGTGATGATCTAGTGAATCTTCCTCGTCTCTTGAAGAACTTCTTGAATTCTCTTACAGCCATTGCATATTCTTCGTCTTCACTTTCGTCACTTGAATCATCATCATCACTAGGTTCCTTTTTGGCTTTTAGAGCAATGGATTTGGTTTGTTCTTTCTTGACTTTGACCGTTTCCGAATCTCTTCTTATGATTTCTTCATGAACCTTCAAGTTGCCAATTAGTTCATCTAGTGATAACGTCATCAAGTTCTTTGATTCTTCGATTGCCGTGACCTTAGCTCGCCATTTTGGATGCAATGCCCTAAGAAATTTCCTAACACAATTTTTACTAGAAAATGTCTCATCAAGTGCTTTTAAACTTGTGATGATAGTGTTAAACTTAGCAATAGCACTATCAATTGATTCCTCTTCCGGAATCGTAAATTGTTCATATTGTTGTACAAGAACATCTATTTTATTATCTTTGACTTGACTATTACCTTGGTGAGTAATTAGTAAAGAATCCCAAATTTCTTTGGCGGTTTTACACATAAAAATTCTTTCATATTCTTTGCGTGGTAACACATTATAAATTACCATTTTAGCCTCATTATTTTTTGCTAATTTCTTTTTCAAATCATCATTTTGTTCTTCAAAAGATACAATTTCATTCATTTTAGTTTCAACATTGTATTGAATAGGAGGAAAATCACCAAAGGTAATAATCTGCCAAAGATCAAGATCTTTTGATTTCACATACGTTTTGAATCTATTTTTCCAATATAAAAATCCATCACTCTCAAATAGTGGTGGTCTTTGCATAGATTGCCCTTCTAAATATTTTTCAGATTCCATAGATCGTTACAAGTTTTAAAATACAATATATTTTAAAAATCTTGCTAGACGTGGCTCCTGATACCAATTGTGGAAAACTAGAAGGGGGGTTGAATAGTTTTACGTCTTTTTACTTCGTTATAAAAATTAGTTTTAGAGTTTTGCTTAGCTTTTAAAAACTTAGATTCGATAATATGTGATCTCAAGTCGTGTACAATATAAACAATTAATACTACACAATATATTACAATGATAAGTAATGAAATAAGTAAGAGTTGGAAAGATCGAACCGCGAGACAAGAGATTTATAGTGGTTCGGCTACAAGGACACCTTCCTTGCCCTACTCCACTCCCCGAGCACCTAACTCGAGAGTTTTCTTCACTATATCAACAAGCTCCCTTATGGCGGAGAAAACCGTACACACCAATTTTCACACCACAACTTCGTCACACCTAAGTCACAACTTCTACACAACTTCTTCAAATCAATCTACTTCACAACTAACTACTCCACACCTATCTTCTTCACACCAATCTAATACCTAGCTTTTCTTCTTCACACCAAGCTACTAACTAATCACACAGTCTAGATCTAACACAACTATCTACAATCAAATATTCACAACAATCTTTACAAAGAATAATGTAAATGATCTTTGATGATGCACCAACAACTTGGATGTGGAGATCACAACAAGTTGTAATACTTCTTGTCTTGAGGGATAGAAGTATTCTTCTCTTGCACTTGAGAGGATGAAGGTTGGATCACTTTGAAACAAAGAATTTATACACTTATGATCAAAGGATAAAAGAATGGAGATTTGGATCTAGATCAGAAAGTTTAGAAGTGCAAAAGGTGAGGAAAAAATCCAGGTTTAAGGTGGTATTTATAGGCAACAGATTCTGACAGAGGAGCGTGGCCGGTCCCCTTAAATCAAGGTCGGTCCCCTTAATTTTAAGGGGACCGCCCCTTATAATTAAGGGGGCCGCCCAGCTGAAACGGCCAGAATCTTTGTCTTTTAGTGGGGAAAGTTTATTTGGTGAAAAACTAACTGATTTTGGTTAAAAATTTGAATTCATATATTTAGTATGAATAAAACATTTTTCTTTATTACCAAAAGTGTTTTTCAAAAATATATAATATGTTTATATAATTAAATAAACTTTGCATTAGTTAATTAAATACCCTTTGATCATAAAATGCACTAAACACTTTGTTTATTCGTACCTTAAGTGATTTGGATGTAAAGAGAAATATTAATCACTAAACACTTGTTTATGTTACAAGTTTTAGTTCTATGAGTTTATATTTTGTGATAATTAAAACATAGAGATATTGATAACATGTTAATAATGTTTTTAGGCATTATTTATGTCAACAATCTCCCCCTTTTTGATTATTACAAAACCTTAAACTCAATATATCTAAAACTTATTTTTAGACAAGTATTATAGAGTTTACATTTCTCTTCTCCCCCTTTTTGTATAATTAAAAAGGTTAAGCCGAGTAAGCTTCGCGAGGGAAGTTTAAACGGGTAAAATTCTCCCCCTTGATGTGTGCTCCCCCTCATTTGAGAGCACCAAGGGAACGAGCAATGGAGATCTTTGCTACAAAAATATTTGAAGAGAGCAAGATACACATATATGCAAGGCAACAATTATGCAACTAAACATAGATTCATTCAAGCATTATAGAAATGATAAGCATTACAACATTCAATATGCTTGAAGCATATTGATAAAAATAACACAAAAGAAAAGACATAGTCCTATATTGCCTAAGAGAGCACTTGGACTTGCTTGCAACCCATGGTTGATTGTTTTATTTGCTTGAAGAGAAACATAAGCATAAAGCTTAGATGTTTGATTGAGAGGGATATGGAGTGGAGTGTGGAGCGGAAGAAGTGGATCTCATGATGTTGTATCGTGTTAAGGGTGGTATTGGATGATTACGAGTGAGAAGATATTCAATCCAAGAAATATCTTCACTTAAGTAGAGGATTTGGTTTTGAAGGAATATGCAACAAGGGCAAAAGTGAGTGTGGTTTGTAACTTGATCCAAGTTGAGAGAGTGGGGAAGGCAATTTGCATAGGGTGATGATGGAGGTTGCCCTTTGTTGCGTTGTGCAAGATGCATAGCAAGGAGATCACTAAGATCATGGATTTGATTTATTTCATCACGGAACTTTTGTTTTTCCGTGGCAATGTGGAGGGGATCATAGGTTTGGTATGGATGAGTTGGGTTTGTGTAGTTGGAATTGTAGTTTGATGGTTGATCAAACTTGTATGGATCATTATAAGTGGTTGGAGGTTGAGAGGTGTAGTTTGGCTTGAAGGAAGATGGTTGGCCAATTGTGTATGGTTTGTAAATAGGATCAAATGAATGACCTTGTTGGTTTGATGCAAAGTTTGGGAAGTGAGAAGTTGGGGGTGTGGAATGACTTCCAACTTCATTTATGATGATGGATTTGTTTCGAGGGCTTTTTCTTCGCCAAACGGGTTTTTCCGTCATCTTTGCTAGCCTTGAGGCTTTTGATTTTGGTTTGTTTGGAGAGTTCATGATGGGATGAATGGAGAGTTTTGAGGATTGGGGATATTTATAGTGTAAGATTTGTGTGTTTAAGGATGGATAAGGTTTGTTTGGGGGATTAGGACAAAATGTGTTGGTGAAAAATGGGAAATGTAGGTTGAAATGGGCTAAAAAGCAGAAAAGATTCTATAAACCCGACCATCAGATGGCCGGTCCCCTTAATGATTAAGGGGGCCGCCTTACAAAATTAAGGGGGTCGCCCATCTGGTGATTTCCAGGTTGCCAGAATTGGGTTTTTGGCAGAAAATTTGCAGAAAGGTTATGTGTTTGGATTAGAATTCAAGCAAGTTCAATTCTCTTAGGCAATATAGAGTCTAATCTAATCAAGATATAGCATGCATGCAAAAACACATAAACACAAGAGCAAATAATCAACATATAATAAGCAATAGGAGGCAAATAAAGGCAAACACAATTAAGCTTACTAAGGCATCTATCTTAGATTAAAGGCAAGGATAATTAGTGAGTGAACAACTAGTGATGGATCAAGATGACATCATAATTAGTGAATTTGTCCTAGTGAGTGTCTATATGCAACAAATGTGGAGTTGTGATTGTTTCGACTCCTAGAAGCAAAGAGAAATAACGATCTTAAGAAACAATCCAAATAATCTCCTTGATTCAATTTTTGCTCGTTCATGAATGTCAAAGACATATATTAGATTATATACCTTGACAATTTATGTGAGAATTTATGCATGATTTTGAAATACAATGTTTTTAGAATTAGTCAACAATGCAAGGAAAATGATCTTCATGGGGTTCCTAGATTGTGAGAATAATTTTTAGAGAAAATTGATTGAGTTTTACAAAAAGGTTTATGCAAAGAAAATAAATTTTCTCAATCTTTAGTTTTGTGCGAAATAGATTCCTAGACTCAGAAAAGGTGAAATGGAAGAAAAATGAATTTCATGCAAGTATAATTAATTCAATATAATTTAGTCAACTTGTTCCATCATTCCTAATCCTAAACGCAAGTGGTTGAATAATTCACGCTTAAGGGGTTTTGTGAATATATCCGCAATGTTGTCTTCCGATGCAACCTTTTCTATAGATATATTTCCTTTTTGTATATTATCCCTAAGAAAATGGTGACGTATTTCTATATGTTTAGTCCTAGAGTGTTGCACCGGATTTTTACTTAAATCTATCACACCTTTGTTATCGCACATAATGGGGACATTTTCTAACTTAATGCCATAGTCTACGAGAGCTTGTTTCATCCATAGTGCTTGTTGACATGCCTTTCCGGCGCTTACATATTCGGCTTCGGTGGTAGAAATAGCAAGAGCGGTTTGCTTCTTCGAAAACCAAGACGTTAGACAACATCCCATAAATGTGCAAATACCGCTAGTGCTCTTTCTATCTACGTAGTCTCCCGCATGATCCGAATCCGCATAGACAATGGTTTCTATGCCGGATTCCTTTGGATACCATAATCCTAAGTGTATAGTGCCTTTAATGTATCGGAAGATACGCTTAACCGCTTCTAGGTGAGAGGTTTTGGGATCCTCTTGAAAACGGGCACAAAGGCAGACACTAAACATGATGTCAGGTCTACTTGCCGTCAAGTATAGTAAACTACCTATCATTCCTCTATACTTGGTGTTATCTATGGACTCACCTTCATCATCCTTTGTGAGCTTTACCTCCGTAGACATGGGAGTTTTCATGGGTTTTGAGTCTTCTAGGCCAAACTTCTTAAGCATTTCCTTAATTTACTTAGATTGGTTAAAAAATATTCTATCTTCTAATTGTTTTATTTGTAATCCTAGGAAGAAGTTAAGTTCACCCATCATACTCATCTCAAACTCATCATGCATGATTTTGGCAAATTCATCACACATGTCTTGACAAGTCGATCCAAATATAATGTCATCAACATATATTTGGACAATGATTAGATTTGGGTCTTTCCTTTTAGTGAAAAGAGTGTTATCTACCATTCCCATGGAATAATCATGTTTAATAAGAAAAGCTTTTAATCGATCATACCAAGCTTTGGGAGCTTGTTTGAGTCCATACAAAGCTTTCTTTAACTTATAAACATGATCAGGTTTTGCGAAGTCAATGAATCCTGGAGGTTGTGCCACATATACCTCTGCATTGATAAAACCGTTAAGGAATGCACTTTTCACATCCATTTGGAATAACTTAAAATCTAGGGTGCAAGCATAGGCAAGTAATATCCTAATCGATTCTAGTCTAGCTACAGGGGCATAAGTTTCGTCATAATCAATTCCTTCTTGTTGATTATAACCTTGGGCAACTAACCTAGCTTTATTCCTAGTAACTATTCCATTCTCGTCTAACTTATTCCTATATACCCATTTGGTTCCTATGATGGTCATATCCTTTGGATTTGGGACTAATTCCCAAACATCATTCGCCTTAAATTGATTTAATTCTTCTTGCATAGCTATAACCCAACTTTCATCCTTTAAAGCCTCGCTAATATTCTTAGGTTCTATTGCTGAGAGGAAACAAAAGAAATTGTTTTTATCTTGGGCTTATGACCTAAGGGTTCTTTGGTTAAGATGTCCTATTATATTATCTAATGGATGAGATCTAGATTCTTTAATATTAACAGTTTCATTATTTTCTAAGTAAATGTCTTCATTATCATTTCCTATGGGTTTTGTTTTACTAACCTCAATAGCTTCATCTTCGACTAAATCATCATCTTCTAAAGGAAGTGTTTTAGGAGGTGGTGGTGTTTCATCAAATGTTACATTTAGTGATTCCTCTACTTTCATGGAGTGTTTGTTAAGTATTATATATGCTTTGCTATTTTGTGAGTATCCTAAAAATATTCCTTCGTATGATTTTGGATCAAACTTAGTGAGATAGTCCTTAGTGTTTAAAATATAGCATTTACTTCCAAATACCTTAAAGTAGCTTAAGTTTGGTTTTCTACCTCTTAATAACTCATAAGGAGTTTTTCCTAGAATTCTTCTAATTGATACCCTATTTAAAATATAAGTTGATGTATCTACGGCGTGACACCAAATTTTTTGTGGGATGGATTGTTCATTTAACATAGTTCTACTCATTTCTTGTAGTGACCTATTTTTTCTTTCTACTACGCCATTTGATTGAGGAGTACGAGGAGCGGAGAAATTGTGAGATATTCCATTTAACTCGCAATATTTTCCGAATTGTACTTCGTTATCAAATTCCCTACCATGGTCCGTCCTAATGGCAACTATTGAGCATCCTAATTTATTTTTAATCATTTTACTAAATATTTCGAATTTTTCAAAGGCTTGGGTTTTGTCACTTAAAAAACTAGTCCACGTGTATCGAGAGTAGTCATCTACTATCACTAAGGTATATTTGTTTCCTCCATAGCTCCGCACAGCGGATGGACCAAAAAGATCCATATGTAATAATTATAGGCATCTAGTAGTGGATACTATATTCTTGGCTTTGTGACTAGCATGAGATGTTTTCCAATTTTACATGCATCATAAAAATGCTTGTCATATTTTAGATTAGGCAAATTTCTAACTAATTCCTTAGAGGCCAAAGATTGTATTTGTTGCATGTTAGCATATCCTAATCTCCTATACCATAGTGTAGAGTTTTCATCTAGGGTCGTTAGGCATATCCTATCCTCAGGTTTGTTTCCTAGTTTCATAACATATATGCCACCTTTTCTAATTCCTCTACCTATAATTTTTCCATTCTTAACTATTTCGCTATCATCTTCGGTAAATGTGACTCTACATTTATTATCACATATTTGTCCTACACTAAGCAAGTTATATGTTAATTTATCTACATGCTCTACATTTTCAATAGTAAGTGAGTCTTGAGAGATCGTACCTTTGCCAATGATTTTTCCACGTAAGTCGCTACCGAAAATAACGTTACCTCCATTGTATGCCTTGTATGTAGAGAATAGATTGCGATTCCCCGTCATGTGCCTCGAGCATCCGCTATCTTTGATCCATTCATCAGGTTCTAAGTCAATTCCTAAACATATTTTGTCGGTTTCTTTTGCCATAAAACACTTTTCATCTCTTGGCTTTTCAACTTCTTCTTTGTAACTATCACTCCATGTTCCACTAACAAAAGCACCTTGACTTTCATAACCCGGTGGCTTTAGACATTCGCCAATGAGATGATTTGGACTTCCACATCTAAAGCACTTTCTTTTCTCGTAGTTGTCACTTCTATTCCTTTGGAATGCTTTTCTTTCGTCTCGTGATGATCTAGTGAATCTTCCTCGTCTCTTGAAGAACTTCTTGAATTCTCTTACAGCCATTGCATATTCTTCGTCTTCACTTTCGTCACTTGAATCATCATCATCACTAGGTTCCTTTTTGGCTTTTAGAGCAATGGATTTGGTTTGTTCTTTCTTGACTTTGACCGTTTCCGAATCTCTTCTTATGATTTCTTCATGAACCTTCAAGTTGCCAATTAGTTCATCTAGTGATAACGTCATCAAGTTCTTTGATTCTTCGATTGCCGTGACCTTAGCTCGCCATTTTGGATGCAATGCCCTAAGAAATTTCCTAACACAATTTTTACTAGAAAATGTCTCATCAAGTGCTTTTAAACTTGTGATGATAGTGTTAAACTTAGCAATAGCACTATCAATTGATTCCTCTTCCGGAATCGTAAATTGTTCATATTGTTGTACAAGAACATCTATTTTATTATCTTTGACTTGACTATTACCTTGGTGAGTAATTAGTAAAGAATCCCAAATTTCTTTGGCGGTTTTACACATAAAAATTCTTTCATATTCTTTGCGTGGTAACACATTATAAATTACCATTTTAGCCTCATTATTTTTTGCTAATTTCTTTTTCAAATCATCATTTTGTTCTTCAAAAGATACAATTTCATTCATTTTAGTTTCAACATTGTATTGAATAGGAGGAAAATCACCAAAGGTAATAATCTGCCAAAGATCAAGATCTTTTGATTTCACATACGTTTTGAATCTATTTTTCCAATATAAAAATCCATCACTCTCAAATAGTGGTGGTCTTTGCATAGATTGCCCTTCTAAATATTTTTCAGATTCCATAGATCGTTACAAGTTTTAAAATACAATATATTTTAAAAATCTTGCTAGACGTGGCTCCTGATACCAATTGTGGAAAACTAGAAGGGGGGTTGAATAGTTTTACGTCTTTTTACTTCGTTATAAAAATTAGTTTTAGAGTTTTGCTTAGCTTTTAAAAACTTAGATTCGATAATATGTGATCTCAAGTCGTGTACAATATAAACAATTAATACTACACAATATATTACAATGATAAGTAATGAAATAAGTAAGAGTTGGAAAGATCGAACCGCGAGACAAGAGATTTATAGTGGTTCGGCTACAAGGACACCTTCCTTGCCCTACTCCACTCCCCGAGCACCTAACTCGAGAGTTTTCTTCACTATATCAACAAGCTCCCTTATGGCGGAGAAAACCGTACACACCAATTTTCACACCACAACTTCGTCACACCTAAGTCACAACTTCTACACAACTTCTTCAAATCAATCTACTTCACAACTAACTACTCCACACCTATCTTCTTCACACCAATCTAATACCTAGCTTTTCTTCTTCACACCAAGCTACTAACTAATCACACAGTCTAGATCTAACACAACTATCTACAATCAAATATTCACAACAATCTTCACAAAGAATAATGTAAATGATCTTTGATGATGCACCAACAACTTGGATGTGGAGATCACAACAAGTTGTAATACTTCTTGTCTTGAGGGATAGAAGTATTCTTCTCTTGCACTTGAGAGGATGAAGGTTGGATCACTTTGAAACAAATAATTTATACACTTATGATCAAAGGATAAAAGAATGGAGATTTAGATCTAGATCAGAAAGTTTAGAAGTGCAAAAGGTGAGGAAAAAATCCAGGTTTAAGGTGGTATTTATAGGCAACAGATTCTGACAGAGGAGCGTGGCCGGTCCCCTTAAATCAAGGCCAATCCCCTTAATTTTAAGGGGACCGCCCCTTATGATTAAGGGGGCCGCCCAGCTGAAACGGCCAGAATCTTTGTCTTTTAGTGGGGAAAGTTTATTTGGTGAAAAACTAACTGATTTTGGTTAAAAATTTGAATTCATATATTTAGTATGAATAAAACATTTTTCTTTATTACCAAAAGTGTTTTTCAAAAATATATAATATGTTTATATAATTAAATAAACTTTGCATTAGTTAATTAAATACCCCTTTGATCATAAAATGCACTAAACACTTTTTTATTCGTACCTTAAGTGATTTGGATGTAAAGAGAAATATTAATCACTAAACACTTGTTTATGTTACAAGTTTTAGTTCTATGAGTTTGTATTTTGTGATAATTAAAACATAGAGATATTGATAACATGTTAATAATGTTTTTAGGCATTATTTATGTCAACAGTCTAGAAAAGCATTAGGATATGAGAAATATATAGATCCTGAAGAGTTAACTTATCCTGATATGTCTAGTGTTTTTGACCCTGAACCAGCCTTAGCATATCAAACACCTGTAAAATTTGTTAAGGAAGGGGGAATGAATGTTGTCCCTGGACTTATAAGAGGGGAACATATGCCAATAGACCTGTCCATACCAGTTGACTTTGATGGATCACACCATCTCTATGGCAAAAAGTCATGTGACTTGCCAGACCCTATTATTAAATCTACTGACTTTGTCTCTTGTTGTGACAGTGACAAGTCTTCTGATGAAGGGTCTACTTCATTTGCCAGTTGTGATTCAAGTGAGAAGTCAGACCTGCCCAAGACCACTCCCAAGACCACTTTCAAGACCACACCCAAGACATCACCCAAGACTCCCCACAAGCCTGCTAGAGTTACTGCTGATACCAAAACAGTCTCTTCTGAAGACTTGTTTTTTAATTCTTTGCAAAACAATATTTCTAGTTCTGTTAAAAACAATTCTGTTAATCATTGTGGTTTGAATGCTTTTTCATGTTATGGAACTTCCTTCAGTTTGAATAAATCTTCTAAAAAGAAGAAATGTTTTGTGTGTGGAAGTAAATCTCATTTGATTAAGGATTATACTTTTCATGAGCAAAGAATGGGTGTATGTTTTAGTCAAAGAAAACCTAGGCAAATGTGGAAGAATGTTAATGATATACCCTCTTTTATTCCACATCAGCAGAAAATTCTGCTGAACCACATTCTTCATGGAGAAGAACCAGTACTAGACCTTATGTTCGACCCATTAGTTCTTTCTTTTCTAATGGTTATTGGCCTAGTCACTTTGACTCAATGTATTATGGTGAAGGGTATTGGGATACTGTTGTGAAGCCCTCAGCAGGTTGTTCTTGGACAAAGAAGGGACCTAATTTGCATTACAGGCCCAAGAACAATGGTGGATCTAAAACATCTACATGGCCTATCTCTAATGATCCACAAGGCAGGCTCAAGTCAGCAATTACTTGAGTCTCAAATGTGTACTAACTTTTGTATATTTTTGTTGTTGTTGTAGGATCATCCTTTGAAAAGTACTGAAGTAAGGATAGTTGATAGTGGTTGTTCCAGAAGTATGTCAGGGAACAAGGACAAAATGCATGACTTTGTGCCTATAGAAGGAGGAGGCAGTGTAACCTTTGGTGGAGGAGATGGCAAAATTACTGGGAAAGGAACTATTAAGACACCTCTGTTAGATTTTGAGAATGTTTATTATGTGAAGGAACTGGAGCATTTTAATCTGTTCTCTGTATCACAAATTTGTGACACTAAGAATAAGGTTTTCTTCTCTGAGGATGAATGTCTTGTGCTCTCCAAGGACTTCAAACTTCCAGAAGATAGTTTTGCTGAGAGTTCCTAGAACCTTCAACTTGTACACATTCAATCTGAATGATGTTAAGCCAGAAGGTGATCTAACATGTTTGGTGGCCAAAGCTTCCCAGGATGAATCTACCAAGTGGCACAGGAGAATGGCTCATGTAAACTACAAGACTATCAATAAGTTGTCTAAACTTGGTATTGTTCAGGGCCTTCCTTCTAAACTCTTCACCAATGAACACAATTGTATTGCTTGCAACAAGGGAAAGCAACACAGAGCCTCTTACAAAGCCATAAAAGCTGTGAGCACCATCTCAGAACCTCTTCAGTTGCTGCACATGGATCTCTTTGGTCCAACTCCTATCAGAAGTATTGATCATAAGTACTTCTGCCTGGTTATCACAGATGATTATAGCAGGTTTTGCTGGGTATTCTTTCTAAAAACTAAAGATGAAACAACTCCTATTTTGAAAGAATTCATCACTTTAATTGAAAACCAGCTTAATAAAAATGTTAAAGGCATTAGGTGTGACAATGGGACAGAATTCAAAAATGTTGTTTTCATAGAATTCTGTAAGTCTAAGGGGATTAGAAGGGACTATAGTACTCCAAGAACCCCACAACAAAATGGGGTTGCTGAAAGGAAAAATAGAACCTTAATTGAGGCAGCAAGATCTATGCTTGCAGACTCTAAATTACCCACTATGTTTTGGACTGAAGCAGTAAGTACTGCTTGCTATGTCTTGAACAGGGTATCCATCACTAGACATCATGTCAAGACACCTTATGAACTTCTCACTGGGAAAGTTCCAGACATTCATTACCTTAAGCCTTTTGGTACCTTAAGCCTTTTGGTTGCAAAGTGACCATTTTGAATACTGCTGATACATTGGGTAAGTTTGATGGGAAAGCTGATGAGGGATACATTGTGGGTTATTCAGCTCATAGCAAGGCCTATACGGTTTATAATTTGAATGCCAAAAGGATAGAGGAGACCCTTAACCTAAGATTTCTTGAAGATCAGCCTAATACTCAGGGACAGGGCCATTCTTGGTATTTTGACCTAGATTATTTGACTGATTATTTGGGGTACACTAGACATGCTTCTAATCCTAATGTAGGTACCAAAGATTCAATTTCTAACCCTGCAGGTTCCATGGATGATGACTCAGAGAGTGACTCTGAGCCAGCTGAACATACCATTGTTGTACCTTCTTTTCCACCTAACCATTTTGTAGGAAATCATTCTGTTGCTGAACAAGATGATGAGTCACATTATGCAGAGGATCTTGCTAGACTTAAGAAGCAAGAACATGCTGCTACAAAGGAAGCTCAGAGACTCAATGACAAGGTTACACAAGAGACTGATGCCATCCTTCACCAATCAGCACAAGCAGTCAGTGGAAACAAGGATGCCGCTGACAGTTCTACTGAAGGCACACCTATTCCCACTGATGAGTTCAAAGCTACTGATACTCCTGCTACACAATCTCCCATTTTTACTGAAGCTTCTACAGACTTTGAGAAGCCCTTTACAAGATTTCCAAGTCCTTCTGATCTTGGTAATTATTAGCCCAAGCCTGGTCTGTTTCACTCAGCTTCTTATGATACTGAGTTTGGGCCTACTGTCAACAACCTTGATGCCACCATTGATGTCAACCCTACAGCAACAAAGAGGATTCATAATGCTCATCCCCTATCAGAGATTATTGGAGATCCTAAAGCACCTATTAGAACTAGAAGCACTGTCAAAAACACTAAATATGGTGAAGTTGCTTTCATCTCTTATGTCTACAATCAAAAGAGGGAAAATCACACAGACTTCAAACATTGTCTGTTTGCATGCTTTCTTTCTCAGATAGAGCCAACTAGTGTTCCTCAAGCACTGGCTGATTCAAGTTGGCTTGAAGCAATGCAAGAAGAGATGTTGCAATTTAAGAATCAGCAGGTTTGGATTTTGGTTCCTCTCCCTGATGGTAAATATGCCATTGGGACAAAATGGATTTTGAAGAATAAAAGAGATGCAAGGGGGATTGAGGTGAAAAACAAAGCAAGATTAGTGGCTCAAGGGTTTAGGCAAGAGGAAGGCATTGACTATGATGAGGTCTTTGCACCAGTAGCCAGAGTTGAAGCAATTAGAATATTTTTGGCCTATGCATCATATATGGACTTTATGGTTTATCAGATGGATGTTAAAGGTGATTTCTTATATGGTGAGATTGAAGAGGAGGTTTATGTGACTCAACCCAAGGGATTTGAAGACCCTGATCATCTTGAGTATGTGTACAAAGTTGTCAAAGCTCTCTATGGACTTCATCAGGCTCCCAGAGCTTGGTATGCTAGACTTTCTACATTTTTGCTGAAACATGTCTACAGAAGAGGTGCCATTGACAAGACTTTATTCCTAAAGAAAGATTCTAGGGATATTATTCTCGTGCAGGCTTATGTGGATGATATTATATTTGGTTCCACCAAAGAAGCATGGTGTAGAGAGTTTGAGGATCTGATGAAGGGAGAATTTCAAATGAGTGCCATGGGGGAACTCACTTTCTTTTTGGGTTTACAGGTTCAGCAGAAACCTGATGGAATTTTTATTCATCAGGAGAAGTATGTAAAGGATATGTTGACAAAGTTTGATTTGGGGAATGTCAGGACTGCCACTACTCCCTATGAAGCTCCCAAACCAAAGAACAATCTTGATCCTGATCTTCCTGTGAATGTTCATTTATACAGGTCAATGATTGGTTCTTTGATGTATTTGACTGCCTCTAGACCTGATATTACATTTGCTATGAGTGCATGTTCAAGGCACCAAGTCACTCCACTTACCTTTTACTTGAATGCTGTCAAAAAGATTTTTAAGTACCTGAAAGGCCAACCCAAATTAGGTCTTTGGTATCCCAAAGAATCTCCATTTCAGCTAGCAGCTTATAGTGATAGTGACTATGCTGGTGCCAATATGGATAGAAGATCCACAACTGGAGGTTGCCAATTCCTTGGAAGGAGATTGATTTCTTGGCAATGCAAGAAACAGACCATTGTTGCTACCTCTACTACTGAAGCAGAGTATGTTGCTGCTGCAAATTGTTGTGGAGAGGTTCTATGGATTCAGAATCAATTGCTGGATTATGGGTATAATTTCATGAATACTACTATTTTCATTGACAATCAAAGTACCATTTGCATTATTAAAAATCTAGTTTTTCATAATAGAACCAAACATATTGAAATCAGGCACCACTTTATCAGGGATGCTTATGAGAAACATTTAATTAAAGTGGTAAAAATTCACACAGATGAGAATGTGGCAGATTTGTTAACCAAAGCATTTGATGGACCAAGGTTTCAATATTTGGTGGTCCATATTGGTAGGCTTAACCCTTAAAAGCAAAGTTTAAGGGGAGGCATAAGCCTCAGGGGAGGCATATGCCTCAGGGAAGGATTGTGAGTGTAAACTTTGTAGAATTTGTATACTTTTTGAGTTTTTAACACTAACCAACTAATGTATTATAAGTTTGTTTGGTATTTTTGTTAGTTTTTGTCTGTTTTGCAGAATGCCATTGCAAGTTGTTGATAAGTTTAACCATGATATGTTAATGTGGTTGTTGAGATGTGTTTCTTCTGAAGTCTAATAGAGGCTAAGATTGATTTCTACTGATTTAAATTATACAGAGATCAAAATTAGCAAATGAGTTTTCATTCATTCTGAGAGCATATTGCAGCTTACAAACAACTTCAAATGGAATTACAAGATGCAATCCTATACAAGTCTAATTTAGTCTAGCTTCTATCATCTATTACAAAGCTGGGGTATAACCAGTATGATGAAGAAGCTGAAGCTGAAGATGAAAATGGAAAAAGAAGAGGATGAAGAATGGATTGATGAAAACGACGATGAAGATGCTCAAGAACCGAGTATTTTGGTCCCTGGCAACATCCCATCCTCACCTACACCATTTTCCCTTTCCCCTTACCCACGACATCTATCCTCTTCTTCTTTCCCTTGCTTCCATGGCATGAAGAACCAGGTCCTTGAGCAGAAAGACCTAACACCACACTTCGTGATGTTGGAAGAGATGGATTTCTCTTCCTAGGCCTTGTTTGGGGTCTCTCTGGTGTGGAAGGAGGAAGAAATAAGGGATCTTCGTCTTCATCCTCTGAAGAGTCTTCATCAGATGTGAAAATGAAGGGAGAGACATATTGCCTCTCACCAGGCATGGGAGCATTACTTGCTTCCCCTTTCTCCAAGGCATTCCGTCGCCTTTCTAACTCACGTGCATAATCAGAATCATCTATTTCTGAGGGATATGGTGGACGATCATCAGATGAGGAGGAAGATGAGGAGGATATGTCTATGATTTCAGGTTTGGAAGACATAATTTTAGGGAAAATTGAGGCAAATTGAGAAATTAGGGTTGTGAGATGATTTGGGGTTAATTGATGACTGAGAAGTGTTATTTGGGGTTGATTAAATAAGTCAAGTTTAGGCGGTATGATAATTAATGCGAGTTGGGTGGCACAGTAAAAATCAAGATATTCACCGAAGATATTTTTACATTTGCTTGGTTTCTGCTGATGTTGACCATTCCTCAGCAGATTTGACTTTCATTTCTGCTGAAGGGTAATTTTGAATTTGGACGTTTTTAATTTACACGTCAGACTTTGTCAATAATTAGTTCCGATAATTTTGACCACGATTGGGGAACTTCCAAATATAACCTACTTCGCATATCTCTTCCTAAACAAAATTATTCGCTTGTTACTCCATTTAAACCCATTATTCTTTGAGTAATTCATAACCGTCTCACGCAAATTCATTCAAATGGCACAACTTGAATTGAAGAGAGATCATAACAAGTATGCTATTCTGAAAAAGGCTAAGGGACATGAAGAATTTGATTTAATGGTGGAGTTTCTACAGAGATCAAAGATTCATTATGCTTTGACACATTGTCCCAATCTGATATATGAATCAATGGTGAAGCAATTTTGGGCATCTACTGCAAAGAGATCTAACACAGAGATTGTAGCTGTAATTGAAGGTGTAGAGTATGTGGTGACAGAAGGTTTGATCAGGACAAAGCTTCAGTTGGATGATGAGAATGGTGTATATCACTCCAACACTGCTGAGATTCTTGCTGGGCTAAGGGAAGCTGGATATCAAAGTACTGAAACAACTAAGTGGCAGAAGAATCAATTTTGTCCTAAGTGGAGGTATTTGGTGCATTTGTTGCTCCAATGTATAAGCAACAAGTGTGGTGGATGGGACCAATTCTCTCTACAATTGGGTTGTGGTATTGTTTGTCTCTCTAAGGGTCTAACTTATAATTTTTCAAAGTTTATTTTTGAAAATATGCTAGAAAATATTGATAAACAACAGCATAAGTTCTTAATGTACCCTAGGTTTTTACAAATTATTTTAGACATAACCACTGAAGATAGGACCCATGTGCCAATTAAAATTCTTGGTTCTAAGTTGTTTGCCTCAATGAAAACAAATTATAATGGGGAACATCGCCCTCTGTTAGATGCTATGTTGCCACATGACAATGATAATGTAGTTGAGGGTGATGATGTTGGTAATATGCCTACTCAAAATGATGCTGATGATGGTAATCCATCATCTTCTAGTTTTGCTACTGATGGTAATCCTTCAGTGG
This sequence comes from Artemisia argyi, assembly GCA_030686995.1. Classification (NCBI taxonomy): domain Eukaryota; kingdom Viridiplantae; phylum Streptophyta; class Magnoliopsida; order Asterales; family Asteraceae; genus Artemisia; species Artemisia argyi. The sequence continues at coordinate 161,991,254 of CM060690.1, forward strand.
TAATTGAGGAAGAGCCAACTACAACTGCTGAACCATTACCTATTTCTTCTGACCTACCACCACCTTCCCCTGCACATATGTCACTTAGTCCTACTATTTCACCATCTCAGGTTGCTCCAGTTGAGCAAACTCATGAGATTGAAGATACATTTCAGTCTCTTGAGCCTGAGATACTAGACTACCTACACCTAGTCCTATAAGAGAGCCATTTGATGAAGGCTATCCCAATGTTGTACATGAGTCTGTTTCTCCTGCTGGGTTCAATGAAGCTCCACTTACCACTGAGCAATCGGCTGGTAGAGCAGAGGACCCTATTACTCTTACTTCTGTATATGACTCACTTTGAAGGTATATGAAAAAGACTGATGATCTCCAAAAGGAGCTTGCTGATACCAAGTCTACTCTTGGTAATGAAATTGAAAGGCTGAAAAGTAAGGTTAAGGATTTGGAGGCACAATTGAATCAGCAGAAGAAAAGTAAGGGTGGAATGGATACTACTGAAGTGCCTCAGGAGGAAAATTTGGATTCTCTTGAAATTCTAGCTGAAGTTGCTAGACAGTCTCATGTTGCTCCTCCTAAAGCTGCTGAAGTACTTCCATCTAAGCCAACAATTCATTTCAGCAGAAGAAGAAGTAGAAGACAATATTTGGCAAAGAAAGCTGCTGAATCTTCCAAGGTATCTAGTGGTGATGATATTCTTATGGCATAAGCTACTGATATTCTTCAGGAGAAACAATCACCAAGTGTTATTGATGCTGACAAATCTACTGATAAAGTTCATGCATCAGGAGATACATTCTTTGTAGCAGGGAAAGAGTATTTTAATTCCCCTGTTCATAATTCATCTGGGAATAAGCAAGTTTCTCCTGATGACATCACTGAAACCCTCAAGCCTCAAGGATCTACTGATAACATACTTAATTCAGATGTTCAAGAATTAAATGATGATCCTATGGAAGATTTGGATGTTCCTCATGATGATTTTACTAAAGGAACTGAAGTGGCTGAGGATGAGATTGTTACAGCTAAAGAAAGAGTTGCACAAGAAAAACTCTTCAAAGAATGTGAAGATTATAAGAAGAGTTCTGATATGGCTGAGGCACAGCAAGCCAAGTTTGATTCAGAATACCAGGCTACTACTCAAAGATATGTTTCTACCTTGCCTATTGAAAGACAGAAAGAATTGGATGCTGCTGTTCAAGATTTTGATGAGTCAGATTGGCAGCATATTGGAGAACAAGTGATTGCTAATCCTGATTTAGCTGCAGAAATTCTTGGTGATAGGGTGGAGAAAAAGGACTGGGTTTCTGAAATTGTAAAAGAGATGAAGTTGAGGAAGAAAGCAGCAGATGAGCAAAAAGCCAAAGCTAAAAGAGACAAACCCATGACTCAAGCACAACAAAGGGATTACATGAGAACATATGTGAAAAGTCAAAGCAGTGCTTTATATAACAATGCTTGGACTAGGAAACAAGTGTGGGCACTTCCAGATGACAAATTGATTCAGATGTATAATAGAATCAAGTCTAGGTGTGACAAAGATGGAATGGGTGATTCTAAGAATGTTCCTATCACTCTTGCTACTGCTGGTTCATCTGTTAACATTGATATTCATGTTGTTGCTGAAAAGGTATCTTTACCTGCCACTTCTGCTGATGTACCACATGTTGTTGCTTCATCTTATGTGGATAAAGGTAAAGCTCAAGTGATAGCAGAAGATCCTCCATCTAGAAAGAGAACAATGAAACAAATGGAGGAGGAAAGGTTGGGTGAAGAGGCTGCTAAAAGGTTAGATGATGAACAACAAGCTGACCTGGCAAGATTTCATGAGATTAAGGAAAAAGAGGTTGAACTTCAAGCTGCTAGAGCCAAACAGATGAGGAAGGCTATGGATGAACAATATGCATCTGCTGCACTTGAATCTTCTCAGGATTCTACTGATGAACAATTGGATAATCCATCAGTGGAAACTGATGCTGCAGAGGGTGTATCTACTGAAGCTGAAGTTCCTGATGCATCTTCTCTACCTCATGATGCTATTTATGTTCCTGGAAGAAGAGCAAAGAGAATGGCTAGAGTCAGAACTTCACATTCCACACAAAGACTAATAGATGTGAATGCTTCTGATGCTTCATTTATCAGAGAAGGATCCCCTGATGATTGGCCTGAGGCAACTAGAGATGTTTTGGTTCACTGGGAGTTAACTAAAAATGGACAGATCAATACCATTTATAGATTAGATAAAACTTCTATATCCTTTACATTTCTCCAAGAAATACTACATCTTGTTGATTATCAGGATTTGCTCACTCTACATGATTTGGTTCACAAATTTTATGCAAATCATACTCCTACAGGGTATGGGTTGTATTTATTGGGTGATCTAAGAGTGTTGTTTGATTCTTCTACTCCCACTGGTGCTGGTTATGACATATGGAAAAACAATCAGAGATGGAAGGTTCAGAGTTGGAAGTTTTATCCTATGCCATATGTTCATGTATTGGAAACTACAACTGGTCTAAGGCTTATTATGGATCTTGACAAAAGATATCCTCTGACAGTGTCTCTGATGAAGAAAATGCTTCAACAAAAGTTGGAGATTCCTCCTGATCCAGTTGGGAATGCAAGATTGTTTGCTGAATCTTTGGTGAAAGTCTTCAAACTCAGAATTAGGACTTCCAGAGCAGCTTCTGTTTGATGGTATAATGTTGTATATTTGTTTTTCTTATTTAGTATTATAAAAAAAACTAACATTTTTTTTGTATAGTATTGTGTATATTGTATGCAGGTTTGATGTTCTTCAAACTAATCTTTGGTCATCAACTTACCTGATGTTGACTATTTCATCAAAAAGTTGGCTAGTCCAAAGGGTACAGCTTTGGTAAAGACACATCAAATCTGTTGATAGCTGTAATGGTTTGCTCAAAACCATAGGGTACTCAACTCACCCATGCTTCATTGCTGAGAGTTGAAATGGTTGTCAATTGACCATGGATTTTTCCTTTATGGATTCCAAATAATTGGCTAGCCCACATATATATGGCTTGTGGTAAAGGCAGTGGAAAACCATATTTGGTAATCAGTTGACCAAGATGATTTTTCATCAAAATAATTGGCTAGTCCTGAGCAAACGGCTACAGGTAAAGACATCTCAAATCCGTTTATAGCTGATGATTTGCTAAAAATCATATGGTTATCAGTGTACCTTAAAGCATTTGGCTACTCCAGTAGTGATGGCTATTGGTAAAGAGACATCAAATCCATTATTTTCAATGATTCACCTCTCACAGGCGTTAACACACCTGGATGTGATGAGAATAGTATGAAACTAATTTGTTTTGATGTACATTTAGTCATTTGTTGCTGCAAAGAATGGAGTTTTCAATTATTTGCTGATCATAGAGATCCTGCTGATGATGATTCTTTGCTGATGATGTTAGATTTCAATCCTCTTGGTATGTAACTTCACAGATCTATCAAGAATCTTGAACTTAACCATGTCAAATTCAAGATTAGGGGAGGATTGTTGGGAATTCTGCTAAGAGAGAATTCTGCTGAAGAATCTGCTGATGGTTTCTACTAAAGACACAAATTCTGCTTATAGTTTAGTTTCTGCTGAAGTCTAGTTTCAGCATTAATTGTTTCTGCGGATATAGTTTTTCCGTGTTTTATGTAATATAGTTAGGATATGCATGAGTTTATTTAGGAAGTGATAATGCATATCTTTTAGAAGTTTTAGAATATACGTTTCTTGGGAAACGGTTTAGGGTTCCTTGTGTATAAAAGGAACACACAATTATGTATTGAGTTACGTTTTTTAGAAAACACTTTCATTGTTATTAAAAGATCCATAGAGGATCAACAGTTCTTAGTATTAAAACTTGTGTTTGTTTCCGCTTTAAAATACAAGTTACAGAGATTATCTATTAGTGTGTTAGTGATTACATTGACATAACTAACGATTCTAGAGTGCTCAGAAGATCTATCAAGGTCTAAGTTTCAACATAATGGTTTATGAATGTAATGGTTCCTTTACTTATGATCAATGAAATGGTAGTTTATGCAATTAATGTAATGGTCCCAAATGATATTGTTTTTGGATGAAGTCTTGTTCCTTTGATAGTGTGTGTCGTGTAATGGTTGTTTATGCAGTCAAGGTAATGAAGTGTGTGTGATACTGTGATCTAATTGGTTCTTTATGCAGTCAAGGTGATGCAGTCTTGTGCATGTACAAGTGAAGATTACAGAAAATGTGTGTTGTGTATGTTTATACTGTCAATGAGTATGGGTCCAGTTCATCGGTTCGCTTCGGTCAAACAAAGCATAATAGTTGGTTCTGTGTAAGACCGAATAGAGGACCGAAAATGGGAAAAAAATGGATCGAGAACCAGACCAAAATATGACGAATACTTATTAAGATTTTATTTATCTTATTTACTACTTTTTTTCTTTTAATTAAAAATACCTTTTTTTTTTTTTTTTTTTTGAAAGGTGAATTTCAACTTAGAATCGACCACCTTCACTGACAGCGAAGGCCCCATCGCCACCCCGCCAGACTATGTTGTCTTAACCGGGTCCACGCTGATCTCAGGTGGTAACGGGTTTCCCCCGGAAACCGTACTGCCTCCACACAAGTTACCTTGCTCAAAATACCTTAGTAACCTTGTTCAAAATTACAATTAATTAAAAATACCTTAGTAACCTTGTTCAAAATTACAATTAAATTAAAGGAATATAATTAGGGTTTAGCTACAATTTTTTTGTAGCCAATTGGCTACAATTTTATGCTAAAAACTGTGAGTTTTTGTTTTTGTTTTGGTCCCTGATTCTTTTTTATAAGTCCTAAATTCATTTTTTGTGTATTTTTGTTAAAGATTGTTGTAGGGTGAGCAAATGGACCGAGAACCGAACTGGAACCGAGAACTGAACTGGAACTGACCTAACCCGAACCACATATTAAAACCGCGGTCCGGTTCTCGGTTCTTAGATATTGCAAATTGCGGTTCTCGGTTCGGTTTGATACGAAACCGCGGGTATCGGTTTCAGAACCGAAGAACCGCATGACTTTTTAAATATATATAGGATTTTTATTTTGGGGGTTAGGATGGAAATTCCAATTTTCAGCAAGGAAGTAAGCATAATGAGTCAAGCAGTTGGATTAAGGTATTTCAAATTTCTATTTGAGTCTCAGACTCAAAATATATGTGAATTTCCCTTTTTTGACCAAAAGAAATGCTTGTGGGCTAATTATTGGCCCTAGAGTACAGCAAAATACAGATTTTTAGCTTAAGTATTGCAAATGCATATCAAAAGTGAGGCCAAATTTTTGTATACAGTATTTATGTTGTTGTTAACTTAAGAATTGCAAATACATAAAAACTGAATATTTCGTTAACTTGTCTCCTCCCGAATATGCCGATAACAGCAGTTCTGTAAATATACGTAGGGGCGGAGCCAAAGCCTGGCTACCTGTGGCACGTGCCACATATGGGTTCGTCAGGTGAGGTGAAATAGAGGTATCTTATAATGGGAACCACATTGCATTCAAATAAGAAGAAAGGAAAACAACATAAAGATTAAGGAAACAAGTGAAAAGAGATCTCAAAATCCGCTAAATTCCGCTTTAATGGAGTCTATATGATTTTTTCGTTGACAGAGACGATGACCCAGAACCCAATGTCTTAATTTTATATTAAAGGCTTGCTTTTATTTGTTGTTATAATTTGACCCTCATACTTTCATAAATTGTCAAAACTGCACACATATCTATATTATAATTATTGAACTTTTTGAAATGTCACATATGGTTTTGATAAAATAAAGAGATGTTGCAATTATTTAATCTTACAAGAACTAGCTCAATATTTCTTCCGGAAAAAGTAAAGATGCATTAACTTTTAAATAAGAAAAAATAGAAGTTAGTCATGAATTTAAGTATTCATGTAATCGTAAAAATCAACTTTAAGTGGCATGAAGTGAACTTTGATATTGGTTAAATGCGACCAAAAGTTTGAATAATGTCATATGTCAAAGTAAAGATGTTAATGTTTTATAATAGGTGACCATTAAAATAAAAGGTGATCACTTTATAAACAATTGTTTATTGTCGTATATTAGAAGAAAAGGTAACATAAGGTATTAGCAACAAACGATTATCTCATGAATTCTAATAAGCCATAAGTAACTCAAGAGGTTGATGTAAAACAATAACCGAAGAAGTTGATGTAAAAACTTTAAATACTTATTATTTGATACATAACATTTGTTTTTCCATTTCATTAGTGCACTTGTGTTAAAATTAGACCTTACCCAACCTGACATATTAACTGGAACATTTCATCGATACGACTAGATCAAGGAACCACGTTAGTTTTATAGCGGGGTAAATTTTTTGTGCCACACATGTTTAATATTCGTGGATCCGCAACTGATTATATACATAATCCTCAAATAAATTTTAGTAAAAATATTAAAAATTAATTTTTTTTTTATACAACTATTGAATTTTGGGCAGTTTCTAAAATTCATGCGGTTCCGATCAGGTAGAACCGAAATACCTGAACTGGACACGAGAACCGAACCGGAACCGAAACATGTTCTTCGATCCGGTTCTCGGTTCCTAAATTATGAGTATTTCGGTTTTCGGTTCCTTCGGTTCCGGGTCGGTTCCGTGCGGGACCGCGCTCACCTCTAGATTGTTGTCAATTGGCCACTTAAATTAAATAGAACATTGGCCCAATTTTTATAACTAAAAGTAGTCTCAAATTACACGTACAATCGTCTCTCACACTTTGACAGTTTGACGGGTCTCACCGCCACCGCCACCGACACCGCCGCCGTCTCTCACCACCACAATCAAGCTCAGACTACATAATCGCACCACCACCACCGCCGCTGTCTCATACCACTGGACCGGTAACAGTAATCGATTTGAGGTACCTGTTTAAATTTTATACATCCTTCTGTTTGTTATTTAGATGAAATTAGGATTTTATTAATTGTGGAGGTTATTGGTTTATATTGAAATAAGGGTTTTTTTTTTTTTTAATTTAATATATTTATTTTGGGGTAAATTAGAAAAAATAAAAATAAAATATATTAATATATAGTTGAGGTTGAAGGGGTTGTATTTCGGCTGCATTGATTGTGTAGCGTTTGGATGAAATTGTGGAAGTGGATTACTGAAATTATGTGTGAGTTGTACCATTTGTGTCCCCACTTGTACTTTTTGTCACTTTCCTTCCCTTTCCCCCCTTTTCCTTCCCAAAAGAACAGTTATATTTTGTAGGCATCATATAATGAGTCGATCGGAAGACTTACCTGATGATATCATATGTGATATATTATTACGACTCCCCGTGAAGTCAATCATCACTTGCAAATGCATATGCAAGAAGTGGAAAAACCTGGTATCGGATTCTTACTTTGTTGATCTTCATATGACAAGGTCGCCAGAGTGCCTTTTGATTTACCAATGCAACTTTATAAGTGAAGACTCTCATCCAGGTATTTTGACGTTGGTGGAGATTGAAGATAAACTTGATCACACTCGTCTACTCCGTGACCCTTTCATTGGCATTAATATGGCAGATCTTTTCCCAGGATCTTTAATATCCCTAGTGGGCTCAGTCAATGGTTTGGTCTGCTTGTGGGAGTTCTTATGGGGTGAATGTGACAAGACTCACATATGCAATCCAGTCACCAGAGAATATATTACCCTCCCTAAACATCAATTTATTTCGAAAAATTACTGGCATCCAAGGTATGGTTTTGGAATTTCAGTACATGGGGAGTACAAAGTTATACGAATTTTAGGTTATCGGGATACGAAAATTGAGGTTCACACCCTTGGCACAGACCAATGGAGAAGTATAGAAGTTCCTAAGTACTTCAAAACAATGCAGCTCTACCATGGGATATTTTTCAAGGGTCATGTTTGTTGGATTGTTTTTGATCAGCTACTTTCTTTTGATCTAGACAACGAGACATTTCAACTATCTCCATTCCCTCCTCTCCCTGATCGTAAAATTTTGAGAGGATTAGAATATTTAGGAGTTCTAAAAGGCTGCCTCAGTCTATTTTGTAAGACTGATTATGAACTCAGTATTTGGGTGATGAAGGAACATGACATTGAGAAATATTGGCCGATTGAAAATTTTCATAACCCTTGTACTTTAGAATTGGATAACTTGTTTCCTATATGCCTCGTTGATGGTTTAAACGGTAGAAGTATTTTGATGTTCAATTTTCATACAGAATATGACCGATACCAAGAACACGACGATAACCAACGGCAACTGATGGCACATTGTCTTGAGACAGGTACATGTGAAGGCACAACAATATCGAACAAAATTTTCCAAGTAAAAACTTATCGTCCTAGCCTATTTAAGCTCCAGAACTTCCAAGCATCAGCTAAGGTTCATTTCTTCTAAAGGTCAGGATTCATTTTGCTTAATTCACATGTTTCAGGTACATATGTGATCATTAGAAAATATTTTGCTTCCTGCAGTAATATTATGTAATGGTGAATGAATACTATGGCATTTTCCAATGGTGTGGACAGTAAACTTGTTGACGGTTATGCAAGAGTATTGTGCTCATAGCTCAACAAACCATATGATGCTCTTTAATGTTTAACACTTAATTAATTAAGGTAGAAAATACGAGGAATATGTTGATGAATAACCGGCAGGGGCACGTTAGAAGGCGACATTAAATATGCGATTTAAGTAGGCATTTAAATTGCACATTTAGGAAAACTACAATATTTATGTTCTGAACATGAATTTTCAAATATTAATCTGTTTATCAATACTTCCATAGTGCTCTTCTATGACATGGACTAGCTTTGGACATCCCTCGTAATCTAAGACTGCTTGGAAGTTGTTGGAGTAACTGTCTATAGTTTTTTCTGTAGCTACAGAATTAATATTTGCTTTTGTTCGTTCGGGTTCCTTTCTCTTTAACCGTCTTGTTTGGAGAGTAGGAATACCAGTTGTTTGTATCCTTTTTGTGTGGTTTTTTAAATATATTGCTGCCTTTCTAGAATATACAGAATCTATGTTTGCAATTTTGCACGAGCTTGCATAGACAAATATCTATTGTAAACAAATATCTTATGCACAAATGATCGTTTGCTAATAGCTTACTCATGTTAGTTGATTTACATGCATCAATTGATAGCAAATTAAAACCTACATCGATTCGATTTTGATCATGTTACTTAGAACACAAATTGCTCGAGTTAGGGTTTAGCACATTTGTTGTAGTGACATTAATAATGTTTTAAATGGGACATCATGTTATTAGACATAATATATTGTGGGTGTGTTTGGTAAAAATAGAGCTGTAAGCAAGCAGTGAGCTATAGCATTTTTTTAGGGCAAATTCCTTCAAAATGCATCATACTTGCCACAAATGTTACTTCCGTGTACTAAACAAATTTTTTTCCTTACATGAGTACTAAACTTTCATTTTTTGGTTTTTTTGATGTACTTTGTGATGTTTTTGCCCCTCAAATTATTAAAAATCCAAGGGCAAAAATGTCACAAAGTACATCAAAAAGACTAAAAAATGAAAGTTCAGTACCCATATAAGGAAAAAATTTTGTTCAGTACGCGAAAGTAACATTTGTGGCAAGTATAGTACATTAATAGGTATTTTGCCCTTTTTTTTATACAAACGTTTGGTAACGTAGCTGCATGTGTAATCATAATGTGTAAAACAACTCTTAAATACTCAACGCTCCTAAATGCTACTCCATAGTGCTTGTCAAACGAGCATTAAAGATCACTGTTGGGAATACATTTTGTTAAATCAAGTGTCGGCCATTGAGTTTTGTAATAGGTTGCAACATTATGTTAGTACGTTAAAGATATAACATGTTTTATGCTAGTTTATTAAAGTTTACATGTTTTATTAAAGTCTAAGGGCTAGTTATATTATAAGTTGAAAGTCATGTAAAGCCCTAGACTACTAGTATAAATAGACATGTAACCCCCCAAGGAGGGTGTTGGTTCTCTTGGTAATAACATTTCTCTTATTTCATATCGTTAGAGTTTCTTCCACTCTCTCTCTCTCTACTTACTTTCTCTCTCTAGATTTATATGTGGTTTACGTTATTAAATGGTGACCTAACAAGTGGTATCATTCGTCAAGGGATAATATAGATTGTTTTAGGTTAGATTTGGTCGAAATCCTAGGATTAGAGGCTGTTTTTTTATAATTTTGGTACTATTCATTACGTATCTTATCGAGTTAGAATTGCAGTTATCGAGTTAGGTATCGAGTAAGGAAAATTATTATCGAGTTAGTGTTCTGTTTTGGCAAGTTGGCCAGATTAGCGAGTAAGCTATTATACCTTATCGTTTATCGAGTAAGGTCCTCTTTAGTTCACTTCCTAGGCCAAACTATACTTGACTCGTTTTCTTTTATCGAGTATGCAGTTTTTTTATCGAGCAATCATCACGTTATCGAGCAAGCATCATATTATCGAGCAAGCATCATTCTATTGAGCAAGAATTTTTTTTCGAGTTACCAGCTTATCGAGTAAGGATTGACTGTCGAGTAAGGAAAAGATTGGTTTCTTTCGAGTAACGTAATCTGTACCTATTTCCGTATATTTTGGCCATAACAAATAACCTATAACAACAACCTTGCTTTATCCTTTAAAGATCCAAGTTAACGTAATCATTTAACATGTCTTAACCACCGTACTATTATTTCTTAAATCAACAACAGCAAAATCATCCACAACAACAGTATAATCAACAACAACAATATCGTCCACAACAATCGTCACAATATCATCATCAACCGTCATAAATCCACAGCAATACCATTTTATAACATAAACCACATATAAATCTAGAGAGAGAAAGTAAGTAGAGAGAGAGAGTGGAAGGAACTCTAATGATATGAAATAAGAGAAATGTTATTACCAAGAGAACCAACACCCTCTTTGGAGGGTTACATGTCTATTTATACTAGTAGTCTAGGGCTTCACATGACTTTCTACTTATAACATAACTAGCCCTTAAACTTTAACAAAACATGTAAACATTAATAAACTAGCATAAAACATATTATATCTTTAACGTACTAACATAATATTGCAACCTATTACAAAACTCAATGACCGACACTTGTTTTTAACAAAGTTTATTCCCAACAATCTCCCCCTAAGTGTTGGTCATCAACGGTTGCCTGACGTCGTCATCTTCTTAACTTTGACATAGGGTATGTTTGGCAAAACTAGTTGTATGCTGTAAGCTGTTAACTGTAACCTGCAACGCTGTAAACATGAGCTACAAACTGTATCTTTTTTTCAATAAAAGTGTTTGGTAAGTTAGCTGTTAAATGTAATTATGAGATGTAAAAGGACATATCTATAATTATAAATAAATGTTTGGAGGGTATATCAGTAATTAAAAGTTTTAATAGTTCCATGATGTTTAAAAAGCTTCATGGATCAACTTTTCATTTAGGAGCTATTTGTTTGAAATAAAAGCTCAAAGTTCATGTATCCAAAGTATTATTTTAGAAGAGATTATTTTTACAACAAAAAGCTAATAGCTCTTCTAAAAAGCCCTTACCAAACAGGCCCATAGTAGTTGACGTCTTCAAAAATGTTGTAAAATCTTTCATCGTTCTTTGTTCTTTGTTCTTTGTTGATATGGTAGTGATCATCGTATGAAGTTGTCTGCCTTTTGTCACTTCTGTGTCTGTGGTGGTTGTCTGCCATTCCAACATGCTCATACATCTTTGGACTTAGACTTTCATACACATATAGTTCCCTTTCTTTCACATTGATCTTTAGTCTCTTTACTTTGTAGATTCTTCCATATGATGCAGAATCTTTTTGAGAACTTTGCGTTGCTTAGATCTTTGGGGGAGCATTCATTGACTTCAATATGTATGTATGAGCATGTGAAATCTATCGCCATGGAGGTGATGTGTAGCTACAGGTAAACAATTAGCAATAAACAACAGGTACTTACAGGTAAGGAATTAGAGATTGTCAACAGCATAGTGTGAAGACTCCTTCTAACCTTTACCAAGGCCGTTCCCATTTCGGATACTCCCGAGAGAGCTTACGAGAGCTACTAAGTAGTTCAACAAACGGGTGAGTCGTTGGGGATCACTCCATGACTGTAGACCGTTTTGGAACTACCGCGAACACTAAGCGTAAACCACAAGGAGTTACCGAAGTGACCTGCTGTCATGGCTGTTTGATGTTGACCCTGGCAGGAGTTTCCGTTCAATCATTGAGAAGTACAAAGGCATATTCTCTCATAAACGTTCTAGGAAAATTGCTAGGATCTGCTAAGGACTTAATAATTTACAGCTGGTGCCCATTGATGTAGAACACCAGTTGCAGAAGTATTAAGTGTTCCTAAGAGATCTTTGATGTATCTCATGGCTCTAGACTCGATAAGTGCATAATTTGGTCATATGCGGAGATTAGGGAGAGGTCTCCTGCTTCAATATCAACCATCTCTAAGAGATAAGTTGATAGATTACATCGGTTCCCCATGAGAATGAAACAAGCTCTTTTAAGAGAACTTGAGTGGCTTAGAAGGTTAAGTGCAGTGCGTCACTGGGTCCATGACGTCTTTATCTTCAATACCAGTGTCGCCTTAGCAACAACCAGTAGCTTATGAATTGAACCCGGTGTCTGCCCTAAGGTTGAACATATGGAGGGCTATTTCTTTTCACCATTTTCATTACTTTTCTTTTTAATTCTTCAACACTTTCTTTCTCCTTTCATTCATTTCTCCTTTTTTCATATCATACCTAAGGACTTCTAATTCTAACTATTGGTGATGTCCTTAGGTAGATCCCTCCGGCTCTGGCGGATCATAGGAAGGTTTTTTCCTAACCTTAGTCACCTTATAACACCATAACTATCCTATAATTGCCATGAAACCATTTATTGAGAATCTCTCAAAGTGTTTGATATTCTCAATCAAATTTTGTTAACACTTTGAGAGTTTTGTTAATCTTTTGAAGGACTCCCCCTTCACATGTGCTCATGATTGTTTAATAAATTTGCACATGCGGGAGGAGCAAGCACTTTTTGAATTGATCCACTTTCAGTGAACAGACCGATTTGAGACACGCTTACATCACTAGTTAGACTAGCTTGAAGTTATTACCCGGCCTGGTCGAGTTCACAGAAAGTTTCTCGAAACGGTACATTTCTACTTAGACAAATCCTTTTCGAGACACGCTTACGTGGCTAGTTAGAGAGTTCCATTGTCAGCTTTTAGGTGACAACTAGCTCTAGTAACTAACTTGATGTCATTACCCGTCGAGGATAAGTCTTTTCGATTATTAACTTTTGTGTTTCGTCAATTCCTGGGTCAATTTTGAGTCTAGCTCGCATGAGATTCAACTTTAAGCAACTTTGAGCATTCATATTTTAAACACTTTCATTTTTCTCCCCCTCAAAAATAGCATACAAGATGTCGTTTTTGATAAACTTTTGATTAAAATATTCTTTTTGAGTCTTATGGGGAGATATCAACAAACAACTTTAATTTTTTTAGAACGATAAGTTTTCAAGTGCTCCCCCTCAACAAGTGAATACTTATTGAGGTGAAATACTTGACTTTTGAGAAGAATTATAAAAATCAGAAAATGTTTGATTAATTCTACTCAAAAGTAAGAAGCCTTCGCTCCTTATATTAGGATTGAGGCACTGAAGCGTACATTAGGGTCATTTCATTACAAGTACGGGTTATACACTGTTATATGTGCACAAATGATGCGTGAGAATTGCACCAGGCTTTACCTCTCGAGGGATCTCGAGAAGCTTACAACCCCCTCTAGGCAGTGTACCTGATCGTTGTATTATAGTATAGTGACAAGTACTGGGGGATTAATCGTTCAACTCAGGAATAGTGTCGCTAGGATTAGAAAACCTAAAAACTAGGTCTAGAGGTGAGGGATGATTCTTTTTGTATTTTTTTATATTTTATAAAAGCAAATAAAATCTCGGGTATTGGAAGAGTGGGCAAAATTAGTTGTTAGTCAACTAACCCAATAACTAAGATGCAATGAAAATAAAATAACAAAAATGAAAATAAACTAAATTACTAATGTGGTGTGAGCAATATATGGGAGAATTGTGTTTACTTAGATTTCACTACTCCCTAGATATCTTTTACAGGTTAATTACTTGTTACAGTTGCGTGAATGACGGATTGTATTCCTTAATACCATTCATGGGGTGGCGTACTTACTTTCCGAATTCTATAAGCTCCTACTTCACTCCTATGTCAAGCAGGCTAAGAAGCTCCTAACATGGGATCACTGGAATTCGCTCATGCATTAAATACAACCATAAAAACCTAATACACATCGGTTCATGTTTCTTAAGACGTTAAAGCAAGTTACACAATGGAGATCTACCAGTTTTCTTAAGCCTAACATTGAAATCGTTCATCCATTACAATTATAAACAAGTAATCAACCTATAATCAACATCTAAGCAAACACATAATAGATCTAGCCTAACATGTTAAAATCAAGACAAGTGTAAGATATATTCAAACAACACATAGACAGATTGAATGAATTGAAGAAAAACTTATCTCAATTGAACATGAAGGGTTTCAAGGGGTGAAAACCCTTGAAAATACTGTTACAAACGAGCTAGGGTTTATAAAGTTCAACCCTAATATTCTCCACACAAGTTCCTCTTTTATGAATGAAAAATAGAAAAGTATATATAGATTTTGTGAGGTGACGACGTCAAGAGGAAAAATCTGACGCTGTCATCTTGCCGCCAATAAAGTTCTCGGACTGCCTAGATCTATATCTGATGCCGTCATGTATGATTCTGCTCTGGGCCGTCACTAAAATTACTCTTGACGCCCTTGTTCTGACGCCGTCACGTTTTCTCTGGGCCGTCATGCATTTTGCTCTTGACGCCGTCATAAAATTCTTCTTGACGCCGTCATCTACTGTTCCCAGCAAGGAAAATTAAGACTTTGCCGTTTTCTTCACTTTTATGCTCCAAAAACGTCCAAAATGCTTCCTTTTCCAGAATTCACTCCCAAAGTACCTAAAATCACAAAAGGAACGATTTAGGGCAATATTTGATCAAATAAATTCAATTCCGGGCTTAAATAACCCCCTAAAAATGGTTCATTTTTCACCTCATCATATGCCCTTACACTTGAGATTTGCTTGTCCTCAAGCAAATGCGCTTTTATTCTAATCAAAATACAAGTTAGGGGTCATTTAACACTAATATAAAAGTAATTACAACATATAATCGTTTTACTAAAGACCAAAGACAAGCACGGAGGTCATACACTAGCACCTCACAAATAATGTTTAGATACTCACATCTCTCGGGTGTAATAAAGTATATATCACAATAAGGAAATGGAAAACATCTCTCACTACCTGTCATGGCAAAATAGATTATCATAGGCTTGGGAAAGGATCAAACCTCCTCCACATGGCGTAAGCACCTAGGATAAACTATCAAAGAGGTCTTTTAAAGGGTTGTAACGTTAGGTGTAGGGATATGGAAAACACAGTTTTGTTGGATAAAGGCAATCTTTACTGGTGGCGAGCTAATCGTCTTGGTTAATTACATGTACAGTATGGCGTTGCTAAGCCAAGACTAGACTCGACTTAAGCTAATAAATGAAAAATAACAAAAACATAAAATAAACATAGAATGAAACGGGATGGTAATTCGTATGTTTTTCTCTTTCTCTTTTTCTTTTTCTATTTTTTTCTTTTTCTTAATTTTTTCAGTTTTTTTTATTTTATTTATTTTTTATTTTATTTATTTATTTTTTTTTTGCATACACTCTTACCCTACCATCCAAAATAATACATCATAGGGAATGAACATTCCCCTTACACTTGAATTTTTACATACTTTACAATAAACTAATCTAATGACTCGAATCAAGATAATTAAAACACTTTGAGTACTTTTAAGATTAACGCACATACGGGGGTAATAATATGATGTTCTTCCCCATTACTCCATAATAATAATACTTTACCCATGAGTCCCAATCCAAGGATATGACTCGACTTAGCAACCATATAATCAATTAGATAATTAACTAAGGGTTTAAACATGTAACAATAATGCATTAAAGATGAGTGCATACACGGAAGGCTAAGGCGATTTGGTTGTACATTTAAGTGGGGTGTAACAAATTCTTCTTTTAAGTAAGATGCTTAAAGTTAGAAACGAAAAGATAGGTTCGGAGGGGTGTACTAGGGTTTCGTGTACTAAAAATGAGTACAACGCTAAGATGTGGGAAAAATTAATTGACTTTACTAGCCAAGTAATATGACTTAAATAGTCAAGAAATTATGATACGGGTTTAACACAAGGGTGATCCTAATGCCTCTTATCATGTAGTAAATCCTACTACACGAATGTAGTCTCACTAGCGGTCTCGGGATGCATCACTAACGCAAGTTCTAAAATCTAAATGCTACCGGTAGACTCATAAGCACTAATAGTAAATGCTTTTCCTATCAAATCTAAAGGCGAACCTCACATATTTGGGTGGAAAATTTTTCTGAATGATACGGTTTTGTGCTAGTCATACAATCTCCTATCCATGAGACGCTTGCTAAGGCTAAAGTTTCACTCCTACATGTTGTAAAAAATTTTAAATTTGGCGCTAAAATTACACTAACAAGTATTTCTCATAGTTTTATTACACACTTACCATCAAACAAACAAACTCAAGTGAAAGTGTATACTATAAGGTATCATCATTTACCCTCCCCTTACAATTAGGATGAACATTTTCCCCAATGTTCAAGTAAAGATTGTAAAAGTAAAACAGGTAAAAGAATGAAATCAAATACTTCCCTAATTCGCTCAGTATGGATAATATGGTAACCAGGTTAGATCTTCCTCCAAGAAAATGAACAATCAAAACTTCCCTTCCAGAATATAAATCATCTTCTTGTCAAACATAACCTGTTAAACCTGAGAAAACAAACAAGGCAACCTCGCGTAAAATCGGCGGCAATCTATATATGATAACAAATCCTAGAAAACAAAGTAAGATATAATGCTTGTGGAATGATGTTTGCAGATTCCCTGGAGATTATAAAACTAAAGATTCAACAAAAACTTTAAAACTCCGTTAGAAAAAACAAAACTGGTAAAATTTCCAGAACTTTACACGTGACGCCGTCAGGAATTTCTTCCAGACGCCGTCAGAAGTGACCTGCAGAAATTCTTATGTTAAGTTTCCGGAAAATTTCTGGAAAAATTTGGTCGTGCATCCTGGAAAATCCTGCAAAACATCATTATAACTCGATACAAGCATTTGACTCTAACAAATACGAATATACATGTTCATTTAATATTGTGTAGAATCATGATCAAGTTTGTTTCTTAAAAAACATATTTGGGGTTTCCCCTTACACTTATCTTTTGCGAAATACCTTTGGATGAAGTTAAGACAAAGCCAAACAACAAAATAAAGTATTTTCACTATTTTAGTTTGAGACATGATCTACCAACAATAAAAATAAAGCATGCATACGGAAACAAATAACAATCAAACAAAATAAAAATCACACAAATCATGGGTTGCCTCCCAAGAAGCGCTTTTCTTTATTTACGAGTCTTGTAGTTAGACTCAAAGTCATGGGTTACCGTGTGTCGCTTATGCTCACATAACCAAAGGTAAGCCATCTAATAGTCGCCTCATCTTTGTTATAATCATCACTTAACTCTAAACATCCACGATAGTATCTTTTATTTTTTTCATGTGTATATTTAAGCCCTTTTCTTTTATCATTTTCACTTAGCATTTCTAGGGGCGGATACCTACTACACTTCTCCATGGAAAAATTCTTGAACCTAGGGTGTGCACGGGGCATTTGGTAGACAAAATCTTCATTCCCATCCGAGAATGTAATTAACCATTCCATAGGTTTTTCATCAAGGTTGGTCAACCTTTTGAAAGGTTTCCCAAACACAACTTGGGTTAACTTACTATCGATAAATTCTCCATAACCATGAACTCAACAAGATAAACAAAGCTTCCCTACAAACACATGCAATGACATTGCCCTGGCAATAATATTATCTCCTTTGTATTCTAACTCATCTACCATGATTTTATTATATTCACTATGCGAGATTATGTTCATTGGGAGAGATGAGTTAAGGTAGGCATTAAAGCTCCTAAATCCAATCTTACAAGGAAATTGCATATTGAATGAGCTATCACACTCAATCCTTGTTCTAGGGTCAACATACCTAGGAGGGTTCACTTCATCTTCCATCCTATCCTCATTAATCACATCACCATCGTCTAGATCCTCATCGGAGTCTGAATTGTAAAAAGGACTAGCCCTATGGTCATCATCATGGTCAGACTCCTCCATTTCAGAATTATTGTCAAAGTGGTGGTTAGGCGAGAGGTTATGTGGGTTTTGTGGGTGGTCTTGTTGTGGTGGGTTGATGGGTTCAAAGATGTTACCACCTTCCATGATGTCGGATGGTAAAGAGTTACGAACAAAAGCACGAAGAAATAAGATAGACTAAAGAAAACCTAAAAATAAAAATAAAATCTTACTAGAAAGGAATCTAGCAAGTAGACCTAATAAAAAGAAAATCTAACCTAGACAATAACTATTCCCCGGGCTGCGGCGCTAAAAACTTGATGCGTGGGAATTGCACCGGGCTTAAATGACCCCCTAAAAACGGTTCATTTTTCGCCTCATCAACAAACCAAAGTCATAAATGAAGAAATTATAACGAGAAAGTGATAATTTTGTACCAAAATGAGCAATCAAAATGGTGGATTATCTGGACGACGATAGGTGAGAATGTTAGGAATGGTTGCCCTTCCTCCAACCATGCTTTCCATTCTGCGTATGTGATCTCTGACCCTTAATCAATGATCAATTCTGTCCGGGAACTTGAGTGCTTCTCTTACATCCTTTCTTTTCCAGCCCACATTAATCCCACTCTCGTGTTCCTTGAGCTTTAGATCCAGCTGAATTCTGACAAATTTGAGTGTTTGATCCCCGAACTTTTGAAGCTCATCATATCTCATGAGTTTGATGACATTATTTTTGGTGTAGACGACCCTGAAAGGTTTGTTGTAGAATGTGAACGGTTTCATCTTCGGGACGCATGGAGCTTGCATTTGTGGAGCCGTGAAGTTGAGTGATTTCTGATAGCTTTTAACTCCTAATTGTGCATCCTCAACTCTTGCCCGAATGATGGTTTAACGCATGAAGAGCAGAATAGAGTTGATAATGTCATACTGAAGGCTGCCAGGCATATGCTGAAGTTTGCCTTGCACCTTAAGCAAGTACATATCTTCGATATCATTGAGGTTCAATCGATGATAGTCTGCTTCACTGAATGTGTACAACTCATCATCATGTCGACGGACCACAATTTCGTCAAGAAAGTTGTAACCAAATCTTCTTTCAGTTACTGGAACATCTTTGATGGAAAGAATGCGGTGTTGAGAGAAGACCTTGTTCTTTGATTAGAATGTCAACTTATACTTGTAGAACCATTTGCGCATCTCTGGCCAGTGAAGAGTACACAAAGCTTATAACACCCCCAAAATCGATCAATACAGCGGAAGACTTAAAATGTCAGCGGAAGACTTTTGGGGTATTATATTGTGGATCTTTCGTCACAATTATAGAAAACGATTCAAGTGATCATTTTAAATTTTATTTAAAATACCAAATATTCATAATTCCAAGAGAATTCGTTATTCAACAACAAGTTTTATTTAGAGAGAAATAAACGTTTCTTTATTTGCCCACTTCGTGCCGTTGCCATCCATTCCTTTTAGTTACCTGAGATAAACATGCTAAAAGTCAACAAAAGTTGAGTGAAATTCATAGGTTTATAATTAAGAGTTTGAACACAAGAGATAGATGTTTATTGTAATATCGATACAAATAAACAAGTTAGAAATCACATTCATTATTGCATTAAGCTCATGATACTCAACGATTCAACAGACATCAATATTTTCATAATAATGATGTAAAATATATAGCCCCCAAGATAGGTATTTGCCAGTAACCTATTATATTCAAATAACGTGCATTTGGTGACTTTCCTCTAGAAACCAAATGGGGATTGTCAATCCCTAATAGATCTATTTACAATTATTTACGTTCACCTTTCAAGTGATTAAGGTTCATGATCGAGGGACTTTTGGCAATAGCTACTTAAGCAATAATAAGATCAGGAAAAGACTTGTGTTCGGTTTTTGAGCATGTATCCTCCCCACAGAAATCAGTTAAGTGTGGGCTATGAACTCACCTTAGTAGGATAGTAGAGCAATTGTAATCTCAACGATGCAAGGCAACGGCTTCACACACAACCTATAAGATATGGCACGTTTCAGTTCTTAAGTCTCGTTTTATTGCGAACGTTTATTATTAATTATGAGTAATCGATAAAGTACATACGTGATGTGTTATGTCGTATAAAAATAGATAATGGTTACGTATTGTTTTATTCGTTTAAATTTAGTTATTCGTTATATACGTTTTATTCGTATTATATATATATATATATATATATATATATATATATATATATATATATATATATATATAATAAGTTATGTTTATTATTTATCGATTTAATATATATATTCAAATATATATATATATAAGTATATATATAAAAAAAATATAATTATTATAAAAAATCAATATTACTATTCAATCCTTCATGTTTCTCAATTTTACACTTTTTACCCTTAACGGAAAACATTTATGCCATTAGTCCAAAAATTATATATATTTACATTTTTAGTCCAAATATCAAATATTTACATTCTTAGTCCAAATATCAAATATTTACAGTTTATTCCCTTTAGAAAAACAGTTTTTATACTTTTCACCCAAGTTTACAAACTTTACATTTTTAGTCCCTAACCTTCGAACATTTGCAAAAATAGTCCAAACTTTACCAAATTCAAAACTTAACCTTTTTATTATTTCAATAAGCTCAGAACATTTAGAAAAGCTTAATTCGACAGCTTATTAGCTTATTATTAGCTTATTTCATTTAGTGGGCTTAACGAGTCCAAAATAAGGGCCCGTTAAGGTTTTATGATCCAAGGGGTTTGGGGGAACACTAGGTTTATAGAAATCCATCATTTTAAGTTATAAAAACATTCAAAACAGCTTATACACTCAGCTTATTGTAATAAGCTGAAATGAGCTTTTTGGCCCACGTAAGGTTTTTAAGTTTCTGAGAACAGTTCTAATGTCGGTTTACTTTGGGTCTCGTTTAGTGATCAAACGAAGTTATTAGCTCCAAGTATTTATCATTCCCGTTTCTATACAAGCTAGGCTAGTAGATCGTACAAAAATATTAACGGGTCGTGTGTTGAAATTTAGAATGGCGAGGCCAAAGTACACGGTCAAAACTCAATACGCAAAAACAATAAAACTCAAAATAATTCTAAGTGTTTTAGTATATTACGTGCATGTCCATATGACTTAGAATCGTATGATTTTTAGTGTGTATACGTTATTATAAGTTCAAATCTTTTATAGGTTCTCGTTAATGACATAACCAAATAATAGTATAACACATAAAACGTATATGTTGTTTTTAAGATTTACGATTTATAAGTTCCAAGTGAATGTGCATATCATAAACATACGTATATATATATATATATATATATATATATATATATATATATATATATATATAAATAGAAATAAGGTTCCAAGGTCTCACCTCACCTATCAAAGGTGGCGTAAAAACAAGTGTAAGGTTCGTGTAATGGTACAAGGCTCCGTGGTTCACTTCACGTCCCTCCAAGGTTCAAGAGGTTCTAAGCTTGGCTTCCTAGGTTCACTTCAAGGCGTGGTACTCTTGGCGATTTGTTTGTCCTCCAACAGCTCCTCCTCGTTAATATTTTTAGTGTAATGGTTTGTTTTAGTGCATGTAACGATTAAGGTTGCATGGGAGGCTTATATAGGCAGTTTTTGGAAGGGTAGAAACAAGCTAAGATCACAAGTGTTGGTGTGTGCATGTTAGGCGAATAGTAACGCCTCTCCTTTTGTCCAATCGCATGCTTACATAGCTTAGATCTTGTAAGATTGTTCCATGTACATTCCTGACATTTCCTTGGATGCATAATGTTCATTCACTCGCTATAGGGGAGGAGGGGAGGCATGGAAGAAAGTTTATGACACGTTTTGTAGTTATCTCCTTGGAACGTTTGGTGATTTGCTTTGG
Organism: Artemisia argyi; assembly: GCA_030686995.1. Classification (NCBI taxonomy): domain Eukaryota; kingdom Viridiplantae; phylum Streptophyta; class Magnoliopsida; order Asterales; family Asteraceae; genus Artemisia; species Artemisia argyi. The sequence continues at coordinate 162,013,515 of CM060690.1, forward strand.
TCATTTCTAGGGTAGTAAACAAGTGAGTGAGGGTGTAAGATTTATCATTTCTGTATCCTGGGTACTAGGCGAATCATAATGTGTAATAAAATTGGTTCGTTATGTGTAGAAATCGAAAAATACTAGGGTGCGTTTGGGAGTGTCGCGACTGGCAGAAACAAAAACCAAATAACAAAAGGGTGCGTTTGGGCTTGGCCTGTGGGCTGCTGGTGGTGTCGGCCCAAGCAAAAGAAAGAAAAATAAAGGAGTCCGTTTGGTTTAGTAATTGGATTCGTGGCCCAAAGGGTGTTGGGGGCCCACCTGGGGTGTCTCGATTATCGTGTCGAAGTTCAAAAATATTAGTGAGCGTTCTCGGGAAGTTTCGTAGTTTCGGGGAATATATAAATAGTATATGTTATTTAGACGAAACGTATTATTAAATATAAACGCGTTATATAATTATTTATCGTTCGCAATAATTATAGGCAACCTAGGTTGTGTGTAAGCATCGTTCCTGGGTAAATAGTCAATCACAGTTGTCGTAGTGGTTCAATATCAAGTCATATCACAAAAAAAAAAAAAAAAAAAAAAAAATTGTTATCCGTAAAATGGTGTTAATTCCTTGTAACATCGTTTTATGTATTCGTATGCATTTACTCATCGTAAGGGAAATTTACGAGTGGTTACATTACCTACCTCTTACAGGGAATTCCGTCCCGGAATTGCAGTCTATGATAGTAGTTGAGGGTGTCTTAGGTGAAGAGATGTGGGTACTTGGAGCGAATCTGATCCTCGCGCTCCCAGGTATATTCCGGTCCTCGCTTGGAGTCCCAACGAACTTTGACAATAGGGATACGGTTCTGTTTTAGTTGTTTGACTTCTCTATCCATAATTTCAATGGGTTCCTCGGTAAAGATAAGGTTATCATCTAGTCGAATCTCTTTCAATGGAATCACGAGAGATTTATCGGATAAACACTTCTTAAGGTTTGACACATGAAAGATGTCGTGAATCCGACTAAGTTCTTCGGGTAGTTCTAGTCTATAAGCCACGGGTCCTATCCTTTCTAGGATTTTGAACGGACCGATGTATCTGGGGTTCAACTTTCCATGCTTTCCAAATCGTACCATTCCCTTCCAGGGGGATACTTTCAATAAAATTCTGTCTCCTATTTGAAATTCCATGGGTTTCCTTTTTAGGTCTGCGTAGCTTTTCTGTCGGTCTCGGGCTGCTTGTAAGCGTTGCTTAATCTTAATGATTTTCTCAGTTGTTTCCCGAACAAGGTCTGGTCCTATAAGTTGTCTTTCTCCGACTTCTGTCCAACAGACGGGCGATCTGCACTTCCTACCATACAGTGCTTCGAATGGTGCTGCTTTTATGCTGGTGTGGTAACTATTGTTGTATGAAAACTCTGCTAATGGTAAGTGCTTATCCCAACATTTTCCAAAATCAATAACGCATGCTCGGAGCATATCTTCCAAGGTTTGGATAGTTCTTTCACTTTGACCATCATTTTGAGGGTGGTACGCTGTGCTCATATCTAGTTTAGTTCCTAAGGCTTTCTGTAATGATTTCCAAAAGTGAGAGGTGAAACGACTATCTCGATCCGAGATAATCGAAATTGGTACTCCATGTCGAGTGACAATTTCCTTCACATATATCTGAGCTAGTGCATTCATCTCATCGGTTTCTTTGATGGGTATAAAATGAGCGGATTTTGTTAGACGATCCACAATAACCCATATTGTGTCGTGTCCGGATGAGGTTCTTGGGAGTTTGGTGATGAAGTCCATAGTGATTCGTTCCCATTTCCACATAGGAAGTTCTGGTTGTACAAGTAAGCCTGAAGGTTTCTGATGTTCTGCCTTTACCCTTGAACACATCAAACATTTACCGACATATTCTGCGATGTCAGCCTTCATGTTTGGCCACCAATATAGTCTCTTTAAATCCTGATACATCTTGTCGGAACCTGGATGAATGGAGTATTTTGACTTGTGGGACTCGTACATGATGAGTTCACGAATACCTCCGATCATAGGGATCCAACTTCTGTCCTTGAAACACAGTGTTCCATCGGATTTCTTCACGAAACCATTCTTATTCTCGGGCATACCGTAAATCTTTTCTTTGGGTCGGTTTTCTTCTTTAAGTGCTTCGTTCTGCGCGGTAAGGATTTGGGATGGAAGGGGTGAGTGGATAGTCATCCCTAGTGATCTAACTCGAAGGGGTTTCAATCGTTCTTTTCGGCTTAACGCATCTGCTACTACATTAGCCTTTCCTGGGTGATAACGGATCTCACAATCATAATCGCTGAGCAACTCTAGCCAGCGACGTTGCCTCATATTCAAATCCTTTTGATCCAAAATGTGTTGAAGACTCTTGTGGTCGGTGTACATGGTACATTTGGTGCCATATAAGTAGTGTCTCCATAACTTGAGCGCAAACACTACAGCTCCTAACTCCAAGTCATGAGTCGTGTAGTTTTCCTCATGTTTCTTCAGTTGCCAAGTTGCGTAAGCTATCACTTTGCTTCTTTGCATCAAGACCGCTCCGAGTCCATGATAAGATGCGTCGCAATATACTATAAAGTCCTCGTTTCCTTCTGGGAGGGCTAATATTGAAGCTTCACAAAGCTTTTGTTTTAACAACTGGAAGGCTGCTTCTTCCTTTTCTTCCCAGATGTACTTCTCATTCTTTTGGGTCAGTTTAGTCAAAGGTTTTGCAATCTTGGAGAATCCTTCTATAAATCTTCGGTAGTAACCTGCGAGACCTAAAAATTGACGAATCTCCGTGGGGTTTGTAGGAGATGACCAACCTTTAACAGCCTCAATCTTTGCAGGGTCTACGTGAATGCCTTGACTATCGATGATGTGTCCTAAAAACTGTACGGTGTGAATCCAAAAGTCGCATTTAGAGAATTTAGCGTACAATTCTTCCTTCTTGAGCAGTTCTAGAATGATTCGTAAATGTCCCGCGTGTTCTTCTTCGTTGCGAGAGTAGATCAAAATATCGTCGATGAATACTATTACAAACTTATCTAAGTAAGGTTTGCATACTCGATTCATTAAATTCATGAAAACTGCTGGTGCATTGGTCAGGCCGAACGGCATTACTTGAAATTCGTAGTGACCATAGCGCGTTCTGAATGCAGTTTTCGGAATATCTTCTTCTCGAACTCTTAGCTGATGATATCCTGATCTCAGATCAATTTTTGAGTACACACTTGATCCTTGCAATTGATCAAACAGATCATCAATTCGAGGTAATGGGTATCGATTCTTTACCGTAAGTTTATTCAACTCCCGGTAATCGATGCACATTGGAAAGGATCCATCCTTCTTCTTAACGAATAAAATTGGAGCTCCCCAAGGTGATGAGCTTGGTCGAATAAATCCTTTATCCGATAATTCCTTTAGTTGTTCTGACAACTCTTCCATTTCAGATGGTGCTAGTCTATAAGGTGCTTTAGCTACTGGTGCCGCTCCAGGCACTAGTTCAATCTGAAATTCTACTTGACGTATGGGTGGAATGCCAGGTAATTCTTCAGGGAATACTTCAGGAAAATCCCTAACGATAAGAACGTCATCAAGCTGCTTCTCGGATGACTTACTTTCCGTAACTTGAGCCATGAATACTTGACATCCTTCTTTCATGTATTTTATTACTCGCATACATGAGATAATTCCATATCGAGGTTTGCTTTTGTCGCCCTGGACAATGAGTGTTTCATCCTTGAGTGGTATATGGACGGCCTTTTCGTCACAGTGAATCCTAGCACGATGGTGGGATAGCCAATCCATGCCGACGATAGCGTCGAAACTACCAAGTTGAACCGGCATAAGATCAATGGCAAAAGGTTTTTCAGATAAGGTTAGGGTGCAATCTTTCATGATAGTATTGGTATCTATTAAATTCCCGTCAGCCATTTCGACTTCGTAGGTGGTGTTTAGCTTAGAGGGGGTAACATTAAGTAAAGGGGCAAACGTATCTGATATAAAACTCTTATCGGCGCCCGAATCAAACAATACTCTAGCATTATGATGGTTTAGTAGAAACGTACCGGTGACTACATCGGGCCCGTTTCCATCTCCGAGTAGGTATACCCTAGCTTGGGCGTTGGCTGGTTCGTTTCCTTTTGGGCAGTTTCTCCGGATGTGTCCTACTTCTCCGCATCCGAAACAAGTGGGTGATACAGCTAGTGTGTTGCTTCCCGTAGCAGGAATCCTACAGTTTCTGGTTTGATGACCGATTTTATGACATTTGTCACATCGGACGGTACAACGACCCTCATGATGAAGTTTGCATCGCTGGCACAGGGGTTTCTGTCCGTTGTACCCTACACCTTCCGTAGCGGTGTAGACTCAGGGTTTTTCTTGTCTTTGATTCTGCTACTGAGTGCTTCGAGTGTTGTGATATGGTTAGTGGTTCCGATTATTGTTGCGTTGGTTGTTGTTGCGGTGATGACTGTGGTAGTTTTGCTGGTTGTTGTTGTGATGGTGAGTGGTTCTTTTATCGTCCAATTTCCTTTTAAGTTCATTGCATTTCACTTCTCGATCTAGAAGTTTTTGAGCAAGTTCCATTGCTGCTTCCAAGGTTGGCGGGTTTGCTGAGGTGACATTTCCTTCAATACTCCTAGGAAGTCCTTCGACATATTTCTCTAATGTCTCCTCATGATCGGGCACCATGGTAGGGCATAGTATCCTAAGTTCTTGGAATCTCCGGTTGTAACTTCTCAAATCAACTCCTTTCACTATTAAGGCATGGAACTCATCCTTGAGTTTTCGCAGTTCGGAACGGGGACAATACTTCTTTAGTATTTTAGCCTTGAATTCAATCCAAGTAAGCTGATGTGCTGCTTCTGCTCCTAGTGTTTGAACAGTAGAGTTCCACCAGGATAGAGCATCTTGCATTAGTGTTCCCGTTGCGAAGCTTACCTTGTTGTTTTCCGAGCATCCACTTCTTTGGAAAACAGTTTCACTTCTTTCAAACCATTGAGCTAATTTCGACACTCCTTCAGTTCCTTTGAAATACGTCGGTTGACATGCTATGAAGTCTTTATATGTGCAGTAGCGGGGTGCCAGTGCATTTCCGTCTCTATTACGGTTTTGTTCAGCTAAAACGGCATTAACGCCATCAACGATTGCTTGTTGGATTGCAGCCGGGGTCATAACTTCGGGGTTTGCTGGTGCGGCGTTCGTGGTTGTTCTCCTAGTTCTAGCCATGTTGCTATAAAAGAAGGTATATTATTAGAACATTTATAATAGTCCTATCACGTCGAAAATACATATCGAGTAATGAATAGTTAAATATAGGTCGTAGTTACAATGATTCGATCATCGTAAATTTTCGTATGTTGGGATGACACACAATACGAATAAGTTTGACCTGTATGAACCAATATATTACGATATAGTGTATAAAGTTTGCAACGTAGATAAAGATAAAATAAACTTCCATAAATCAATGTCAAGGTGTTACAACACTTATTGGTACTTGTGCAATGTTTACAAAACACGACAAGATATACTTATTTGTAGGACATTGATTTTTCTTAACAAGGTGATGGTCTCATGGTTTTCCTAAGGCTTTGTCTAGGCGGTTTTGGAGTTCTTGAATGGCAGTGGACATGGTTTCCATGGTTTGATCTCGAGCTCTTTCCCTTTCTCGAGCTTCTAGTAGGGCTTGCCTAAGGCGTAGGTTTTCAGTGTTGATCCTCTCAATTTCTCGATCTAAAGTCCCCAATGCTATTTCGGTCGAAGTGTTAGCCCCACATAGTGCTCCTATGAATTCTATTGATTCCCAAAATAAAGAATCCAACTTTTCGACCTTATCTTCTATTGCAAGATGACCAATTATGAGACTGTTCATATCATCTTCAAAGGTTTCTAGAAGTTCCTGCGGAATCTTGTTGAGTATACTAGCGATGGAATCAAGTCGGTCTTCGTGGCGAACCATTCTTGCAGCTAACAATGGTATGGTATGGTGTATGGGTTCCCCAGTGACTGGCAGAATTCGGGAGGTAGAGTAAGAACTTTCCCCAAGTTCCCTTGTTGTTGGTGTTCCTTCTTCAGATCTCCAATATCGCATAATGGGCAATAAGAAAGACCATTTACGAGCATCTACTCGCTTGTGGGTCCTTCGGCGGCTACGGTGAATACTAGATTCTGAGGTGGTTGGGCGGATTGGGTAAGTCTTTCGGTGAGGTGATAGAGGGACACTTCGGTAAGGTGCTGGTGGTGATGCTAGTGGAGGTGATACTATAGGTGATGGTGTTAGTGGTACAGTAGTAGTTTGGCTGTAGAAGATAGTTGGTAGTGGTGGTATTACTGGTGGTGCAGGTGGTATGACAAGAGCTGGTGCTGGTACAGCAGTACTTGCTTCATACAGCTGAAGTTGTCTAATTTGCCTAGATCGGCGAATCGGACCAGATGTTGCCAGAGGAGAAGCCTCTATGTCAGATGCTGGCAGAAATTGCTGGCTTTGCATGTATCTGTCGGTAGCAGGAGACATAGGCATAGGTGAGGTAGCATAGGCTGAAGTAACATCTTCAGTTCCTGAGTTTGAGGACAAGCTGATAGGGTGGGTGTTCGAAGACATGACACTGTAATAAATTTCCCGATTAGTAAATGTAAGCATAATTATAACCAATTTAAAATGCTATAGGGTAAATAATACTTTTTACCAATTACTGGGATGCGTAGGCACGAAGGGCGTAGGATGGTATTTTATGAAAATTTTGTCCCGTTTAAAGTGTAGTTATAGTCCAATGTTCCAAAAACACTTGGTTCACTATAACCGTGGCTCTGATGCCAATCTATAACACCCCCAAAATCAATCAATACAGCGGAAGACTTAAAATGTCAGCGGAAGACTTTTGGGGTATTATATTGTGGATCTTTCGTCACAATTATAGAAAACGATTCAAGTGATCGTTTTAAATTTTATTTAAAATACCAAATATTCATAATTCCAAGAGAATTCGTTATTCAACAACAAGTTTTATTTAGAGAGAAATAAACGTTTCTTTATTTGCCCACTTCGTGCCGTTGCCATCCATTACTTTTAGTTACCTGAGATAAACATGCTAAAAGTCAACAAAAGTTGAGTGAAATTCATAGGTTTATAATTAAGAGTTTGAACACAAGAGATAGATGTTTATTGTAATATCGATACAAATAAACAAGTTAGAAATCACATTCATTATTGCATTAAGCTCATGACACTCAACGATTCAACAGACATCAATATTTTCATAATAATGATGTAAAATATATAGCCCCCAAGATAGGTATTTGCCAGTAACCTATTATATTCAAATAACGTGCATTTGGTGACTTTCCTCTAGCAACCAAATGGGGATTGTCAATCCCTAATAGATCTATTCACAATTATTTACGTTCACCTTTCAAGTGATTAAGGTTCATGATCGAGGGACTTTTGACAATAGCTACTTAAGCAATAATAAGATCAGGAAAAGACTTGTGTTCGGTTTTTGAGCATGTATCCCCCCACAGAAATCAGTTAAGTGTGGGCTATGAACTCACCTTAGTAGGATAGTAGAGCAATTGTAATCTCAACGATGCAAGGCAACAACTTCACACACAACCTATAAGATATGGGACGTTTCAGTTCTTAAGTCTCGTTTTATTGCGAACGTTTATTATTAATTATGAGTAATCGATAAAGTGCATACGTGATGTGTTATGTCGTATAAAAATAGATAGTGGTTACGTATTGTTTTATTCGTCTAAATTTAGTTATTCGTTATATACGTTTTATTCGTATATATATATATATATATATATATATATATATATATATATATATATATATATATATATATATATATATATATATATATATATATATATAATAAGTTATGTTTATTATTTATCGATTTAATATATATATTCAAATATATATATATATAAGTATACATATAAAAAAAAATATAATTATTATAAAAAATCAATATTACTATTCAATCCTTCATGTTTCTCAATTTTACACTTTTTACCCTTAACGGAAAACATTTACGCCGTTAGTCCAAAAATTATATATATTTACATTTTTAGTCCAAATATCAAATATTTACATTCTTAGTCCAAATATCAAATATTTACAGTTTATTCCCTTTAGAAAAACAGTTTTTATACTTTTCACCCAAGTTTACAAACTTTACATTTTTAGTCCCTAACCTTCGAACATTTGCAAAAATAGTCCAAACTTTACCAAATTCAAAACTTAACATTTTTATTATTTCAATAAGCTCAGAACATTTAGAAAAGCTTAATTCGACAGCTTATTAGCTTATTATTAGCTTATTTCATTTAGTGGGCTTAACGAGTCCAAAATAAGGGCCCGTTAAGGTTTTATGATCCAAGGGGTTTTGGGGAACACTAGGTTTATAGAAATCCATCATTTTAAGTTATAAAAACATTTCAAAACAGCTTATACACTCAGCTTATCGTAATAAGCTGAAATGAGCTTTTTGGCCCACGTAAGGTTTTTAAGTTTCTGAGAACAGTTCTAATGTCGGTTTACTTTGGGTCTCGTTTAGTGATCAAACAAAGTTATTAGCTCCAAGTATTTATCATTCCCGTTTCTTTACAAGCTAGGCTAGTAGATCGTACAAAAATATTAACGGGTCGTGTGTTGAAATTTAGAATGGCGAGGCCAAAGTACACGGTCAAAACTCAATACGCAAAAACAATAAAACTCAAAATAATTCTAAGTGTTTTAGTATATTACGTGCATGTCCATATGACTTAGAATCGTATGATTTTTAGTGTGTATACGTTATTATAAGTTCAAATCTTTTATAGGTTCTCGTTAATGACATAACCAAATAATAGTATAACACATAAAACGTATATGTTGTTTTTAAGATTTACGATTTATAAGTTCCAAGTGAATGTGCATATCATAAACATACGTATATATATATATATAAATAGAAATAAGGTTCCAAGGTCTCACCTCACCTATCAAAGGTGGCGTAAAAACAAGTGTAAGGTTCATGTAATGGTACAAGGCTCCGTGGTTCACTTCACGTCCCTCCAAGGTTCAAGAGGTTCTAAGCTTGGCTTCCTAGGTTCACTTCAAGGCGTGGTACTCTTGGCGATTTGTTTGTCCTCCAACAGCTCCTCCTTGTTAATATTTTTAGTGTAATGGTTTGTTTTAGTGCATGTAACGATTAAGGTTGCATGGGAGGCTTATATAGGCAGTTTTTGGAAGGGTAGAAACAAGCTAAGATCACAAGTGTTGGTGTGTGCATGTTAGGCGAATAGTAACGCCTCTCCTTTTGTCCAATCGCATGCTTACATAGCTTAGATCTTGTAAGATTGTTCCATGTACATTCCTGACATTTCCTTGGATGCATAATGTTCATTCACTCGCTATAGGGGAGGAGGGGAGGCATGGAAGAAAGTTTATGACACGTTTTGTAGTTATCTCCTTGGAACGTTTGGTGATTTGCTTTGGTCATTTCTAGGGTAGTAAACAAGTGAGTGAGGGTGTAAGATTTATCATTTCTGTATCCTGGGTACTAGGCGAATCATAATGTGTAATAAAATTGGTTCGTTATGTGTAGAAATCGTAAAATACTATGGTGCGTTTGGGAGTGTCGCGACTGGCAGAAACAAAAACCAAATAACAAAAGGGTGCGTTTGGGCTTGGCCTGTGGGCTGCTGGTGGTGTCGGCCCAAGCAAAAGAAAGAAAAATAAAGGAGTCCGTTTGGTTTAGTAATTGGAATCTTGGCCCAAAGGGTGTTGGGGGCCCACCTGGGGTGTCTCGATTATCGTGTCGAAGTTCAAAAATATTAGTGAGCGTTCTCGGGAAGTTTCGTAGTTTCGGGGAATATATAAATAGTATATGTTATTTAGACGAAACGTATTATTAAATATAAACGCGTTATATAATTATTTATCGTTCGCAATAATTATAGGCAACCTAGGTTGTGTGTAAGCATCGTTCCTGGGTAAATAGTCAATCACAGTTGTCGTAGTGGTTCAATATCAAGTCATATCACAAAAAAAAAAAAAAAAAAAAAAAAAAAAAAAAAAAAAAAAAAAAAAATTGTTACCCGTAAAATGGTGTTAATTCCTTGTAACATCGTTTTATGTATTCGTATGCATTTACTAATCGTAAGGGAAATTTACGAGAGGTTACAAAGCTGCTTCAACATTATACTTGGATACAGATGTTGAGTGCAATCCTCTCATTTGTTCTTCAAGATCATCTAGAGGATATGAGGCGGCTTTGAATTTGGTGAGAGATGAAGCATAACGGTGTTCTGGATCAGTGTACCCATACACAAGATATTTCAAACCATTGTTGAAGAAATATTGCTTAGGAATCTTTGGTCGGTTAGGAGGACCAATGATAGGTAACGGTTGAGAGAAATCTTGAAAAGTGTCATCTGGATCCGTTCCGGTGTAAATTCTATCCCATGAAGGCCTCTTTTCCCACGTTATATTCTCCGACAGTGCTCGTGTAACTTCGTCAACATTATATTCAAACTCTAGTTCCGTTGTTGTGCCAGTTTTGAATTCCATGAACCCTGCTGCTCGAAGCTTAATTAAGTCTGAAAGTTGAAGTTTCTGAGTCTTCATCACTTTCTTGATCCGTTTGGTGAAGTTAACAATTGATCCTTCAACAGGTTCTTCTGACTCAGGAATATCACGATGTGCATCAACCATTTCGTCAAACCAGTTGTACGTTGGTGCATCGGGATTAATCCATTCTGGAGCTGGAACTAATGTAGCTTCATTTGGTGGTTCTTCAACGTTTTCAGTGATTACTGGTGAGATGTCATCCATGGTATCATGTACTCCTGCTTCATCGGTGGATTGCATAGGAATTACATCATCGGCTTGAACGTTGACATTTGAAGTTGTAGGTCTGGAGGTAGAGCCGGATATTCTCTTGCGTTTGTCTTGTTGTTGTGGTTGGTCATCCGGATCAGAATAGTCATGACGACGCTTGGTTGACTTCGTCCTTTTGCAAGGTTCGTTTTTCTTTTCCGCTTTCTTTATTGACTTTATCAGCACTTTACGAAGCTCTTTCTCATTCGGATCATTTATTATAGCTTCTAACAATTTACCCTTGAGATCACTAACAGAAGGGTTCGGTGGTAGAGTCTGAATTGTGATCAGAGTAGTCTGAAATTTCTGTGAAACAATCCCTTCAAGATTATCTTTAACATAGTGTTCCATGGCAACTGGGAGTTTTTCACGAACATATTTTCTAACTTCTCCAGGTAATCTCTCCTTCACCTGGTACTTCACAGCTTCATCAAGATTATAGACCTTGAACTGCTCGAAGTCCTTTTGTTGTTCATTAACTTGTTTCTGAAGTTGTTCTTGTAGCGATTTCATCAAGCTTGGATGAATGGCAGTTGTTAGATCTAGGGTTTGCTGAGGGCGAACTGGTTTAGGTGATAAAGGTTGTGGTTGTGTTGGATCAGGAGTAATTTCATCATCTACACCAACTATATCGATAGTGGTGTCATCTCTACCACTCGTCTCATCCTGAACATTATCATCCTCGTCGGATTCGTCATCACTTTCATCATTAACATCTTCTACCTTTTCATCAGTTTCTTTTCTTCATCACTTTCTGTTTGTTCTCCATCATCACTACCTTCTTCTCCTTCAGACTCTTCAACATCATTACTTTCGGAATCATCCTTTTCTTTAACACTTTCACTTGCCACATCAAGAGTAAGTCTTTGTTCAGAACTTGAGGACTCTGCTTCATTATCAGACTCATCATCTTCTTGATCAGTGTGTGATAGTGTTTGTGAACGTGTTTCTTCAGATGATTGTTCTCCTTCTTCTGATATAGGATTCACCATTTCAACATCTTGAGTGCCAGAACCTTCACCTTTCTTCGTGAGTCTGGCAATTCTTTCCTCTTCCGATTGTTTGCTTGCACGTATCATTTGTTTCAGTTGTTCTTCTTCTTCGGATTCGGACATTGGTGAAGTTACGGTTTCTTCCTAAGATTCTTTGGCTTTTCTCTTATCTGCTTGTTTCTTTTTAGTCATTGTAAGCTTTTGTGTTTCAGTCTCTTCCTGAACATTTTCTTCCTCATCAGTCGGTTCATCACGAATAGTAGTTAGTTTCTTCTTGGGTTGACGAGTGACTTTCTTGGTTCTCGACTTGGCAACAATCTTGCTTTTTGTTGCACTTTTAGCTGCAATTTTCCCTTTCATCGTAGTTAAACCGACTTAATTGTTTCTTTGAGCATTGTCTTATTCCTCAAATGCTTTAGTATTATGGACGACTTCAGTTAACATTATGAGGAATCAAGAAAGTGATGAAGACTCAGAAACCTCAACTTTCAGACTTATTTAAGATTCGAGCAGCAGGGTTTACGGAATTCAAAACTTGCACAACAACGGAACTAGAGTTTGAATATAATGTTGACGAAGTTGCACGAGCACTGTAACGTGGGAAAAGAGGCCTTCATGGGATAGAATTTACACTGGAACAGATCCTGATGACTTCACTTTTCAAGATTTCTCTCAACCGTTACCTCTCATTGGTCCTCCTAACCGACCAAAGATTCCTAAGCAATATTTCTTCAACAATGATTTAAAATATCTTGTGTATGGGAACACTGATCCGGAACACCGTTATGCTTCATCTCTCACCAAATTCAAAGCCGCCTCATATCCTCTAGATGATCTTGAAGAACAAATGAGAGGATTGTACTCAACATCTGTATCCAAGTATAATGTTGAAGCAGCTTTGTGTACTTTTCACTGGCCAGAGATGTGCAAATGGTTCAACAATTATAAGTTGACATTCAAATCAAAGAACAAGGTCTTCTCTCAAGACCGCATTATTTCCATCAAAGATGTTCCAGTAACTGAAAGAAGATTTGGTTACAACTTTCTTGACGAAATTGTGGTCCGTCGACATGATGATGAGTTGTACACATTCACTGAAGCAGACTATCATCGATTGAACCTCAATGATATCGAAGATATGTACTTGCTTAAGGTGCAAGGCAAACTTCATCATCTGCCTGGTAGCCTTCAGTATGACATTATCAACTCTATTCTGCTCTTCATGCGTCAAACCATCATCCGGGCAAGAGTTGAGGATGCACAATTAGGAGTTGAAAGCTATCAGAAATCACTCAACTTCACGGCTCCACAAATGCAAGCTCCATGCGTCCCGAAGATGAAACCGTTCACATTCTACAACAAACCTTTTATGGTCGTCTATACCAAAAATAATGTCAACAAACTCATGAGATATGATGAGCTTCAAAAGTTCGGGGATCAAACACTCAAATTCGTCAGAATTCAGCTGGATCTAAAGCTCAAGGAACACGATAGTGGGATTAATGTGGGCTGGAAAAGAAAGGATGTAAGAGAAGCACTCAAGTTCACGGGCAGAATTGATCATCGATTAAGGGTCAGAGATCACATACGCAGAATGGAAAGCATGGTTGGAGGAAGGGCACCCATTCCTAACATTCTCACCTATCGTCGTCCAGATAATCCACCATTCTGATTGCTCATTTTGGTACAAAATTATCACTTTCTCATTATAATTTCTTCATTTATGACTTTGGTTTGTGCACATATAACAATGTACAACCCTGTGCTTGTAATGAAAGGACCCTGAGGTACGCTTCAGTGCCTCAATCCTGATAAAAGGAGCGAAGGCTTCTTACTTTTGAGTAGAATTAATCAAACATTTTCTGATTTTCATAATTCTGTTCAAAAGTCAAGTATTTCACCTTAGTAAGTATTCACTTGTTGTGGGGGAGCACTTGAAAACTTATTGTTCTCAAAAAATCAAAGTTGTTTGTTGATATCTCCCCATAAGACTCAAAAAGAATATTTTAATCAAAAGTTTATCAAAAACATCTTGTATGCTATTTTTGAGGGGGGGGGGGGGGAAGAACGAAAGTGATTAAAATATGAATGCTCAAAGTTGCTTAAAGTTGAATCTCATGCGAGCTAGACTCAGAATTGACACAGGAATTGACGAAACACAAAAGTTAATAATCGAAAAGACTTATCCTCGACGGCTAATGACATCAAGTTAGTTACTAGAGCTAGTTGTCACCTAAAAGCTGACAATGGAACTCTCTAGCTAGCCACGTAAGCGTGTCTCGAAAAGGATTTGTCTAAGTAGTAATGTACCGTTTCGAGAAACTTTCTGTGAACTCGACCAGGCCGGGTAATAACTTCAAGCTAGTCTAACTAGTGATGTAAGCGTGTCTCGAATCGGTCTTGTTCACTGAAAGTGGATTAATTCGAAAAGTGCTTGCTCCTCCCGCATGTGCAAACTTATTAAACAATCATGAGCACATGTAAAGGGGGAGTCCTTCAAAAGAATAACAAAACTCTCAAAGTGTTAACAAAATTTGATTTATAATATCAAACACTTTGAGAGATTTTCGATAAATGGTTTCATGGCAATTATAGGATAGTCATGGTGTTATAAGGTGACTAAGGTTAGGGAAAACCGTTCTATGATCAGCCAGAGCCGGAGGGATCTACCCAAGGACATCACCAATAGTTAGAATTAGAAGTCCTTAGGTATGATATGAAAAAAGGAGAAAATAATGAAAATAGAAAGAAGGGGTTGAAGAATTAAAAAGAAAAGTAATGAAAAGGGTGAAAAGAAATAGCCCTCCATATGTTCAACCTTAGGGCAGACACCGGGTTCAATTCATATGCTACTGGTTGTTGCTAAGGCGACACCGATATTGAAGATAAAGACGTCATGGACCCAGTGACGCACTGTACTTAACCTTTTAAGCCACTCAAGTTCTCTTAAAAGAGCTTGTTTCATTCTCACGGGGAACCGGTGTAATCTATCAACTTGTCTCTTAGTGATGGTTGATATTGAAGCAACAAACCCCTCCCTAGTCTCCGCATAAGAAACCTAAGTGTGCACTTATCGAGTCTAGAGCCATGAGATACATCAAAGATCTCTTAGGAACACTTAGTATTTTTACAACTGGTGTTCTACATCAGTGGACACCAGCTGTAAATCATCAAGTCCTTTGCAGATCCTAGCAATCTGCCGAGAATGGGTATGAGAGGGTTTACTTATGTATTTGTCAATGATTGAACGGAAACTCCTGCCAGGGTCAACATCAAACAGCCCTGACAGCATGTCACTTCGGTAACTCCTTGTGGGTTACGCTTAGTGTTCGCGGTAGTTCCAAAACGGTCTACAGTCGTGGAGTGATCCCCAGCGACTCACCCATTCGTTGAGCTACTTAGTAGGTCTCGTAAGCTCCCTCGAGAGTATCCGAAATGGGAACGGCCTTGGTAAAGGTTAGAAGGAGTCTTCACACTATGCTGTTGACGATCTCTAATTCCTTACCTGTAAGTACCGGTTGTTTATTGCTAACTGTTTACCTGCAGCTACACATCACCTCCATGGCGATAGATTCCACATGCTCATACATACATCTTGAAGTCAATGAAAGCTCCCCCAAAGATCTAAGCAACGCAAAGTTCATCAAAAGATTCTGCATCATATGGAAGAATCTACAAAGTAAAGAGAATAAAGATCAATGTCAAAGAAAGGGAACTGCGTGTGAATGAAAGTCAAAGTCCAAAGATGTATGAGCATGTTAGAATGGCGGACAACCACCACAGACACAGGAGTGATGAAAGGCAGAAAACTTCATAACATGATCATTATCATATCAACAAAGAACAAAGAACGATGAAAGATTTTGCAACATTTTTGAAGACGTCAACTACTAGTTAAGAAGATGACGACGTCGGGCAACCTTTGATGACCAACACTTAGGGGGAGATTGTTGGGAATACATTTTGTTAAATCAAGTGTCGGTCATTGAGTTTTGTAATAGGTTGCAATATTATGTTAGTCCGTTAAAGATATAATATGTTTTATGCTAGTTTATTAAAGTTTACATGTTTTGTTAAAGTATAAGAGCTAGTTATGTTATAAGTTGAAAGTCATGTGAAGCCCTAGACTACCAGTATAAATAGACATGTAACCCTCCAAGGAGGGTGTTGGTTCTCTTGGTAATAACATTTCTCTTATTTCACATCATTAGAGTTCCTTCCACTCTCTCTCTCTCTCTACTTACTTTCTCTCTCTAGATTTATATGTGGTTTATGTTATAAAATGGTGACCTAACAATCACAATGCTCACCGCTCCTCGGTGCTCCTAAATGCTCTACGACAAACACACCATGTATGTGACAGAGTTACGCCTCTAAGGGTCAATTTACATCTTATGCAGAAACTATGCAAGTTGTTGCATAAGTGATTGAGGAAGACGCATTTGATGCGGCCGTACAAGCGCTAATTATAGAGTTGGAACAAGGACGAATGCATAGAAGATTTGAATTTATATTGTTAATGGAATGCGTTTTTGTTTTGCATTTCAGCAGCAGAGGATGAGTCTATCTTGTTAGGACATAACAAATAGATTTTTGCAACTGAGATATCCATGCAAAACCAAAACCTACAAAAACTTACTTGGGCAAAAAGTGCGGTAGTAATTATGTTTGTATAAAACTATGAACTTTTTATCGCGGGACAATTTTCTTAAGACTGAATGCATATTAACTAACTCGTGGAGTGTGTGTTATATGGTTTGTGTTTTACTTCAGAAAGAATAACATGACACATCTTAATCAGTAGAAGGAGGAGCTGATTCAATAACTTTTGAAAAAAGGTTAAAACAATTAGGCTACTTACAGTGGGGCGACCCCCACGTCCGAAGTCAACCGACCCACTGTGGGTAGCCTGAGTAGCTTCATTGTTCATGAGCGATTATCTATTCTTAATCGCTAGCAAAATCGTCCAAATCAATTTCATCTAATATTTTGATTTAAATTTCCACCAAAACAAACCAATTTTGTTTACGCGCTGTATAATCATGTCATAATCACTGACAATTTGTAAAATTCATCTACCCAACTAAATGTCTTAAGTTTTCCAATCATGTATCACAATAGTTTTGAACGTTTAAATCCAAACAACTTATCTATAAAAGTTTGAGAAAATAGATGAAAAAAATGACTGTCAAACTCGTTTGATATATCATATCCGATGTAACATTAATTTGTAAGTTTAAACATAAAATACGCTCTCATAAAATGTTCATAAGTATTTGTATAAAACTCTTAAAGGTTCATCATTTTTTGCAATATAAAAACGGTGAATCATTTGGAGTCCTACACAAATACTTATGCCTATTTTACGACAGTATGTTGAGTATTCGAATTTCTAAACTGGTGTTATATCACATATGGATATATAATGCAAACTCTTGTACCGAAAATCTCACCAAAGAAAAAAAAAATAGTTATCCAAATTATATGAAAGGTGTCCAAGATGATTAAAAATTAGCGTTTGGTCCATTAGTTTACAAGATTTTTAGAGTTAATTGCAAAAATCATCCCTAAAGTTTGCTCAAATTGCAGATTTCGTCTCAAATAGATTAAAATTGCAAAGATCGTCCCTAAATCAAACCTTTTTGCAAATTTTGGTCCCTAGCTTTAACTGCCATTAAGTAAATTCTGTTTGAATTTACACGTTTGCCCTTTTGGCCAACAATTCTTGCTGCGTTCATCCTTTTAATTAACGTCCATTATAATTGAAAAAAATCAGTTTTTATATGTTCATTTTCGTCCGTTTTTATACGATTTAGTCCGTTTTCTTATGTTATTATAGGTTTTCTCCTGTTTTTATACGTTTTCATATATTTTTATACGTTTTCGCCAATTTTTCTTATGTTTTTTTACGTTTTCGCCCATTTTTTTACGTTTTCATCTGGTTTTATACTTTTTCATACGTATTTAATCGTTTTCATTTGTTTTTACACGTTTTCGCCCATTTTTCTTACGTTTTTATACATTTTCGTCCGTTTTTCTTACGTTTTCGCTCGTTTTTATAAGTTTTGATCCATTCTCGTCCATTTTTATGCGTTTTCATCCATTTTATACCTTTTCATACATTTTTAATCATTTCATTCGTTTTTACACATTTTCACCTGTTTTTCTTACATTTTTATACGTTTTCGTTCGTTTTTCTTATATTTTTATATGTTTTCGCCCATTTTTATATATCTTCATCCGTTTTCATCCATATTTATTTGTTTTCATCCATTTTTATACGTTTTCGTCTACTTTTATACGTTTTCGTACGTTTTTATACGTATGAAAATGGGGAAAAAGGTATAAAAACAGACGAAAGTGTATAAAATGGACGAAACCGTAAAAATGGACAAAAACATTTAAAAATGGCCAAAACGGATGAAAACGAATAAAAACATAAGAAAAATAGGCGAAAACATATAAAAACGGACGAAAACGAATAAAAATGGATGAAGGCGTATAAAAACATACGAAAACATATTAAAATGGCCGAAAATGGAAGAAAACGTATAAAAAAGGGCGAAAACGTATAAAAACGTAAGAAAAACGTATAAAAATGATTTAAAACTTATGAAAAGGTATAAAAGCGAGCGAAAACGTATAAAAACTTAAGAAAAACGGACGGAACGTATAAAAACGAATGAAAACGATTAAAAACGTATGAAAAACTATAAACCGGACGAAAACGTATAAAAACGGGCGAAAACGTACAAAAATGCACGAAAACGTATAAAAACATACGAAAATATATAAAATTGGCCGAAAACAGATGAAACCGTATAAAAACGGGCGACAATGTATAAAAATGTAAGTAAAACGGGCGAAAACGTATAAAAACAAACGAAAACGTATAAAAATGGATGAAAACGTATAAAAACGGGCGAAAACATATAAAAACGTAAGAAAAACGGACGAAATCGTATAAAAACGGACGAAAATTAATGTTTAAAACCGATTTTTTTCAATTATAACAGACGTTAGTTAAAAGGATGAACGCTGCAAAAATTGTTGGCTAAAAGGGCTAACGTGTAAATTCTAACGGAATTTACTTAACGACAGTTAAAGCTAGGGACCAAAATTTGCAAAAAAAATTGATTTAGGGACTATCTTTGCAATTTTAATCTATTTGGGACAAAATCTGCAATTTAAGCAAACCTCTGGGATGATTTTTGCAATTAACTCAGATATTTATTTCTCTATAATAACTCACCTTTTTAAAATAATATCCTCTTTTACATAAATACCCCTCAAAAGTATTACTTTTATAATAATATTCCCATTTACCGATATTTCCAAATCCTGTTTTCCCGTTTTAATTTGCTAACAATAATCGCACAACCCTAAATTAATGGTTGGAGCTTCGAAGTTTGTTTCAAACTGGGCATCGATCTTGGAGGTAAATCTTAAACCGTATGTACATTATATTTTAGTGCAATGGTTATTATTAATTAGCTGTTTATGTGGATTGGTGCAACGAATCTTAAAACCATGTTTCTTAGATTATTTTCTTTGGAGCTACATAGTCATAAGCAATGTACAATTCGTGATATTTGCAGCTCCAATAATGGGTCACAACAATTTAATTTCAAATGGAGGAGGCCTATAAGAGATGGCCCAAAGCTACAAGATTTAATGGGCTTTTGGAATTGTGTCCTCGTTGGAGTTGTAAGTTGATGATATCATGATAATTAGTGTGAATTCATCGCAATGCATCCTTGGAAGACTTACCTGAAGAACTCATTTTTGATATTTTATCACGACTTCCGGTGACTACAATCATCTACTGCAAGTGCGTCTGCAAAAGGTTTCGAAATCTAGTTTCAGAAATTTGGTTACCTATGTGCCTTTTGATTTATCAATACGAGTGCTTATGGGCAGTCAGCCAGGGTTTCTGAAGTTGGTGGAGATTGAAGAAGAACTTGATCAGAATCATCTACTCCGTGACCCACTCATGGGCATCGATATGAGGAAGCTTTTCCCAAGATCATTTATACGTCTAGTGGACTCTGTTGATGGTTTGGTCTGCTTGTGGGAGCTTACTGATGAATGTGATCGCACTTACATATGTAATCCAATGACCAGAGAATATATGATCATCCCTAAACAAAAAATTGATGTAGAATATTTTTTTAATGTAAAGCATGGTTTCGGAGTTTCATTGGCAAGTGAATACAAAGTGATACGGATTGTCAGGGGTGATCCAGTTAAAATAGAGGTTTACACCCTTAGCTCCCATCAATGGAGAAATTTGGATGTCTCTTGCGAGCTTAACTTTCAAAGATTGTGGGACCACGGACTATATTTCAATGGCCATATTTATTGGAAATTGGGTAGCTTTCATCTTTTTGGACAAGGAGAAATTTCAGCTGTTTCCGTTTCCTCCTCCTCCTCCTACTCAAAGAATCATAGGGATTGGAAACAGTTGTTTGGGAGTCCTAAAAGGTTGCCTCTGTTATTTATACAAGTCTGATAATGCATTCATATTTTGGGTCATGAAAAAGGAACACAGGATGAAGAAATATTGGCACAAAGAGTTGGATATAGCCAAAAGTACTTTAAAAATAATGTTTCCTAAACTTGCCATTGATGGTTCAAACGATCAAAGTATTTTAATCATCCAGAATAGAGAGAATTATCAACTGGTTGCATATTGTCCGGAGACTAATAAATTTGAAGACACTACATTATCTGAGACTAATTTCCGAATATGTAATTGTCGTCCTAGCTTTCTTAAACTCCGGAACTTCCAATCATCAGCTAGAATTCATGTCTTCTAAAGGTTGGGAAACATTCTACCCATTGAAATTTCTGATTTAAGAATTATTTTTACTGCATTATGATACCATTGCATTTACATTTATCAGTTGATTTCCTAGTTCTCTTGTTTCAAGTGCATGTCACTCAACAAATGTTTTGCTTCAAGTGATAATGTAATGGTGCATGATAAAACTATAACATGTTGCTTATGATTCGCATACAAAAATAAAATGTTGCTTATGATTCGACATCTAATTATATACATCATTTAGTGAATTAAATCATTTATATCTAAAGCAAGTTCTTTTTAGTAGGGGTGTTACTCACATTGATCAAGGTTGAAGACTTACGGTAAATATTATTAAATCAGCAGCTGGGGCACGTTTGAGGCATCACCCAAAGTCACAGTAGGTATATGAATCACACGCTTTCAACTCTTTTGGTGATGATTAATTATTACTGGCTTCGAACAGTATTACAATTTTCTTGTATATGTAAGTGATTTTCAGTTGATATTAGGCTATATGTATGAATTATAATCCCGATTCCTGTATAATTAATTCTTTACTTTCTCTGATCACATATTCACATCATCCATTTATAGTTTCTCTATTTCCATGTTCTAATGAAATATGTACATGGAATTAAAACAATCCTGTTTATACGAACACACACTAGATCGGAAGTAGCTAATTATAATTTCAGGAAACAATAGATTATAACATTCTACAAATAAATCATAAACCTTATTTTAACAATGAGTTTTTGAGAATCAAAACTTTATTAAAAAAATTAATAAAAACAAAATGCATGATTCAAGACTCTTACACCATAAACTATGTCAAATTAGAAATCGAAACTACAGACTTATAACTTGCCCTACTGATAAGAAAATTACCTAATTGAAACTGAAAAAATTGCCAATGAATTTGTTAGAACATGTATATCACATACATAAAAACTGTGATACAATAACAACATTAGTGCTGAGTTAATGAGTTATGAGACCCAAAAGCAGTCAATTGTTAATATTATTTTTCGTTCCTTGGTGATTATCGGCTAAAATTTTCCCAAGTTCTTCGCTTACGATGCACTTCCCTGCAGTATATAACTTCTCTTGTACGGTAGAGTTTGTGATCAAAGCTTGAAGTTCTTCCCCGAGTCCCTGCACATCACATACCAATTGGTAAAATTCATGTCACACTTATTGTATGTATCAAGTAACAATTTTGCTCCACATAATTTTGAGTACAAGTGTTACTATATTATTTTTTTAGCATTTAATTTTTAAAAAAGATGCACCATAGAGTGAATCAGTTTGAGTTATACTGTATACTAGCTATATATGAACTAAAGAGTTTATAAATAACATAAGGTATAAAAATAGGAACAAATGAGTGATTAAAAATACCGGAGAAGAGCCCATATGTTGCAAAACGGCAACTTGAGCTTGCAAAAACTTAATGTACTTAAAAGCTGCTTGAAACATCTCGGCTGTAGTCATCCTATGACCACCAGGAACCAGCTTCCCGAGCTCCATCGTCTTCTCACTTATCTTCCTTCGCCTCACCCTCGCCGCCATACTTTGTGTGGACAACTTCCTCACACCATCACCATTCTCTGCTACTTGTAAACTCTCTCCTTGATTTACAACATTAGACCCATGTCCAATATCATAAGAGACAGCCATTACATCTTCAGAACCACTACCATTTTGGTATATTTC
Source organism: Artemisia argyi (assembly GCA_030686995.1). Classification (NCBI taxonomy): domain Eukaryota; kingdom Viridiplantae; phylum Streptophyta; class Magnoliopsida; order Asterales; family Asteraceae; genus Artemisia; species Artemisia argyi. The sequence continues at coordinate 162,035,880 of CM060690.1, forward strand.
GGGCAAGGGTAGTTGTTCTGTCTGCATTTGTTCGCATACATTAGGAACAAGTGGATTTGAATCATACGAATTATACAAACAATGTTCTGGATACATTTGTTCACATACATCAGGAACAAGTGGATATGAATGAAACGAATTATACGAACAATATTCTGGTTGTGTTTGTATTTGCTCCATAGGAGAGAACTCTTGGTTATCAAATACATTCGGAACGAAGAGTGGATCCGAGTAATATTCTGGCTGCATTTGCTCCATAGGAAAGAACTCTTCATGATCAAATACATTTTGGTTTAGTGGATTAGAGAAATACTGTTGTGATATTGGATTATAAGATGCGGATAAAGTAGGGTATTTGATGGTGTTTTGAATTGGGAAGTTAGTGATGTTTTTGTTGAAGGTTGAGAAGTGGTTATTATTGGGTTCGAAAAGGTTAAAGTTGTCATGAAATGGTGAGATTTCGAGTGGCTGAGGGACAACGGTTTCGTGGCGGAGTTGTGACAATGTTGGCCAGTTGGAGCAAAAGCTGAGAGACGCCATTGACAATGGTTTAATGAAAGATTTGATGTTGAAAAAGAAGTGAGCAAGTATAACAAAATTGTTATTGAAGCTACACAAAGAATGGACCTTACCTTATATAGGGGGAGGGTGGGGGGGGGGGGGGGGGGGGGGGGTTCATAAAACGTGGAGGAATCAGTCAAGAAATTAACGGACTCTCGAATAATTAGGAGAAGTTTAAGGTTTATAAAAGTTACATAAATCAACCTCTAAGTATAAAAAAAAAATTAACAAATTGGTCACTGCCATTTATAGAAACCAACTAGCTAGCTAGCTAGTGTTTATAAATAAATCCACCTCTATCTAAATCCAAAATGTGTAACATATATTGCATTCTAATTAAAAATGGTAGCATATAACAAGATAATTCAATAGATTTATGCTTTTGTTCACAAGATTCTTAGGTACATTTCGATAAATTACAACGAAGTCATACAAGCTAATACTTTGGATCAATGATCCAATTAATTTTTTTTAATTGACAAAAACTTGTATAAAATGCAATTAATAGGTTAAGATAGTATTAGAGAAGGTTACTGGTGGTGCATAGTCCCATCCAATATGAAAACATAGATGACATAAATTCCATTTTCTTGAAAACGAGCTAACATATTTACAAGAAAAAAGGAAATAATCAAGATCTTACATACCCAAAAAAAATAGGGGAATTATATCAACCAAAACACAGCTTCAAACTACCTGATTAAATTACTTAATCATGAGAAACATAATTAGTAAAACTAGGAGCATAAATTAGCAACAATTCAAGACAAAAAGCAGTTAATGTTGGTCATTCGACGGTTTTTGCAAAGTATTTGGTGCAATGCACTTCTCTGCAGTGTACAACTTCTCTTGAATCAAGGCACAAGTCACCAAATCTTGCATATCTCCATTACCCAAAACTTCTTCACTTTCCTGCACATAATTACATATAGGATTTATCTAACTTATGCTCTTACATGATAAGGAGCCAAAAAACTCAGAAACCCGTATAAAAAAACATAAAAGAATATTTTTTTATTTGAAAAGTGACAAAAACCTAAAAAAAAACTCAGGGAGCCACTTCTTAACATGGTGCCTAAGGATATTAGAAAAAACCCTTACATATATAGCGATATAAAAACATTTTAATATAGCTAAACATAAGCTAGGGTTACGTTTAAAGTATTCAGACATGCACTAATTGTTTGTACGTCTAATAATAACTGTTGTCACTCATACATTTAACATTTTTCAACTGATTTTATGTACCACTAGTGATGCATGTTTTCTATTTCTTATAAATAACCTTAAGTCTATGTTTAGCAAAACCCAAAACATTATTTACATAAACCTTGTCCGGAATTTTATGTCCACAGTTTAAGAAAAGAAGGGTTATTATCCACAAATAAAATTTTATACTTATTTATAGATAATTTGATTGGTTAGTTGGCATTTATTATATACCAGAGAACTCAAAATAGTAATGTAAAGTTGTAAACATTTAATTTAGAAAACGAAGAAATTAGTCTTACACTCAAGGTAATTATTAAGATATGCTATGGTAACTTAATTGTAAATGCAATAATTTTTTAAAGTCACCTATGCTTTTCGAGCATTTGACATTTTTATTTAACAAGTAATATCACATAGTTAAAGTACAGTACACACTATAGTAAATAAAGATAACCGACTTTTTAATAAACAATAATCATTATAAAAACGGATAACATGCATATACTAAAATTTTCATATACTAAATGTAAATAAAATTTTCAGATAACATGCATGCATGGATGATTACCGGAAGTAAGGCCATATGTTTGAGAACACCGATTTGAGCCTGCAAGAACTTAACGTACTTAAAAGCAGCTTGAAACATCTCAGCCGTGTTCATCTTTTGACCACCGGGAATTAGCTTCCCGAGCACTTGTGTCTTCTCGCTTATCTTCCTCCGCCTCGCCCTTGCCGCCAAACTTTGTGCAGTTAAACTCCTTTCATCGTTTACTCGCATCTTGTTTCTTCACTTTCATGCTACTTACCTCTTCAACCTAGTTAATTAAAGATGTGTAGGATGGTTGATTATAATAAAGTTATGTATGATGCTAAAGTAACTAAAATAACTCTAACATACAAATAATATTTAAACTAAAATACACGATATATAACTAATAAAAAAATTAGTACCTGGGTATGTCCCTGAAGTCCACAGTCGTACCAAGGAGGCAATGCATCAACAACAGTTCTTTGGTATGTTAAACTATCTGGAAATGGAGGCAATAGAGGCGGTAGCTCTGGCCCCATTGTGTACTCCGTAAGCAAATTCCCATCTTGAAATGTATTTGAGTATGGAAAGGTGGGATAATTAGGATCTTGCAATTCCTGCTTGAACACATTTGATGTTGGCTCAACAGGATACCTTGACGAAAATAGACCCGAAAAAATCTAAATTGTTGGTGTAGTTTGTGTCGAAAATTGGGGTTAATGGTATCGTAAAATGTAGAGCCTTCATGGAAACAAAGCAGCCCTTGTGAGGCTTCTGATGGCCCGAACAGAGAAGTGACACTTGAGTCATAATTAGAGCAATTGGTGTAGAAGCTAAGAGCCATTGAGATAGTGAATACTTTAGGTAATAATCTGCAATAAAATCATATAATTCATCAACATATGAAAAGTTAGTTTAACTGAAAATGAGTAATTAAGTAGTAGTTAATGTGTAGTTAAGTGAAATAAAGGTAATCAAGTACTATTAATTAGTTTGTAATGAAACCATTGAAAACAAGAAGAATACTTTTGGAGGGGATGAGTCAAAAGACAATGAGAAAACAAAGGATTTACTTCAAGAAGATACTGTCTTTTTTGTTTATATTTACTTAAATACCCCTGGAACGGGGTCGGTTATTAGGAAGTTATTTTTTGCAAATTGTAAAAGAAGTTGATCGCTAAAAATGGAGGGAACTTACTTGGTCAATAACTATAATCCTGACTTGTAGGAATTATATTACTAGAGTAGTACCTCAAAGTATTAACAAGTTGGCAAATTCAATAATGGGAATCCAATCTTCGATTTCCTGTAAGATATTAAAAGGGACATTTGCTTCTCAAGTTTGTAGAAAATTATTCTAAGGATCTTTTTAATTTGTTTCATGGGACCATGGCTTTAGAAACATAAATTAAACACAACTATTCCTTCAATTAAAGTTATTTTTGTGTAAAACATCGATAAACTTGATAAACTGAAATTTTTAAGAAAGCAATAATACCAACTAACATTTAAATAATTCAATTTAAGCTCATTATAAGTTTTATATTTTGTAAAAAATTCATTTATTATAATTATAATTAAAATGCTCGATAAATATTACTGATTATAGAAATTAATATAAAATTAAATAATTATTTATAAATATTAAATAGATAACATCATTCATTATATGAATAGTCACTTTTAGGGATAACACTTGTTCTTGTCAAAACCTTCAAATGTTTGTCAAATGGTTTTTTGCAACAACATATGTCAAAAGTCCGTCGTTAAAGGTTTTAGCACATGTTTTAGCGACGACAGTAGGGGCCCAAAAGTACAAAAAACAATTTTTGTTGTTTTTTGTTTTTTGGTGATGACAAGTGTTTTGTGTTATAAAGTGTAAACTTATATTATCAGGCATATTACTTTTGGTTAGTTTACTTCTTAATAGTTTGTAACCATGGAATAAGTAATAGGGGAATCACAAAATCTAGTAACATCTTTTCTATTTTTGTTGATATTTTTATATTTCCGACATTTTTTTTTTACTTTTAATGACACTTTACTTTGTGTCACTAAATGACAATTTTTTTGTATTGTGTGTTCCAAATTTTAAGACAATTTGGCATCTTTGTTTTTAGGCTCATGCCATTCTTGTTTTTTTTTCCACATGCACACTATTTTAAGAAAGTATGTACTTTTTTAAAACACACAGAGAAGTAGGGAAGGTGTTGATAAAGAGACTCAACAGATAGTTTGATGGAACTTTAAGTAACTGTTGATTAGGAATGATTGGATCAACGACCCTGTAGGAAGCCCCTGGTTCCATCGTTGGTTGCTTGTATGACTTGTATGAACTCTTTGCAAAATCCATTCATCTATCTTATTGCTAGTTGTTTTCAACAATATTTCCTCTAGCTTCAGCATTTGGTAGTCCAAGTAATACATTTCTAGCTGCTAGGATTAATGAACTAGAAAGTCAAATGCTTGATAGGAAGATTGTGCTATTGGTTGACGATGGGAAGCAGCTAAAAACTTGTAAATAAAAGCTTTGTATGAAAGTTGCTATCAGCAAGAAAACCCTAAATTTTTCGCGAGCAAAAATTTTGCGAAGAAAACCAAAAACCCTGAAAAATTGGATCTGACCATAAATCTGTATACCCCATTTTTGACCACAAATCTCATCGGTATTGTCAAAACAGTCACAAAAAATATACATGACTGATAAAGTCGTACAAAAGGATCACTCATACCAATTTTGTAAACCTTGAAAATGAAATTTAGAAGATTGTTTGACCATATGACACAATAAAACTTGTAATAAACTGTTTACTACAATAATTATGATAAAAATTTTGAACAGTTTAAAAAATATAAAAAACAGATTATACAAGTACAAACCAATACATAAATCAACAAAAATAATAACCAAGCTCTGATGCCAATTGTAAGACCGAAAAGATTGATGATTTATGTGGTTGGGGGGGGGGGGGGGGGTCGGGGAAGCTCGAAATAAGAGAAAGACATGGTATTTATTAGATTAAAGAAAGGAGAAGATGTGTGTGTTTCTAGATATAGAAAGAAAGAAAACACACACACACCTTGTGATATTATTACAATGAGACTTCCCACCCTCCTAGTTGTGACTAGGAGGGGGTATTTATAGTACAACATGAGATGTTGAGAGGTATCTCAACACTCTCGCAAGACTAATGCAATTCCCGAATATAACTTCACTTTTAAGGCTAACAAAATCGCTATGTCACTTTTCGAATTACAATACATAGGTATTTTGTCGTAAGTAAAGCCCATAATCAGTCAGCTGTGTGCGCATCCACAATACTTGCACGTAACACGTCGATATAGACACATACTTAGCTTGTCCTGTTGATAGTTCAGTACAGTCCTGCTTTTTCGATGTCCGACTTACTAATTTTTCTCCCAAGAATTGTGCGCCACCAAAAGTACGCTTGCTAACACTTGTCATCCTATTGCTAAACATATATAAACCTCACATAAACACTTCTTCCACATTTACACACACAAAAAAGAGATTTCTCTATTTTTTCTCCCTCTTTGTACAACACAACATCACCAAAACCTTACCATTTTCATCAAAAACTAGTTAGAATATTAAGAAACTTGAAACAAAAATCATCACTACAAACCCCTAAGTATCTTCTATCATTTTCACCAATTACCTCATCACCAAATTTTTTTTGTTAAGAACATGAAAGAGTTTTAATTTTGTATATGTGTTTTTAAATAAAATGTATTTTTAAAAGTGCGTTTTCAAATAAAGCGTGTTTTTAAAAATATTAAAAAAACAAAAATAGCACAAATACTTATATGGATTTCACATATATCCATGTATTAAAAAAAGTGTACAAAAAAGTCACCTAAAGTACATGAACCGTAAGTCTCCTAAAGTACTTGATTAAAAAATTATTTTTTTGGTTTGACAACTTTTTAGAAAAAGATTAAATAAGGCGCCAAAGTACATATGATAGGTCGTTTAAAAAACATGTCTGAAAAAGGACAAAAGGTACCTTACACATCACTTTTTGTACCTTACATATCACTTACAAAAAAAGTCACTCAAAGTATACAAATGGGACACTTGTAATAATTTTAATATAGAGTAAAAGTCACCCAAGGTCTTATGAGGCATTTTAAAAAGTCCTTTTTTTTAGTCTATAAAAAATATAGACTTTAAACGACCGAAGTATTTGATGAATTACCTCTTAAATAAAATGCCCCATTATACTGTCAATCAATAGGTATTTTTTCGTAAAAGAGAAAGGTGCTGATCCAACCTTCTATCCGACCTGACTAGACATTGCCACTCGACTTGTTTGTTAAAATTTTCTATTAAGATGTTTAATTAAAATATTCTTTTTGTCTTTCAGTTTACAGTACAACACAGTTTTTTATCTTCCGTGTTTTCTGTCAGTTTTAAGCTTTTAACTGATTAAACTTTATATTTTCTATTCCGTACTTTCAAGGTTATAGTCTTTTTGCATAAACAAAATAGTTAACTACATTTTTTAGTACTTGTGGTTTGTTAGGTATTTCATTTTTGGTCCACTTTTTCAAAAAGTTTCAAATTCAGTCTAAAAGTGATAGTTTCGTTCTACTTTCAGTCCATTTTGATAACGACGTTAGTTATGTTAGTTAAGTCCACTCGTCAAATGGAAATGTTAGTCCTTTCTTTTAACATTCATTTGCAACGTTAGTGATTTATACCAACGATTGTTTGCAACATTAGTCCTTTATACTAACGGTTGGTTTTATATACACTTTTATACACGTATTTATCAAGTATTTATATGGGGTTTTATACACATTTTTATACACGTTTTTATATACGGTTTTATACACGTTTTATATATACTTTTTTCATACATATTTTTATACACATTTTTACACATATTTTT
>CM060690.1:166136097-166269856 GCA_030686995.1 Artemisia argyi
CTGAGTTAGTGTGATTGTACGTTATCCATTAATCTTTGTCTCGTTATTGTTGTTATTAGCGGCTATTGTTCTAGTAAAATTGGTGGCTTAAGATCCTTTTCAAGTTTATTGTCTTGTTAAACCAATTGCTTGTGTGTGATTTCATTATCTGCTGCTACCATTCTTGTTGAGGTTCTTGTCGATTACTTTTGCATTCGTTCTTCTTGTTGTTATAAATTCATAAGACTTTGCTTACTTTGGGTCTTTGGTTTATGTAAAAATTACTTGAGTTAAAATTTGAAAGGCAAAAGTTTTGAACACCAATCTGTTCTAGATCCGGTTGAGATTTTGTTGTGCGATCTATTTTCAAGGGAAACATTCAAAGTTGAAATTGTGTTTGAGGCATTTTAGTATGTAGGAGCAGTAAACTAAGAAAAAGAAATAAAAAATTTGAGAAAGAGTGTAATGCGTGGGTCGAACCCTGGACCTTGAGCTTATACCAGTCACACAAACACAACACCAATTCCAACTCGCCACTTGTTTTTTTTGTATAAGACTCACACAATTAATGTCTTAATAGCTTTATGGTTTGTTTTGCTTATTTAGTACAAACTGCTTTTTCAGCTTATTTCTTGAGCTTAACTTCTAGTTTTAAATTTTTTCTAAGTTTCTTTTAGGATAACTGAATTTCCAGAAAATTTTCATAAGTTTTAGAATAGCCTAGGTATTTATTTCAAGTTTATTTCATTAAATTAGCTTTTAATCCATTATAAATAGAATTTTAATCGAAAAATTAATTTTCTTTTTTCAAAAATTTCCTTTTGTCATATAGTACGTAAGAAAATTAATTAAAGACCCATAGGACTTTCGTAGCTTAAAATTCACGTTTTATTTTGCGCTCTCGCGTAATTTTTTAAATAAACGTCGCGTTTTTAATTTAGTTAACGTTTTAGGATTCCCGATACCTAATTATGTTTTCCCGTAGTATTTTAAGTATTTCTTAGATTGTAGTTGCCTTAGGTTAATTTATTCTTACTTTCGTTCGTTAACTTTCAATTTTGTTAATTTAACGCATCACAAAACCAAATAACCTTTCCAATCATACAATATTTTAATCCAAATCTCATTCGAAGCTTTCCATTCACACCTCGTTGGGGTATGATGAGTGTGTAAATACTCATCATTTTGAGTCAAATTCAAGCTGCAAAACGATCAAAAATACTCAAAAACGCACCAAAATGCGAAGAAAATCCCAAAGATCGTATTTTATATGTTTCTTATGCAAAACAAGTGAAAACAAACGAAAAACGAACAAAAGTTACATATTTGGCAGTTTCAGTCCCCCAACTTTCAAAATTTTACAAAACTAGTCCCTGGTCAATCATTTTCAAAGAAAAGTCAACCCTTGCTCTTTAAAAGTCAAAATGAATCAAAAATGGTCTTTGGGTAAAAAGATTTGGATAATTACACAATTGGTCCTTGTACTTTGGCTAATTGGCAAGTTTGGTCTCTGGAATTTAAATTTTTGGAAAATACAAACCATGGTCCTTTGATTATTCATATTTGGCAGGAATTAACCCTTGTACTACCTTTGGGGATTTTACAATTTCAGTCCCTGGATTTTTAGAATTTGCAAATATGATCCTTGTGATGAATTCTTAAACAAACGGACCCTTTGTAGTGTTTCAATCAAACCAATCCCAACACCTTTCCACCAAGCCCAAGTTGCAACCCAAGTATAATCCACCCAAAGCCCAATGCCTAGCCCACCCTTCCCTGCTTCACGTTTAATAACAGATACTCCATCCCTAACCCTAAAAAAAAGATACGTATCCCATCTCCTCCCCATCTTCTCCACTGAATAAAATAACACCACCAAAACACCACCTCGTGACTACATCCAGCCAAACCACCCATCTCTATCTCTCCCATCACCCTCAAAACCCTCTCCCAATCCCACTAATCCCATCCTACCTTGTACCTAACACCTCTAACCACTCAGGGGATGACAAGGTGGCAATCCTCAACACCATTTAGGCGCCAAAAGACCATTTGAAGGCCAAGATGAAGACTAGATAAACGGATGGCCAAGATCACTCAAGAAGAAGCACAAAAGATGAAGACAAGAAGAAGAGACTTGGTACCTACCTCCTTAGCTTCATATAAATAGGTGATTGATTGTAGCCAAAGAGGCATTCGATTCTCTACTTTTAATCTCAGCTTTGTTCTTACTTTTGTAATCGTTATTTTTTAATGTACTCCGAATTTTTACGAATCAATGAAAGTAATTGTTAAGTTTTTTTTAAATCTTTGTTAAGTTTTTATTAAATTTTTGTTATTGTTGGTATTACTTGTTTGTCGAATTAAAAGAAAAAAAAAGAGAGAAAAGGTAGATAGTTATCAAAAAAAAAAAAGAAAAGTAAAAAAAAAGAAGAGAATCGAAGAAAAGAAAAAAAAAAGAGTTACGAAAAAAAAAAGAAAAAAGAAAGAAGAAGAAGTGAATAGCAGTAGCAGCTAAGGAATGGAAAATATGGTTTAGAGCTCGGGTGAGCATTTAGGTTGTTCCATGGTCCTAGTCCTCAGGCCTATTACATTTGATGTCAAGTAAGCCTTTGGTCCATCATTTTTTATAATGTTTGTTTAGTGGCTATGAATTGTGATTTGTTGCTGAATCGCGTTAATAATAACTCAGTAGACGTTTACTCTTAAGTTCTCAATACTAGTTGCCTTAAAATAGTCTACAAAAAGTGTTTGGCGTAGTTAGAATTTAGGCGCTAAAGCTTTCAAGTTGTTACTTATTTGCTCAGTATCATTATCACAAGAGTCAAAAAGTTTTGCATACCCAGTTTTTGAACCAACTTCAATACAGATTCTAGGATTGGTGAATGATGGAAAATCAAGTTTGTTTGTTGATTTGAATATTGTACCACCTTGTTATTAATTTTTAAAAAGAAAAACGGAACGTGAGACTGATTTGCTCAATTAAAGGTCTTGTTGAAGTTGGATGGTTGGCTGTGAGGGACCCCTGCACCTCAGATTATCGATGGGATTAAAACGCTTATAGATTGCTTCTTACTTAGTGTTAGGGATTAATATTTGATGTTTTAGAAAGTAACCCAGGTGGTGTTTAGGGAATCACCTTTAGTTTTGGCTTTGTAGCTTATCCAGTCACTTATATATAAGCTTGAAATGGCATCTTTGGCTACTGCTACTGCTGCAGTTTAGTTGTTGTTCTTGTTGGTTTAGATTTCAATTCTTTTGGTTGTTCCTGTTTATGATGATTGTTATTGTCATTGTTTATTATTTGTTCTTCATTTGGCTGTAGTTTTTTTTTCTTGATTTGTATTATTGGCTGAAAAGATATCCAAGTTATATAAATTTGAATCTTGTAAAAGCTTGTTTTAAGTCTTTTTAGTAAAATTAATTTTGCCAAAGATTCCTGCTCGTACAGTTGAGAAAAAAAGGGATTGAAAAAGAAAAAAATAAAAAATAAAAGACAAAAGTCTCGAACAGTTGCAAAAAAAAAAGGGATTGAGAAAAAAAATATATATATATATAAAAAAATAAAGTTGCAAAAACTGATGTGGGTGGGATTCGAACCCAACCCACTCAGCTCACAACCTCAACACACAACATCACAACCGTTTTGCCCTTGGGTCTTTTTCATAAGATTTTTGCAACATTTAATTCTTAAGTAACTTCTCAACCAATTGCTTATTTAGCTTATAACCTGCTTTTCCAGCTTTTTACTAAGGCTTTTTCCAAGTTCTCATTTTTCTTCAATTCAGTATAACAAGTTTGATTTTTCTAAAAAGGTTTCAGATTTTTAAATTTTGTAGTTTATTTATTATAAATTAATTAGCATTAATTAGTTTTTGATTTATAATAAATAGAATTTTTGTTAAAAAAATTATTTTCTTTTGTCAAAAATTTTCTTTTAACTTGTAGTACGTTAGAAAATTTATTAGAAACTCGTAGGACGTTTAGAACTCAAAACTCGCGTTTTATTTTACGCACTTGCGTATTTTTTTTAATTAAACGTTACATTTTTGATTTAGTTAACTTTTTAGGATCTCCGATACCTAATTATGGTTTCCCGTAGTTTTTAGGTATTTCTTTGTAGTTGCCTTAGGTTAATTTACTTTCGTTAGTTAATTTTTAGAATTCGTTAATTTAACGTATCGCAAAACCAAATAACCTTTCTCAACATACAAGATTTTAATCCAAATCTCACTCGAAGCTTTCCATTCACACCTCGTTGGGGTATGACCCGGGAAATCACTTCCCGGTCTCACAATTTAAATATCACTTTCACAAGTTTTGCGAGGTAATCGTTTTCCTAAACGGTTTACTCGTTTTACTTCACGTTTATTTGTCTCACGACAAGTTAAACTTCACGTTGTTGATATTTTGATAAATTGTTGTTTACACACCAAAACACAACGAATCAAATGGCGCCGCTGCCGGGGAGGCTGTGTGTCGAAAGTCTCGATAAGGTTTAGATGATTAGTCTTGTAGAACCTTCGCAAGAAGTTACGCTTTTATAAAACGTATAAAAAACAAAAAATATTTTTTTTCTTTTGTTTCTAGTATATGTATTATATCTATATAAGATAAAGAAAAACACAAAAAGATTTTCCCGTTTCATTGTTTAATAAATACAAGTTAAAATCTTACCACCGCAAATCAAGGCAGAACACCTACCAACTGGGGGTGTGACCATAATAAGTTCCCAAACCAAAGATCAAAACTTGCCTTTATATCACTTGCGTTTTGGAAAATTTTTAAACGAAATTCACACTTTAAGAGGAGTCGAAACGGTATGTGGCGATCCAATGAACTTCGCCCAGTGAGAGATCCATTCTTCTCTCCCGCTCCTTTGTGCATTTTTCTTTAGAGGTTAACCTTGCGTTTGTGATTATTGGTTTAAGTTCTCTTGTCTTTAAAGTGGTATTGTTTTAATTGATATTTTTGTGGTGCATGCGCACACGTTCGTCTACGTCAACGAGTCCTTTGCAATCGCTAAATAACATTCCAAGGAGAAGGCGAAATCGTCGACGTACCAACCGAATAGCCGAACCCGAGCTTCGTGCTATTCCAATCATGGCGGCCGAGCCCACTATGAATGAGCTTCTCCAAGCACCCATCGAGGGTTATGGAGATGCTATCGTCATTCCAGCCATCGTGGCTGACAATTTTGAACTTAAGACGGGGTTGATTAACTTAGTCACCTCGCGTCAATTCTATGGTTTCGAGAGGGACGATCCTCAAGATCACATTCGATGGTTCAACAAAATCACGTCGACCATCAAATGCAAAAATGTCCCTGAGGAGGCTATCAAACTTCTTCTCTTCCCGTTTTCCCTCGATGGGGCTGCAAAAAATTGGCTAGACAAACAACCCCCTCGATCGATTGAAACGTGGGAAGATTTGGTCAAGAAGTTTGTGAACGAATTCTTTCCTCCATCCAAAACCACCGCCCTCAAGAATGAGATCATGAAATTTACTCAAAAGTTTGATGAATCATTCAGCGAGGCGTGGGATCGTTACAAGGACATGCTTCGTAAATGTCCTCATCATGGATTTTCCGAGTTGATGCAACTCGACACTTTCTACAATGGTGTAAGCCAAGTCGATCAAGACTCTCTTAATGCCTCCTCGGGAGGCAACTTCTTGAATCGCACCACCAAAGATGCTTTGATGATAATTGAAAACAAATCCAAGGTCCGCATTCCACGAAGCAAATCGGTTGTTTCGCAAATTAATGTTGGTCCTTCTTCCTCATCATCCGTGGCTCAATCTAGCACCGATGCTAGACTTGACAAGCTCACGGAAGCAATTCATGCTTTGGTTCTCACCAAAACAAAGAAAGTTTCTTCTCAACCTGCTGAAGTCAAAAAGGTTGACACTTGCGTTACTTGTGGTGGTCCACACGCTTACTACAATTGTACTGCCACCGATGGCAATCCTTTTGAAGTCAATGCAATAGTCGGTAATTCCAACCAAGGAGGTAACCAATACCGTCCTCAAATGGAACAAAATTACCGTACTAACAATCAAAGTGGTCCACCCGGTTTCTCTCAACCCAACAATCCAAATAGATTCAATCAAAATCAACAACAAAGAAACCCGAATGTTCAAAACCAATTTCAAGCCCCAATGAACCAATATCAAAATCAAGGGGTAAATTACAACCAAGGTTCTCAAAATCAAGGAAACTTGAATAGAAACCAAGGTTATGGTAATTTCAATCAAGGAAACAATTTTTATGGTAATCAAAACCATGGAAATTTTCAAAATCAAAGTTTCAATCAAAACAACCGAGCTCAAAACTTTCCTCAAAATCAAACAGTTGCTCAACCTCAATCATCAACCGATGAATTGTTGAAGCAATTTATGAAAGCTCAAGAAGAAACCAACAGGTTGTTGATCGGTCAGATTTCTGAACTCAAGAAGTCTTTAAATGATCGACCTTCGGGATCGGGAACGCTACCAAGCAACACGATCGCCAACCCGAAGGGCGATGTAAAGGCGATCACAACCCGTAGTGGAGTTTCTTATGATGGACCCACGGCCCCTACTACCTCAACTTCTTCTCCTCCCGAGGTAGTGGAACGTGAACACGAGGCTACAAAGGACAAGGTGCAAATCACAAGTACACGAAGTACCGCACATGTCCAACCTCATGTTGTCCCAAAAACCAAATCAAAACCGGGAATTGTTTTTGAACCATCGGAAAGTCCCGTTCAACAAAAAGCTTCAATACCATATCCTTCGCGGTTAAATGATCAAAGACTCCGCGAGCAAACTAATGATCAAATGAAAAAGTTTCTTGAAATTTTTCAAAAATTACACTTCGACATTAGTTTCGCGGATGCTCTTCTCTATATGCCCAAGTTTGCTTCCACTTTCAAGAGTCTTCTAAGTAACAAAGAGAAACTATTTGAACTCACCAAAACCCGTTTGAATGAAAATTGTTCGGCGGTTCTCCTTAAGAAACTTCCCGAGAAATTAGGAGACCCCGGAAAATTTCTCATTCCATGTGATTTCCAAAAGCTTGAGGAATGCTTTGCCATGGCCGATCTTGGCGCTAGCATAAACCTCATGCCTTTCTCGATTTGGCAAAAACTTTCACTTCCCGAGCTTACACCAACACGAATGACTCTCGAATTAGCAACTCGTTCGGTTACGATTCCGAAGGGTATTGCCGAGGATGTTTTCGTGAAGGTTGGCAAGTTCCATTTTCCTGCCGACTTCGTAGTCGTCGATTTTGATGCCGATCCTCGTGTCCCCCTTATTTTGGGAAGACCATTCTTAAAAACGGCTCATGCATTAATCGACGTCTTCGAAGGAGAAATGACTCTTAGAGTTGGCGATGAAAAGTTGGTCATAAACATCGAAAACACTTCAAAAGATCTTCTCGAACTTGAACGAGAAGCAATTAACCAAATTGATGTCATCGATATCGCATGCGATGACTACCTTGAAGAAGTGTTAAATGTGCAAGGATCAATCAATCCTTCCAATGATGTCTCTCCCCCCTCTCTTACTCCATTTTTGGGAGGTGACTTCATTTTGGAAGAAATCGAAGCTTGTTTGTCGTGTGATTCTCATGTTGATTATGATTCTATCAATCCCGAGGAAGACTTACTTCTCCTTGAGAAGTTGCTTAATGATGATCCTTCATCTCTTCCTCCAAAAGAACTTCATAATGTGGAAGTCAAAGATGTTGAAAAAACTGATGACTTTCCCGATGTTGAACTCAAGGAACTTCCGCCTCATCTCGAGTACGCGTTTTTGGAGGGTGACGATAAGTTTCCCGTCATAATCGCTAAAGACTTGAATGAGGAAAACAAAACCGCTCTTCTCAAGGTTTTAAAGTCACACAAGCGAGCCATTGCTTGGCGACTTTCCGACATCAAGGGTATTAACCCGGAATTTTGTATGCACAAGATTTTGATGGAGGATAACTTTAAACCGGCGGTTCAACAACAAAGACGGGTAAATCCTAAGATTCATGAGGTTATCAAGCAAGAGGTCATTAAACTTCTTGATGCCGGTTTGATTTACCCGATTTCGGATAGTCCTTGGGTGAGTCCCGTTCATTGCGTGCCCAAAAAGGGTGGCATAACGGTTGTCAAAAATGATGATAACGAGTTAATTCCGACTCGATTGGTTAACGGGTTGGCGCGTTTGCATTGATTATCGAAAACTAAACGACGCCACCCGTAAAGACCACTTTCCATTACCTTTCATGGATCAAATGCTCGAAAGATTGGCGGGAAACGAATACTATTGTTTCCTTGACGGTTTTTCGGGTTATTTCCAAATTCCCATCGATCCTCAAGATCAAGAAAAAACGACTTTTACGTGCCCATACGGAACATTTGCTTATCGACGCATGCCTTTTGGCTTATGCAATGCTCCGGGCACGTTTCAAAGATGCATGATGGCCATTTTTCACGACATGATCGAGAAAACAATGGAGGTCTTCATGGATGATTTTTCGGTCGTTGGGAATTCATTCGAATCATGTCTCTCCAATTTAGACAAAATGCTCCAAAGGTGTGAAGACACCAACCTTAGTCTAAATTGGGAGAAAAGTCATTTCATGGTCAAGGAAGGAATTGTCCTTGGCCATAAGATTTCCAAGAGTGGGATTGAGGTCGATAAAGCTAAAATCGACGTCATTGCTAAACTTCCTCCTCCCACTACTGTTAAAGGTGTTCGGAGTTTCCTAGGTCATGCCGGCTTCTATCGTAGATTCATTCAAGATTTCTCGAAGATAGCTAGGCCTATGACCCGACTTCTTGAAAAAGAGACTCCATTTGTCTTTTCCGATGAGTGCATCGAAGCTTTTCAAACTCTCAAGAAAAAGCTTACCGAAGCACCCATTTTAGTTGCCCCCGATTGGGACCTACCCTTCGAACTCATGTGTGATGCAAGTGACTTTGCAATGGGTGCGGTTTTGGGGCAACGAAAAACCAAGCATTTTCAGCCGATTCATTATGCAAGCAAGACCTTGACCGAAGCTCAAGCTCATTACACCACAACGGAAAAAGAATTACTTGCCGTGGTGTATGCGTTTGAGAAATTTCGGCCATACTTAATCTTGACTAAGTGCATAGTGTACACGGACCACTCGGCTCTTAAATATCTCTTTGCCAAGCAAGACGCTAAGCCGAGATTGCTCCGTTGGGTTCTCCTCCTACAAGAATTTGATATCATAATTCGTGATAAAAAGGGAGCCGAGAACCTCGCTGCTGACCATCTTTCCCGATTGGAAAATCCTCATCAAGGAGTTCTCGAGAAAAAGGAAATAAACGAAACGTTTCCTCTCGAGACTCTCAATGTGATTTCCTCTCGTGGTGATTCTAGTACCCCATGGTTTACCGACTTTGCAAACTATCATGCGGGGAACTTCGTTGTCAAAGAGATGTCGTCCCACCAAAAGAGCAAATTTTTCAAAGATGTCAATCACTACTTTTGGGACGATCCCTATTTGTTTAAAATTTGTGCGGATCAGGTTATTCGAAGGTGTGTTCATGGCCAAGAAGCCATGGAAATCCTAAAGGCTTGTCATAATGGACCCACCGGGGGACATCATGGCCCGAACTACACCGCTCGAAAAGTATTTGAGTCTGGTTTTTATTGGCCCTCCATTTATAAAGACGCCCATGACCTAGTCAAATCTTGTGACTCGTGTCAATGTCAAGGAAAGATCACACAACGGGATGAAATGCCTCAAAACGTCATCCAAGTGTGTGAAATCTTTGATGTTTGGGGCATAGACTTTATGGGGCCGTTCCCGTCTTCACGAGGGAACAAGTACATACTCGTGGCCGTTGACTACTTGTCAAAATGGGTCGAAGCAAAAGCTCTCCCGACCAACGATGCCCGAGTAGTTGTAAAATTTTTGAAGTCGTTGTTCTCTAGGTTTGGAACTCCTCGCGCTATCATAAGCGATCGCGGTACACACTTTTGCAACGAACAATTTGCAAAAGTCATGCTCAAGTACGGTGTCACTCACCGTCTTGCCACCGCATATCACCCACAAACGAGTGGGCAAGTGGAGGTTTCAAACCGAGGTTTGAAAAGAATTCTTGAAAGAACCGTAGGCGAAAACCGTGCCTCTTGGTCGGATAAGTTAGACGACGCTCTATGGGCCTTTCGCACACCTTATAAAACACCCATTGGGTGTACTCCTTATAAGCTCGTGTATGGAAAAGCTTGTCATCTTCCGATTGAACTTGAGCACAAAGCTTATTGGGCTTTGAAGAATGCTAATTTCGATCTTAAGTCTGCGGGTGATCACAGGAAAGTTCAACTCAATGAACTCAATGAACTTCGTGATCAAGCTTACGAAAACTCTTTAATCTACAAAGAGAAAACCAAAAAGATCCATGACTCCAAAATTAAGAACCGCGTTTTCAACGTTGGTGATCGAGTCCTTCTTTTTAACTCTCGATTAAAGATCTTTTCGGGTAAGCTTAAAACCCGCTGGACTGGACCTTTCACCGTTGCCAAGTTTATCCTTATGGCACCGTCGAGTTATCTCAAGACGACGGTCCCAATTTCAAAGTAAATGGGCATCGGTTGAAACACTATTTTGGAGGGGACATACCACCTGTTGTCCCGGACCTCCAAACTTTCCCCATGGACCAATGAATTCGGGGATCGAGTCAAGCTAGCGACTCGATAAACAAAAACAAGTAACAAACACGTGTTTTCACCCGTGTATCTGATTTCCTCCTATTTTCTAACACCCTAGTGTGGGGGAGTGGCCACCCCCCGCAGCTACTTGAGATGTACATATCTTTCAAAAAAAAAAAAAAAAATGTGTGTTCGAATAAATAAAGTGAAAAATACAAATGACATTCCCACAGTTAGCTTTTCATATTCTCGTCTTTCATTCAAAATTTCGGCATAATCGCCGGGACTTTGAATATTGAGGACAATATTCAACTCTAAGTGTGGGGGAGGGGAAAATTCTAGCGAATTTCATCAAAATATACCGTCTAGTACCCCCATTTTTAGGCCAAAATTTTTCAAAAATTTTTCACTTTATTTCAAAATTTTTGTGGTTATCAATTCGCCTTGTCTAAACGACAAAAGGGATTGGCTAATCCAGGAGCAAACGGCTCTTGGTAAAGATAACTCAAACCCGTTGATGGCTTGCAATTTGCCAAAAATTGTATGGTTCCTCAACTCCCCATCATCCTCAAAAGCTAATGAGTTGACTAGCCCGCAAGATTATGGCTTGTGGTAAAGGCTGTGGAAAAACCATAATTGGTAATCAACTCACCAAGATGTTGACTGTTCCATCAAGAGTTGGCTAGTCCAGGAGCAAACGGCTCCTGGTAAAGACAAATCAAATCCGTTGACAGCTGGTGGTTTGCTCAAAATCACACGGCTATCAGGTGAGCCACAGTTCTTACACCTGGCTACTCCAGAAGTAATGGCTTTTGGTAAAGAGACTTCAAATCCATTAATTTTTCTCAAAAAGATTGCTAGGGACTAGCAATAGTTTAGTGTGGGGGATTGATGAGTGTGTAAATACTCATCATTTTGAGTCAAATTCAAGCTGCAAAACGATCAAAAATACTCAAAAACGCACCAAAATGCGAAGAAAATCCCAAAGATCGTATTTTATATGTTTCTTATGCAAAACAAGTGAAAACAAACGAAAAACGAACAAAAGTTACATATTTGGCAGTTTCAGTCCCCTAACTTTCAAAATTTTACAAAACTAGTCCCTGGTCAATCATTTTCAAAGAAAAGTCAACCCTTGCTCTTTAAAAGTCAAAATGAATCAAAAATGGTCTTTGGGTAAAAAGATTTGGATAATTACACAATTGGTCCCTGTACTTTGGCTAATTGGCAAGTTTGGTCTCTGGAATTTAAATTTTTGGAAAATACAAACCATGGTCCTTTGATTATTCATATTTGGCAGGAATTAACCCTTGTACTACCTTTGGGGATTTTACAATTTCAGTCCCTGGATTTTTAGAATTTGCAAATATGATCCTTGTGATGAATTCTTAAACAAACGGACCCTTTGTAGTGTTTCAATCAAACCAATCCCAACACCTTTCCACCAAGCCCAAGTTGCAACCCAAGTATAATCCACCCAAAGCCCAATGCCTAGCCCACCCTTCCCTGCTTCACGTTTAATAACAGATACTCCATCCCTAACCCTAAAAAAAAGATACGTATCCCATCTCCTCCCCATCTTCTCCACTGAATAAAATAACACCACCAAAACACCACCTCGTGACTACATCCAGCCAAACCACCCATCTCTATCTCTCCCATCACCCTCAAAACCCTCTCCCAATCCCACTAATCCCATCCTACCTTGTACCTAACACCTCTAACCACTCAGGGGATGACAAGGTGGCAATCCTCAACACCATTTAGGCGCCAAAAGACCATTTGAAGGCCAAGATGAAGACTAGATAAACGGATGGCCAAGATCACTCAAGAAGAAGCACAAAAGATGAAGACAAGAAGAAGAGACTTGGTACCTACCTCCTTAGCTTCATATAAATAGGTGATTGATTGTAGCCAAAGAGGCATTCGATTCTCTACTTTTAATCTCAGCTTTGTTCTTACTTTTGTAATCGTTATTTTTTAATGTACTCCGAATTTTTACGAATCAATGAAAGTAATTGTTAAGTTTTTTTTAAATCTTTGTTAAGTTTTTATTAAATTTTTGTTATTGTTGGTATTACTTGTTTGTCGAATTAAAAGAAAAAAAAAGAGAGAAAAGGTAGATAGTTATCAAAAAAAAAAAGAAAAGTAAAAAAAAGAAGAGAATCGAAGAAAAGAAAAAAAAAAAAAAGAGTTACGAAAAAAAAAAGAAAAAAGAAAGAAGAAGAAGTGAATAGCAGTAGCAGCTAAGGAATGGAAAATATGGTTTAGAGCTCGGGTGAGCATTTAGGTTGTTCCATGGTCCTAGTCCTCAGGCCTATTACATTTGATGTCAAGTAAGCCTTTGGTCCATCATTTTTTATAATGTTTGTTTAGTGGCTATGAATTGTGATTTGTTGCTGAATCGCGTTAATAATAACTCAGTAGACGTTTACTCTTAAGTTCTCAATACTAGTTGCCTTAAAATAGTCTACAAAAAGTGTTTGGCGTAGTTAGAATTTAGGCGCTAAAGCTTTCAAGTTGTTACTTATTTGCTCAGTATCATTATCACAAGAGTCAAAAAGTTTTGCATACCCAGTTTTTGAACCAACTTCAATACAGATTCTAGGATTGGTGAATGATGGAAAATCAAGTTTGTTTGTTGATTTGAATATTGTACCACCTTGTTATTAATTTTTAAAAAGAAAAACGGAACGTGAGACTGATTTGCTCAATTAAAGGTCTTGTTGAAGTTGGATGGTTGGCTGTGAGGGACCCCTGCACCTCAGATTATCGATGGGATTAAAACGCTTATAGATTGCTTCTTACTTAGTGTTAGGGATTAATATTTGATGTTTTAGAAAGTAACCCAGGTGGTGTTTAGGGAATCACCTTTAGTTTTGGCTTTGTAGCTTATCCAGTCACTTATATATAAGCTTGAAATGGCATCTTTGGCTACTGCTACTGCTGCAGTTTAGTTGTTGTTCTTGTTGGTTTAGATTTCAATTCTTTTGGTTGTTCCTGTTTATGATGATTGTTATTGTCATTGTTTATTATTTGTTCTTCATTTGGCTGTAGTTTTTTTTCTTGACTTGTATTATTGGCTGAAAAGATATCCAAGTTATATAAATTTGAATCTTGTAAAAGCTTGTTTTAAGTCTTTTTAGTAAAATTAATTTTGCCAAAGATTCCTGCTCGTACAGTTGAGAAAAAAAGGGATTGAAAAAGAAAAAAAAAATAAAAGACAAAAGTCTCGAACAGTTGCAAAAAAAAAAGGATTGAGAAAAAAATATATATATAAAAAAAATAAAGTTGCAAAAACTGATGTGGGTGGGATTCGAACCCAACCCACTCAGCTCACAACCTCAACACACAACATCACAACCGTTTTGCCCTTGGGTCTTTTTCATAAGATTTTTGCAACATTTAATTCTTAAGTAACTTCTCAACCAATTGCTTATTTAGCTTATAACCTGCTTTTCCAGCTTTTTACTAAGGCTTTTTCCAAGTTCTCATTTTTCTTCAATTCAGTATAACAAGTTTGATTTTTCTAAAAAGGTTTCAGATTTTTAAATTTTGTAGTTTATTTATTATAAATTAATTAGCATTAATTAGTTTTTGATTTATAATAAATAGAATTTTTGTTAAAAAAATTATTTTCTTTTGTCAAAAATTTTCTTTTAACTTGTAGTACGTTAGAAAATTTATTAGAAACTCGTAGGACGTTTAGAACTCAAAACTCGCGTTTTATTTTACGCACTTGCGTATTTTTTTAATTAAACGTTACGTTTTTGATTTAGTTAACTTTTTAGGATCTCCGATACCTAATTACGGTTTCCCGTAGTTTTTAGGTATTTCTTTGTAGTTGCCTTAGGTTAATTTACTTTCGTTAGTTAATTTTTAGAATTCGTTAATTTAACGTATCGCAAAACCAAATAACCTTTCTCAACATACAATATTTTAATCCAAATCTCACTCGAAGCTTTCCATTCACACCTCGTTGGGGTACGACCCGGGAAATCACTTCCCGGTCTCACAATTTAAATATCACTTTCACAAGTTTTGCGAGGTAATCGTTTTCCTAAACGGTTTACTCGTTTTACTTCACGTTTATTTGTCTCACGACAAGTTAAACTTCACGTTGTTGATATTTTGATAAATTGTTGTTTATACACCAAAACACAACGAATCAGGGTACGACCCGGGAAATCACTTCCCGGTCTCACAATTTAAATATCACTTTCACAAGTTTTGCGAGGTAATCGTTTTCCTAAACGGTTTACTCGTATTACTTCACGTTTATTTGTCTCACGACGAATTGAACTTCACGTTTGTTGATATTTTGATAAATTGTTGTTCGCACACACCAAAACACAACGAATCAAATGGCGCCGCTGCCGGGGAGGCTGTGTGTCGAAAGTCTCGATAAGGTTTTGACGATTAGTCTTGTAGAACCTTCGCAAGAAGTTACGCTTTTATAAAAACGTATAAAAAACCGAAAATATTTTTCTTTTGTTTCTAGTATATGTACTATATCTATATAAGATAAAGAAAAACACAAAAAGATTTTCCCGTTTCATTGTTTAATAAATACGAAGTTAAAATCTTACCACCGCAAACCAAGGCAGAACACCTAACAACTAGGGGTGTGACCATAATAAGTTCCCAAACAAAAGATCAAAACTTCCCTTTGTAGCATTTGCGTATTGGAAAAATTTTAAACGAGATTCACACTTTAAGAGGAGTCGAAACGGTATATGGCGATCCAATGAACTTCGCCCAGTGAGAGATCCATTCTTCTCTCCCGCTCCTTTGTGCGTTTTTCTTTAGAAGTTAACCATGCGTTCTTGATTATTGGTTTAAGTTCCCTTGTCTTTAAAGTGGTATTGTTTTAATTGATATTTTTGTGGTGCATGCGCACACGTTCGTCTACGTCAACGAGTCCTTTGCAATCGCTAAATAATATTCCAAGAAGAAGGCGTAATCGTCGACGTACCAATCGAATAGCCGAACCCGAGTTTCGTGCTATTCCAATCATGGCAGCCGAGCCCACTATGAATGAGCTTCTCCAAGCACCCATCGAGGGTTACGGAGATGCTATCGTCATTCCAGCCATCGTGGCTGACAATTTAGAACTTAAGACGGGGTTGATTAACTTAGTCACCTCGCGTCAATTCTATGGTTTCGAGAGGGACGATCCTCAAGATCACATTCGATGGTTCAACAAAATCACATCGACCATCAAATGCAAAACTGTCCCTGAGGAGGCTATCAAACTTCTTCTCTTCCCGTTTTCCCTCGATGGGGCTGCCAAAATTTGGCTAGACAAACAACCCCCTCGATCGATTGAAACGTGGGAAGATTTGGTCAAGAGGTTTGTGAACAAATTCTTTCCTCCATCCAAAACCACCGCCCTCAAGAATGAGATCATGAAATTCACTCAAAAATTTGATGAATCATTCGGTGAGGCATGGGATCGTTACAAGGACATGCTTCGTAAATGTCCTCATCACGGTTTTTCCGAGTTGATGCAACTCGACACTTTCTACAATGGTGTGAGCCAAGTCGATCAAGACTCTCTTAATGCCTCCGCGGGAGGCAACTTCTTGAATCGCACCACCAAAGATGCTTTGATGATAATTGAAAACAAATCCAAGGTCCGCATTCCACGAAGCAAATCGGTTGTTTCGCAAATTAATGTTGGTCCTTCTTCCTCATCACCCGTGGCTCAATCTAGCACCGATGCTAGACTTGACAAGCTCACGGAAGCAATTCATGCTTTGGTTCTCACCAAAACAAAGAAAGTCTCTTCTCAACCTGCTGAAGTCAAAAAGGTTGACACTTGTGTTACTTGTGGTGGTCCATACGCTTACTACAATTGTACTGCCACCGATGACAATCCTTTTGAAGTCAATGCAATAGTCGGTAATTCCAATCAAGGAGGTAACCAATACCGCCCTCAAATGGAACAAAATTACCGTACTAACAATCAAAGTGGTCCACCCGGTTTCTCTCAACCCAACAATCCAAATAGATTCAATCAAAATCAACAACAAAGAACCCGAATGTTCAAAACCAATTTCAAGCCCCTATGAACCAATATCAAAATCAAGGGGGAAATTACAACCAAGGTTCTCAAAATCAAGGAAACTTGAATAGAAACCAAGGTTATGGTAATTTCAATCAAGGAAACAATTTTCATGGTAATCAAAACCATGGAAATTTTCAAAATCAAGGTTTCAATCAAAACAACCGAGCTCAAAACTTTCCTCAAAATCAAACCGTTGCTCAACCTCAATCATCAACCGATGAATTGTTGAAGCAATTTATGAAAGCTCAAGAAGAAACTAATAGGTTGTTGATCGGTCAGATTTCTGAACTTAAGAAGTCTTTAAATGATCGACCTTCGGGATCGGGATCGCTACCAAGCAACACGATCGCCTACCCGAAGGGCGATGTAAAGGCGATCACAACCCGTAGTGGAGTTTCTTATGATGGACCCACGGTTCCTACTACCTCATCTTCTTCTCCTCCCGAGGTAGTGGAACGTGAACACAAGGCCACAAAGGACAAGATGCAAATCACAAGTACACGAAGTACCGCACACGTCCAACCTCATGTTGTCCCAAAAACCAAATCAAAACCGGGAATTGTTTTTGAACCATCGGAAAGTCCCGTTCAACAAAAAGCTTCAATACCATATCCTTCGCGGTTAAATAATCAAAGACTCCGCGAGCAAACTAATGATCAAATGAAAAAGTTTCTTGAAATTTTTCAAAAATTACACTTCGACATTAGTTTCGCGGATGCTCTTCTCTATATGCCCAAGTTTGCTTCCACTTTCAAGAGTCTTCTAAGTAACAAAGAGAAACTATTTGAACTCACCAAAACCCGTTTGAATGAAAATTGTTCGGCGGTTCTCCTTAAGAAACTTCCCGAGAAATTAGGAGACACCGGAAAATTTCTCATTCCATGTGATTTCCAAAATCTTGAGGAATGCTTTGCCTTGGCCGATCTTGGCGCTAGCATAAACCTCATGCCTTTCTCGATTTGGCAAAAACTTTCACTTCCCGAGCTTACACCAACACGAATGACTCTCGAATTAGCAACTCGTTCGGTTACGATTCCGAAGGGTATTGCCGAGGATGTTTTCGTGAAGGTTGGCAAGTTCCATTTTCCTGCCGACTTCGTAGTCGTCGATTTTGATGCCGATCCTCGTGTCCCCCTTATTTTGGGAAGACCATTCTTAAAAACGGCTCGTGCATTAATCGACGTCTTCGAAGGAGAAATGACTCTTAGAGTTGGCGATGAAAAATTGGTCATAAACATCGAAAACACTTCAAAAGATCTTCTCGAACTTGAACGAGAAGCAATTAACCAAATTGATGTCATCGATGTTGCATGCGATGACTATCTTGAAGAAGTGTTACATGTGCAAGGATCAATCAATCCGTCCAATGATGTCTCTCCCCCCTCTCTTACTCCATTTTTGGGAGGTGACTTCGTTTTGGAAGAAATCGAAGCTTGTTTGTCGTGTGATTCTCATGTTGATTATGATTCTATCAATCCCGAGGAAGACTTACTTCTCCTTGAGAAGTTGCTCAATGATGATCCTTCATCTCTTCCTCCAAAAGATCTTCATAATGTGGAAGTCAAAGATGTTGAAAAAACTGATGACTTTCCTGAAGTAGAACTCAAGGAACTTCCGCCTCATCTCGAGTACGCGTTTTTGGAGGGTGACGATAAGTTTCCCGTCATAATCGCTAAAGACTTGAATGAGGAAAACAAAACCGCTCTTCTCAAGGTCTTAAAGTCCCACAAGCAAGCCATTGCTTGGCGACTTTCCGACATCAAGGGTATTAACCCGGAGTTTTGTATGCACAAAATTTTGATGGAGGATAACTTTAAACCGGCGGTTCAACAACAAAGACGGGTAAATCCTAAAATTCATGAGGTTATCAAGCAAGAGGTCATTAAACTTCTTGATGCCGGTTTGATTTACCCGATTTTGGATAGTCCTTGGGTGAGTCCCGTTCATTGCGTGCCCAAAAAGGGTGGCATAACGGTTGTCAAAAATGATTATAACGAGTTAATTCCGACTCGATTGGTAACGGGTTGGCGCGTTTGCATTGATTATCGAAAATTAAATGACGCCACCCCTAAAGACAACTTTCCATTACCTTTCATGGATCAAATGCTCGAAAGATTGGCGGGAAACGAATACTATTGTTTCCTTGACGGTTTTTCGGGTTATTTCCAAATTCCCATCGATCCTCAAGATCAAGAAAAAACGACTTTTACGTGCCCATACGGAACATTTGCTTATCGACGCATGCCTTTTGGCTTATGCAATGCTCCGGGCACATTTCAAAGATGCATGATGGCCATTTTTCACGACATGATCGAGAAAACAATGGAGGTCTTCATGGATGATTTTTCGGTCGTTAGGAATTCATTCGAATCATGTCTCGCCAATTTAGACAAAATGCTTCAAAGGTGCAAAGACACCAACCTTAGTCTAAATTGGGAGAAAAGTCATTTCATGGTCAAGGAAGGAATTGTCCTTGGCCATAAGATTTCCAAGAGTGGGATTGAGGTCGATAAAGCTAAAATCGACGTCATTGCTAAGCTTCCTCCTCCCACTACTGTTAAAGGTGTTCGGAGTTTCCTGGGTCATGCCGGCTTCTATCGTAGATTCATTCAAGATTTCTCGAAGATAGCTAGGCCTATGACCCGACTTCTTGAAAAAGAGACTCCCTTTGTCTTTTCTGATGAGTGCATCGAAGCTTTTCAAAATCTCAAGAAAAAGCTTACCGAAGCACCCATTTTAGTTGCCCCCAATTGGGACCTACCTTTCGAACTCATGTGTGATGCAAGTGACTTTGCAATAGGTGCGGTCTTGGGGCAACGAAAAACCAAACACTTTAAGCCGATTCATTATGCAAGCAAAACCTTGACCGAAGCTCAAGCTCATTACACCACAACGGAAAAAGAATTACTAGCCGTGGTGTATGCGTTTGAGAAGTTTCGGTCGTACTTAATCTTGACTAAGTGCATAGTGTACACGGACCACTCGGCTCTTAAATATCTCTTTGCCAAGCAAGACTCAAAGCCGAGATTGCTCCGTTGGGTTCTCCTCCTACAAGAATTTGATATCATAATTCGTGATAAAAAAGGAGCCGAGAACCTCGCTGCTGACCATCTTTCCCGATTGGAGAATCCTCATCAAGGAGTTCTCAAGAAAAAGAAAATAAATGAAACGTTTCCTCTCGAGACACTCAATGTGATTTCCTCTCGTGGTGATTCTAGTACCCCATGGTTTGCCGACTTTGCAAACTATCATGCGGGGAACTTCGTTGTCAAAGGGATGTCGTCCCACCAAAAGAGCAAGTTTTTCAAAGATGTTAACCACTACTTTTGGGACGATCCCTACCTGTTTAAAATTTGTGCGGATCAGGTTATTCGAAGATGTGTTCATGGCCAAGAAGCCATGGAAATCCTAAAGGCTTGTCATAATGGACCCACCGGGGGACATCATGGCCCGAACTACACCGCTCGAAAAGTATTTGAGTCCGGTTTTTATTGGCCCTCCATTTATAAAGACGCCCATGACCTAGTCAAATCTTGTGACTCATGTCAACGTCAAGGGAAGATCACACAACGGGATGAAATGCCTCAAAACGTCATCCAAGTGTGTGAAATTTTTGATATATGGGGCATAGACTTTATGGGGCCGTTCCCGTCTTCACGAGGGAACAAGTACATACTCGTGGCCGTTGACTACTTGTCAAAATGGGTCGAGGCAAAAGCTCTCCCAACCAACGATGCCCGAGTAGTTGTAAAATTTTTGAAATCACTATTCTCAAGGTTTGGAACTCCCCGCGCTATCATAAGCGATCGCGGTGCTCACTTTTGCAACGAACAATTTGCAAAAGTCATGCTCAAGTATGGTGTCACTCACCGACTTGCTACCGCCTATCACCCACAAACGAGTGGGCAAGTGGAGGTTTCAAACCGAGGTTTGAAAAGAATTCTTAAAAGAACCGTAGGCGAAAACCGTGCCTCTTGGTCGGATAAGTTAGACGACGCTCTATGGGATTTTCGCACGGCTTATAAAACACCCATTGGGTGTACTCCTTACAAGCTCGTGTATGGAAAAGCTTGCCATCTACCGATTGAGCTCGAGCACAAAGCTTATTGGGCTTTGAAGAATGCTAATTTTGATCTTAAGTCTGTGGGTGATCACAGGAAAGTTCAGCTCAATGAACTCAATGAACTTAGGAAAGATCCATGACTCCAAAATTAAGAACCGCGTTTTCAACGTTGGTGACCGAGTCCTTCTTTTTAACTCTCGATTAAAGATCTTTTCGGGTAAGCTTAAAACCCGTTGGACCGGACCTTTCACCATTGCCAAAGTTTATCCTTATGGCACCGTCGAATTATCTCAAGACGACGGTCCCAATTTCAAAGTAAATGGGCATCGGTTGAAACACTATTTTGGAGGGGACATACCACCTATTGTCCCGGATCTCCAAACTTTCCTCATGGACCAATGAATTCGGGGATCGAGTCAAGCTAGCGACTCGACAAATAAAAACAAGTAACAACAAACACGGGTTTTCACCCGTGTATCTGATTTCCTTCTATTTTCTAACACCCTAGTGTGGGGGAGTGGCCACCCCCCGCAGCTACTTGAGATGTACATATCTTTCAAAAAAAAAATGTGTGTTTGAATTAATAAAGTGAAAAATACAAATGACATTCCCACAGTTAGCTTTTAATATTCTCGTCTTTCATTCAAAATTTCGGCATAATCGCCGGGACTTTGAATATTGAGGACAATATTCAACTCTAAGTGTGGGGGAGGGGAAAATTCTAGCGAATTTTATCAAAATATACCGTCTAGTACCCCCATTTTTGGCCAAAATTTTTCAAAAATTTTTCACTTTATTTCAAAATTTTTGTGGTTATCAATTCGCCTTGTCTAAACGACAAAAGGGATTGGCAAATCCAGGAGCAAACGGCTCTTGGTAAAGATAACTCAAACCCGTTGATGGCTTGCAATTTGCCAAAAATTGTATGGTTCCTCAACTCCCCATCATCCTCAAAAGCTAATGAGTTGGCTAGCCTGCAAGATTATGGCTTGTGGTAAAGGCTGTGGAAAAACCATAATTGGTAATCAACTCACCAAGATGTTGACTGTTCCATCAAGAATTGGCTAGTCCAGGAGCAAATGGCTCCTGGTAAAGACAAATCAAATCCGTTGAAAGCTGGTAGTTTGCTCAAAATCACACGGCTATCAGGTGTGCCACAGTTCTTACACCTGGCTACTCCAGAAGTGATGGCTTTTGGTAAAGAGACTTCAAATCCATTAATTTTTCTCAAAAATATTGCTAGGGACTAGCAATAGTTTAGTGTGGGGGATTGATGAGTGTGTAAATACTCATCATTTTGAGTCAAATCTAAGCTGCAAAACGATCAAAAATACTCAAAAAAACGCACCAAAATGCGAAGAAAATCCCAAAGATCGTATTTTATATGTTTCTTATGCAAAACGAATGAAAACAAACGAAAAACAAACAAAAGTTACATATTTGGCAGTTTCAGTCCCCCGACTTTCAAAGTTTTACAAAACTAGTCCCTGGTCAATTATTTTCAAAGAAAAGTCAACTCTTGATCTTTAAAAGTCAAAACGAATCACAAATGATCTTTGGGTAAAACGATTTGAAAAAAAAATTACACAATTGGTCCCTCAATTTTGGCCAATTGACAGTTTTAATCCCCGATGTTCCAAATGTGGAAAAAAGTACTTTTGGTCCTTTGGTTTCTCTAATTCGACAAAATTTAACCTTAGTTGAAGTTTGAAAGATGTGCAAATATGGTCCCTAAATTTCAGCTTTGTTACAAATTAAATCCTTGTGGTTTTACACCATCAACACCAAACGAATCCAAAAACTCTTACCCAGCCACGTTTTTAAAGCCCAATAATCCATACCACCAAAGCCAAAATCCAAACCCAACACAAACCCAACACAAACCCACCCATGCCCACCTAGCCCTTTTTCACCCTTCACGTTTAATAAAAACAATACCCTAACCCTAAAACATCCTAAACGTATTCCTCCATCTCCTCCCATCCTCTCCACCCAACCTCTGAACAATAAAAAAATCACCAGTACTTCTCCCCCCCCCCCCCCCCCGTGATCACCTCCAGCCAAAACCAACCATCACTATCCCCTCCATCACCCTCAAACCCATTCCCCAATCCCACTTCTAATCTCACACCTCATACCTAACACCCCTCAACCAGTCAAAGAAGGCCATGGTGGCAATCCACCTCACTATTGGGCATCAAAGTTTGAATCAAAGGTCAAGACGAAGTCTGAAGAATCCAATGGCTGAGATCTATTTCACAAGGTACAAGATGGAGCCAAGAAATCCTAAGAAGGGAGAAGACAAGATTGGAGCCTAAAAGTGTACCTACCACTTCAAAGTTTAGTATAAATAGGTGACCACTTGTAAGCCAAATGGGCATTCGAATTCTGTTTTTCATCTCATCTAATTAAACCCTAGTTAAAAGTGTAATCCGAATTTTTAAGTTTTAATGAAAGTGGAATTTTAAAGTTACCTCAGTTGTTTCAGTTTCAAGATTATTTTTTTTACTTTGTTATTGGTATATTGCTTAATTCGAGTGAAAAAAAAAAGAAAAAAAAAAAAAAAAAAAAAAAAAAAAAAGAAGAAGAAAAGAGCAGAAGAAAAGAAAAAAAAAAAGAGATAGCAGTAGCAGCTATGGAGTGGAGGATTTTGGTTTAAAGCTCATGGGAGCGTATAGGATTGGTTCTTTGTTCCTTATGTTCTCAGTTCTCGACTTTTGGATACCAAGTAGGTCTCGTATAATGTCTTTCATCATAGTGACTTTCTAGTTGCCATTTGCTATATTTCAGTGCTGCATTTTTTATTTTCTGAGTTTGGGGTATCCTTTTAGAAGTTAGTATGGTTTAGTAATCTGCTGTGAAATCCTTTGAACTTAGTCGAATATAGGGTGTTTGGTAGGGATTAATAAACTGAGTTGTTGTTGGTAAGGGTTTACTTGCATAGGCTGATCATTAGTTAATGTTAGGGATCGATATTTGATGTTTTAGAGAGCCTCCTAGGCATTGTTTAAAGTAACGCTTTTAGTTCTAGTTAAGGTACGTATTGAGTGCTCGTGTTGGGCCAACCTGTGGCTTACATACCCACTGCTGCTACTTTACTCATGTCGTTTCATAATCTGAGTTAGTTTGATTGTACGTTATCCATTGATCTTTGTCTCGTTATTGTTGTTATTAGCGGCTATTGTTCTAGTAAAATTGGTGGCTTAAGATCCTTTTCAAGTTTATTGTCTTGTTAAACCAATTGCTTGTGTGTGATTTCATTATCTGCTGCTACCATTCTTGTTGAGGTTCTTGTCGATTACTTTTGCATTCGTTCTTCTTGTTGTTATAAATTCATAAGACTTTGCTTACTTTGGGTCTTTGGTTTATGTAAAAATTAGTTGAGTTAAAATTTGAAAGGCAAAAGTTTTGAACACCAATCTGTTCTAGATCCGGTTGAGATTTTGTTGTGCGATCTATTTTCAAGGGAAACATTCAAAGTTGAAATTGTGTTTGAGGCATTTTAGTATGTAGGAGCAGTAAACTAAGAAAAAGAAATAAAAAATTTGAGAAAGAGTGTAATGCGTGGGTCGAACCCTGGACCTTGAGCTTATACCAGTCACACAAACACAACACCAATTCCAACTCGCCACTTGTTTTTTTTTGTATAAGACTCACACAATTAATGTCTTAATAGCTTTATGGTTTGTTTTGCTTATTTAGTACAAACTGCTTTTTCAGCTTATTTCTTGA
Source organism: Artemisia argyi (assembly GCA_030686995.1). NCBI lineage: Eukaryota > Viridiplantae > Streptophyta > Magnoliopsida > Asterales > Asteraceae > Artemisia > Artemisia argyi. Next base: position 166,160,595 of record CM060690.1, read on the forward strand.
GCTTAACTTCTAGTTTTAAATTTTTTTCTAAGTTTCTTTTAGGATAACTGAATTTCCAGAAAATTTTCATAAGTTTTAGAATAGCCTAGGTATTTATTTCAAGTTTATTTCATTAAATTAGCTTTTAATCCATTATAAATAGAATTTTAATCGAAAAATTAATTTTCTTTTTTCAAAAATTTCCTTTTGTCATATAGTACGTAAGAAAATTAATTAAAGACCCATAGGACTTTCGTAGCTTAAAATTCACGTTTTATTTTGCGCTCTCGCGTAATTTTTTAAATAAACGTCGCGTTTTTAATTTAGTTAACGTTTTAGGATTCCTGATACCTAATTATGTTTTCCCGTAGTGTTTTAAGTATTTCTTAGATTGTAGTTGCCTTAGGTTAATTTATTCTTACTTTCGTTCGTTAACTTTCAATTTCGTTAATTTAACGCATCACAAAATCAAATAACCTTTCCAATCATACAAGATTTTAATCCAAATCTCATTCGAAGCTTTCCATTCACACCTCGTTGGGGTACGACCCGGGAAATCACTTCCCGGTCTCACAATTTAAATATCACTTTCACAAGTTTTGCGAGGTAATCGTTTTCCTAAACGGTTTACTCGTATTACTTCACGTTTATTTGTCTCACGACGAATTGAACTTCACGTTTGTTGATATTTTGATAAATTGTTGTTTGCACACACCAAAACACAACGAATCAATACATCACTGAGCATAATATCAAAATGAATTATGAAAATAATTCACGAATTCCATAACATGATAGAAACATAATTATCCATAAAATAGGTCTTACAAGTTCGTTGTGAAATAAAATTCCAAATAAAAATTATAAACAAACTCTAACGTAATGCGGGTTTTTAAAATAACTCCCTAAATTGCCGGTTGTCACATAGATCATAAAAACAGATTAGTAGTTTATAAAAGTCAATAGTAATTTGTAATTGTTAACTGCTAGTGTAGATTTAGATATCATTAGTGCAACTTAAGAGAAAATTGCTATTTAGTCTAAAGTAGCTTAAATCTAGTTTCAAATTAGCTTAAAACTACACATAGGAGTAGATTTGCTTAATTGGAATTAAAATTGGTCAAAGTTTAGTGGTAAAATAATAGTCAACTTTTACATATTTTTAGCTTCTGATTGCATATGTTTTTGGATCATTTTAGTATAGCATTAGTGATAATCTGATAGAGCTTGTTGGTTTAGAGAATCTCAGTTGGTTAGTTCAGCTTTTGCCCCCAAAATCTCTAACTAATTAGCTTTTTAGGTCTGCTAATAAGTTGTTGCTATTTAGGAGATTGGAACTAGTTTCTGTTTTGGATTGTAGGCCTGCTAGTGCACCATTAAGCTTGTATTTGTGTTCTATTGGTATTTTTGAGTTTGTTGGAATTTGAAATAGTGTTGTGCATGATAATTTAGCTTCTGGATCTGTCTGTTTCATTTCTGCTTATTGTGTGAGCTTATTATTGGCTTAATGCATATTTCCTGAGTTTCTGAGCTTTTAGAGATTTGTAACTCTGCATTTCTGAGCATTTTATATCATAAAACATCTGTGTATTAATTTTCATTCAGTTTTGTCACAAGTGCTTATAAGTAAGCACTTGTGATAAGCAGTTTTGGCCAGAATAAGCACTTAAACTGTTCATTTTAGCTTCAAAATTTTTATCCAAGTTCATTTTTATATTTTAGATTTTCTGGTAATTTTTCAGATTTTTCTGAGGTGTTTTGATATTTTTCTTAATTTTTCTTTGATTTTATTCAATTTTTAATACATTTTAATTACCAAAAATTCAAAAAAAAAAATTCAGAAAAAGCCATAAAAAATCCAAAAATATTTTAAGAAATTCTTTTATAATATTTTAGATTTTTCAGAAATTAATTTTCATTTTTCCCTTTTATTTTTCTATTTTCCTTTCTTTTTAATTCATTTAAAAAAAATACAAAATCAAAATAAATTCATAGAAAATAAAAGTAAAGTCAAAAAAATAATTTTCTTTTTCTGGAAATTCATTTGATTAGTTTAAGATTTTTAGAAAATAATTTCACGTTTGTAGGATCATTTTTCGTTAAAAGCTACGTTTTATATTGTACGTTACATATTTAATAAACGTGTTTGCATTTCCATTTTTACATTTTTAACTTTAGTGCATATTTAGCTTGTACAATTTGCATAGTTTGTGTTTGTTTGTTATAACTTGAATAATTGATCACTATTTTCACTTTCACCACTTTTCAATTCATGATTTGCACGAATCAATATTCTTTGATTCCATTCACCTTCGTACGGATACGACTCGGGTGATCCGTATTTTGTGCGGATCATTTCGATACTATATTACTATTTATATAATTGATTTTGACACAATCAGTATCTCACGCTTCTTTCATAGAAAGGAGACATCTTTTGTCTTTTAAGTAAATATTTCTTAATCATACATTTGTTTGAAAACAGAACTAGATCAATTTACCAAAGCCCAAAGTGTGTTTAGAGTTTGAACGTTGCATTTATACATTAAAACGAATTACAAAATTCAATTTCAGTATTTTCGATAATTAGGTCTTTAAGAAAATAAAATACCCATTGGTAAATATATTCATATAAACCATAGTATTTTCTTAAAGCAAGGATCTAAATTGACATAGTACCATTACATCAGTTGATCTGCTAGTAATGATAGTATTCAACAAGGTAATTGTCGAGCAATACTTGCCAATATCATATTGCAATTCTTAGATCATTATGGGATTTACTTCACAAAACTTTTGCAAAGTAAGCATGTTTCATCCCCATCTAATGCCTTGAGTCCAAGCTCTTACTTCCTACTCAATTTAAGTTGTCTAACTTAAAAACTGCAAACTCATAAATCCATTACATCAGTTGATCTGCTAGCAATGAAATTATGAAATTTACCTCTCCATTGCAATCTAGCCAAGCTCTCACATGACGTAAACTACAACTTCAAGTGTTCTTAATTAGATAGCATTCGACTTAATTTTATAAGGGTATTAATTTTGACGTGTAATCAAAATAATGTATGAAGAAGCATGCATACAACTTCATAACATTGGTTTTACAAAACATTTTTATTACCAATTCACTAAGAGTAAAATAGCAAAGTTTTGATTGAGGTATCGGGTTCACCAATTAAAGAATTACCGACAATTATCATCCACTATATCGTACTTTTGCATAAGCCCTAAAGCTTAGTGTTTTGGATAATCATTATGGAATTGTGATCAATTCACCCTTAAGATGACAGTGTACATGTAATAGTTGTTCGGTAAGTCTAATTTACACTCATCTTTTAGTGTGTAAACTTCGGTCGAGCCTAGTTAACCATTACGTACAAAAACATCAATCAATAAACCTTTGAAATTTTGACTCTTAAAACAAAAACAATTTCGCCATTTATTTAGTCCATATTATTTTTCTATCCAAACTTACCCTTTTTCGTTTATAAACATGTCTCACATAATAATAAACAAAAACAAGTAATACATAATAAAAAATAAAACAACCAAATAAACATATACATAACATAACAATTAAATATGTATAAACATGTAGCCACATGCAAATTTATTCAATAATCCTATTAATAATCAATCTAGGTGTATAATGCATTTATTCAATTAGGGCTTTCTTCTTCAAAGGAAAAAGATCCACAATAATCGATAAATCGATTGCGTAAGCCAAAACTAAACAAACACCACATAGCACGTAATTGATTACTTAATATTGGAGTCTTCCCCAATTCGATATCTATTAATAAATTTACATGTTCATCTATTCAATTTAAACTAATCACACACTCAAATCCATGCAAATATGCACTTTTCATGGATTATGCTTAACAATTAACATATTGCACCAAGATCGTTTACTAAACGCATAAACAATTATATGACAATCCTAGGGTTTCTAATCATATTAAAAATCAAAACCAAAACCCTAAAAGCCTATTAGGGTAAATCGACCCATAAAAAAAATTAGGGTTAGGATAATGAAAACCCAAAATTGACAAAACATGTAATAAAACAAATCAAGATTCAATTTTATGCGTTTTGATAATTAATTACACATTATAACGACTCTAGATGCCACTGTTGGAATTATAATATCATGAAAATCATATAAATAAACCAAACACATCAAGTAAGCATATGCGGAAGCGTTATAACAAGATCATATAACATGTAATTAATTAATCAATAATAAATAGTAAACATACCTTTGTGATTCTAGCCCGAACAAGAATCAATATGCAATCTTCAACTTATGAACCCTAATTAGGGTTTATGTGGATTGTAAGAATTACCCCTTACCTATTTTGTAATTCAATCCAAGATACAATCAATAGTGTGATTGTATCACGTTCTTGTACACACGTACTAAAACAAGTTAAAGTAATGCTACTTTTTAGAACACAAAATTAAACCAAAACCTTTTGTTTAATGAAGAAAATCGATCAACCCTTTAAGGGTGTTTGTTTGATCGACTACAAGAAAACAAGGAGAGGAAAACAAGTTTAGGGTTTGTGTGTGTGCACAAGAGATACAAACCTTTAACCCTTAGCCTTGTATATATTGTGTATGAAACTTGGAGCTCAAGAAAACAAAGGAGGTGCCCTCCTTTGGGTTGGCCGATCGGTTCAAGGCCCAAGGGGGCTTCCAGATGCTTCTTGACTTACCAATTAATCATACACATTCTTTCCTTATATTCGTCTAATGGTTGTTATTCATTATCCGTTAAATACTAATGGTTGTTATATATATTTGTGTAATAAATAATTAAATATAAACTTTTACATTTAATTATTAAACTTTAACTCTCATACGTAAAGTGTGCAATCCCGTGATCTCGAGTTCGATCCTAACATACGACCACTAAAATAATATCCATAATCTAACACCTTCATCTTCTTGTCTTGGTTGATCTTCTTGTCTTTGTTGGTCTTCTTGGCTTGGTTGATCTTCTTGTCTTGGTTGGTCTTCTAGGTTTGGTTGTTTTTCTCTCTCCATGTTTTTCTTTCTCACTCAGTTTGATACCTGAATCATTGGGCTCCTTTGAGCTTATCTTTTTCCTTCTTCTGCCTTGATAAGCAAAATCACAACGGTTCGAAGGCCATACTGAGGGAATGGAAAATTTATCAACAATTCATTTTACACAACCGCATACTTTAATGATACACAAGTTTTCACAACATAAATTGCATAGATTTAATGTATTCCAACATTTAAGTAGTCTCATACGAGGACACTGATCATAATATTGTTCCTTACAACACACTTCAACTTCATCAGAATCTCCGGTATAGCAACGTCTTGTAGGATTTATCTTGGAACACAATTCTACCACCTATGCACACACATAAAAAGACAAAATATATCATTGTTTGGGTTAGAATATTGTTCATACACATCAAGCTAATCTAGCTAAGTACTTCTGATTTTTAATTGAATTCAAATACATACAGAGGCGAAGGGAGGGGGTGACTAGCAGGTGCTAGGCCCCCTCCAATGAAGCCCATTTACCATATTATGATATGAATTTTTAGTCATAATCTAATTATATTTGTATAGCTGGCCTTCCCAATAGTGTGCACCTTATCTATAGCAAGAGTAAAAAAGTAATAGATGTGAACAAATCTCTCCTATTTTACTGGCTATTATAGAACTAGATATTCAAAGTTTCTGTAACCACCTTTACGTTATAGACCCCGGATCCCTTGCAAAGGGGATTAATTTTAAAAAGTCTAAAAAGTTTTCTGGAGATGCCACGTGTCCCCCATCCCTTTTAGACTCAAGGGTAGTATTGTAAATTTACTCCCTCTCGCTTTTTTCTCTCTTTCCCTCTTTCTTCTTTCTATTATCTGATAATCTTTCCTTTTTACGATCTCTCTTATTTGATTCTTTCAATTTTCCGGCTATATATAAACGAATTTACACAATGATTTCGATTCAATTCATTCATTCATTCAATTTTACATTTTTTTTATTCTTTCATTTCTTCATATTTTGCAAAATTAGGGCTTTTTTGTTCTCAATTCATATTCCTTTATTTGAATCGTTAATATTTCTTCAAATCGTGTTAATTGTTCATATCGGCTTCGAATTAGCCGTTGGATTGCTTAATTGCAATAGAATTAGGGTTTTAATCATTCAATTGGTTAATTGGAAGACAATTGGGGGTTTTGAGTATTCAATTGGTCTATTGGAAGAAAATTAGGGTTTTAACCGTTCAAATTTGGGGATTTTTGATTGTTAAATCAGTTTCTGATGGCTGAGAGTGATTCTCATGTTTTTAATCAAGGTAATTTCATTTTTTGTTATATATTCATCAGTCAGTTATTTTTTATTATGTTCATCAATTAGTTTTTTGAAGATATTATGCCTGCATTGTTTGCTTAGTATGATGTGGATTCATCAGAGCATATTAGAATGAGGTTCATTAGTTGTTTCTCGTTATTCTGGATTAATTAGAGGTTCGGATTCATTAGAATAAGTTGTTAGAACGGATTAAAATGAGTTTCATCAGTGATTGCTTGTTATGATGGTTTAATTATAGGTTGCAGATTGATTAGAATAATTTTTTAGAATGGATTAAGATTAGGTTCATCAGTAATTCGTAGTTATTGTGGTTTAATTAGAAGTTGTGGATTCATTAGAATAATTTTTTAGAACGGATTAAAATGAGGTTCATCAGTGATTGCTATTTATGATGGTTTAATTATAGGTTGCGGATTCATTAGAATAATTTTTTAGAACGTATTAAAATGAGGTTCATCAGTAATTCCTAGTTATTGTGGTTTAATTAGAGGTTGCGAATTCATTAGAATAATTTTTTAGAACGGATTAAAATGAGGTTCATCAGTGATTTGCTAGTGATGATGGTTTAATTATAGGTTGCGGATTCATTAGAATAATTTTTTAGAACGTATTAAAATGAGGTTCATCAGTAATTCCTAGTTATTGTGGTTTAATTAGAGGCTGTGGATTCATTAGAATAACTTTTTAGAACGGATTAAAAAGAGGTTCATCAGTAATTGCTATTTATCGTGGTTTAATTAGAGGCTGCGGATTCATTAGAATAACTTTTTAGAATGGATTAAAATGAGGTTCATCAGTTATAAAATGTTATCAATTTTATTTGTCTTGGTTCATCAATTATTGATTGTAATAATATATAATAATGAGGTTCATCAGTGATAAAGTGTTTTTGGTTCATCAGTCATTCATTGTATATATTTTCTTTCAGATGATGATTATGAAGTTGTTCCATATTCTGTTGGTATTGTTTCTGAGGAGGGGGGTGAGAAGTTATGGATTCCTGATATTCCTGATGGTGAGAAGCCGGCTTATGTTATCATGTATCATTCTCTGGAGCAGGCTTATGAGTATTACAAAGATTATGCAAAAAGAGCTATTTTGAGATTCGTTTAGGTCAACATTATAAATCTACGAAGAATAAGGACAATAATCCTGATCTGCAATATTTTGTTTGTAGTAAAGAAGGTATAAATCCTGCCCTAAAGAAAGTTGGATCAAAGAGAAAACATAGGAAACATCCGTCTAAGCGTACTGATTGTAAGGCTGTTTTACGTGTGAGGTATGTTGAAGGAAAAGGATATTGGTGTTATGAATTTGTTGAGGGTCATAACCATAGCCTAGTTAGTCAAGAAGATAGTGTTTTTCTGGTTTCGTCTCGTGATGTTTCTTATACTCAGCAAGTTTTTCTATATCAAGCATCTCAAGTGAATCTTGGTCCAGTGAAGGGCTTTCATTTACTTAGGCAGATTTATGGGGACTACAATTTTATTGGGGTTAGTTCGGTTGATTGTAAAAACTATAGGAGAGATGTGCTTGATTTCATTGGTAAGAATGATGCTCAGATGTTAGTTGAGATGTTATTGAACAAGAAGGATTTTCATCCTAATTTTTCATTTGAGTATCAAACTGGTGAGAATAACGCGTTGACGAATCTTTTTTGGGCCGATGAGTACGCAAAAAGGAATTATTATGCTTTTGGCGATGTTATGTCATTTGATGCTACATTCAGGACTAATAAGTAAGTTCATTTTATATATGTTTTTTTATTTTTCAACTGATGAACATCTTTTAATTAATAGGTTCATCTGTATTTTAAGATAAGATAGATATTGTACCCCACGTATCTTATCTATTTATCAGAAAATCCACTTTTCTTATCTCTCTACCCCACATATCCTATCTCTTTATCAGAAAATCCTCCATCCCAACTATTCTATATTTTTTCCTCTACCCCACATATCCTATCTCTTTATCTCTTTCATATCTTTTAAATTCTGATGAAATGAGTGTAATAGGTCATGTTTCTAGCTTGAATTGTTTCCCCGGAGTGGTCGTTGGGTGAGTGTGAGTAGCTTTTTGAAACACATTGATAAGCTCAAACACACAAAAACTTTGCTGCAACAAGATGATGGTCAACGGTATAAATGTTAATTCACGTTGCACATCATCTTGTTCTGGCAGTTTATGTGTGTTTTGAGATTATTAATGAGTTTCAAAGCCTACGCAGAGTCACCAGAGACCATTTCTGGGGAAACATTTCAAGCTAGAAACATTTAATTTTTTTAAAGTTGCTGTATTTGATTGTTATAAGCTGATGTTGTTGAATTTAAATGGTTCATCAGTATTTTTTAAACAAAATTTTTTAAAGTTGGTGTAAATAAGTTCATCAGTATTATAAAGCTGCTGTATTTGATTGTATAAACTAATGTTGTTGAAAGGTATTGAATTGAAATGGTTCATCAATTATATTATAATGGTTCATCGGTTTTATAATAATGTTTATCATTTATTTTTGATAGGTACAAAATGGTTTTTGTACCATTTACTGGGATCGACAATCATAATAATTGTGTTGCATATGGAGCTGCGTTGCTGTCGTCGGAGACTAAAGAATCTTACATTTGGTTGCTTGAATGTTTTCAAAGAGCCTTCGTGCGAGCACCAAAGGTTATTGTTACTGATCAAGACGCATCAATGAAAGTTGCTATAGAGACAGTTTTCCCGTTATCTCGTCATAGATTATGCATGTGGCATATGATGCGTGGGAATCGCACCTTGCTTTACCTCTCGAGGGATCTCGCGAGGCTTACAACCCCAACCAGGCAGTGTACCTGATCGTTGTAGTATAGTATAGTGACAAGTACCGGGGGATTGATCGTTCAGCTTAGGAATAGTGTCGCTAGGATTAGAAAGCCTAATTAATAGTTCTAGAGATGGAAGATGATTATTTTTGTGTTTTTATATTTTTATGAAAGCAAGCAAATCTCGGGTTTTTGGAAGAGTGGGCGGAATTAGTTGCTATTCAACTAACCCAAAGCTATTATATAACTAAATTAAACTAATGAAAATGAAATTAAACTAATATTAAACTAAGGTTGTGAGCAGTATTTGGAGAAATTGTGTTTACTTAGACTTCATTACTCCCTAGATATCTTTTACATGTCAATTACTTGTTACACTTGTATGGATGACGGATTGTATTCCTTAATACCATTCGTGGGGTGGCATACATAACTCCCCAACTCTATGAGCTCTTATCTCCTCCTACACCATGACCCAGCACAACTATAGGGATTGTAAACAGTGGCTCATGCATTAAATACAACCAATAAAGACCTAGTACGCCTCGGTTCATGTTTCTTAAGACGTTCAAGCATGTTACCATTTGGAGATCTGCCAGTTTTCTTAAGCCTAACATATAATATCATTCATCCAAAACAAGAATAGACAAGTAATCAACACATAATCAACATCTAGGTTTCATTAGATCTAAGCAAACACAAAAGAAATCTAGCCTAGCATAGTAGAATTAAGATAAGAACAAAAGATAAACAACCAACACATAGACATATTGATTGAATTAAGAGTATACTTATCTCAATTACAATGCAAGGTCTCAAGGGTTTGGAACCCTTGAAAAACCTGTAAAAGAGGCACCAAAATCGTCTTTAGGGTTTCACCAAAACTTCTCCTCTTTTATGAAAAAAACTAGAAAACTATATATAGGAAAAACGTTCTGACGGCGTCAAGAGTTAAGTCTGACGCCGTCACCTCGCCGCCATATACTTCCTCGGACGCCCTAGATCCACTTGTGACGGCCTATGTGACGCCGTCACCAGCTACGGTATTTTATTCTTCATGTCTGACGCCGTCAAGAAGGAAGTCTTGACGCCGTCACCTTGTATCTTCAGCATGGATTTTTGGTACTTTGCCGTTTTCTTCACTTTATGCTCCAAAAACGTCCAAAATAGCCTCTTTTCCAGAATTCACTCTCCAAACACCTAAAATCACAAAAGGAACGATTTAGGGCAATATTTGATCAAATAAAGTCGGATTCGGGCTTAAATGACCCCCTAAAAACGGATCATTTTTCGCCTCATCATATACCCTTACACTTGAGATTTGCTTGTCCTCAAGCAAATGAGCTTTTATTCTACTCAAAAGACAAGTTAGGGGTCATTTAATACTAATATAAAAGTAATTACAACAAATAATCGTTCCACTAAAGACCAATAGACAAGCACGGAGTTCATACACAAGCACCTCACAAATAGTGTTTAGATACTCACATCTCTCGGGTGTAATAAAGTAATATAACATTATGGAAATGGAAGATATCTCTCACTACCTGTCATAGCAAAATAGATTACCATAGGCTTGGGAAAGGATCAAACCTCCACCACATGGCGTAAGCACCTAGGATAAACTATCAAAGAGGTCTTTTTAAAGGGTTATAACGTTAGGTGTAGGGATATGAATTACACGGTTTTGTTGGATAAAGGAAGTTTCACTGGTGGCGAGTTAACAATCTTGGTTAATTACATGTACAATATGGCGTTGCTAAGCCAAGACTAGACTCGACTTAAGCTAATAAATTAAAAATAACAAAAACATAAAATGAACATAGAATGAAAACGGGATGGTAGTCCGTATGTTTTTTTCTTTCTTTTTCCTTGATTTTTTCGATTTTTCTTTTTTTTTTTTTTTTTTTTGCATACACTCTTACCCTACCATCCAAAATAATACATCATAGGGGTATGAGCAATCCCCTTACACTTGAATCTTTACATACTTTACATTAACTAATCTAATGACTCGAATTAAGAAAATCAAAACACTTGGAGCACTTTTAAGATTAACGTACATATGGGGGTAATAATATGATGTTCTTCCCCATTACTCCATAAAATAAGTACTTACCCATGAGTCCCAATCGTCCCAAAACAATATGTACAAGGATATGACTCGACTTAGCAATCATGTAATCAATTAGAAAGTTAACTTAGGGTTTAACAAATAACAATAATGCACTAAAAATGAGCGCATACACGGAAGGCTAAGGCGATTTGGGTGTACATTTAAGTGGGGTGTAACAAATTCTTCCTTTAAGTAAGATGCTTAAAGTTAGAAACGAAAAGATAGGCTCGGAGGGGTGTACTAGGGGTTTCGTGTACTAAAAATGAGTACAACGCTAAGGGTGTGGGAAAAATTAGTTGACTTAACTAGCCAAGTAATATGACTTAAATGGTCAAGTAATTATAATACGGGTTTAACACAAGGGTGATCCTAATGCCTCTTATCATGTAGTAAATCCTACCACACGAATGTAGTCTCACTAGCGGTCTCGGGATGCATCACTAACACAAGTTCTAGAATCTAAATGCTACCGGTACACTCATAAGCACCAATAATGAATGCTTTTCCTATCAAAACTAAAGGCGAACCTCACATTTTTGGGTGGAAAATTTTTCTGAATATACGGTTATGTGCTAGTCATACAACCTCCTATCCATGAGACGCTTGCTATGGCTAAAGTTTCACTCCTAAATGTTGTAAAAAAATTTAAATTTGGCGCTAAAATTACACTAACAAGTATTTCTCATAGTTTTATTACACACCTACTATCAAACAAAACAAACTCAAGCGAAAGTGCATATGTAAGGTATCATCTTTTTACCCTCCCCTTACACTTAGGATGAACATTGTCCCCAATGTTCAAGTAAAGAATGTAAAAGTGAAAAAGTAAAGAGAATGAAATCAAATACTCCCCTGATTCGCTCGGTATGGATTTTAGGTTGGCCAGGTTAAATCTTCCTCCAAGAAAATGAACAATCAAAGCTTCCCTTCCAGAATATAAATCATCTTCTTGTCATAAATAACCTGTAAATCCTGACAAAAGTAGACAAGGCAACCTCGCGTAAAATCGGCGGCATCCTATATAAGTTACTAAACCTAGAAAGCAAAGTAAGATATAATGCTTGTGGAATGAAGTTTGCAGATTTCCTGGAGATTATAAAACTTAATAATTCACAAAAACCATAAGACTCCGTTAGAAAAACAAAACCGGTAAAATTTCCAGATTTTTGACTCCTGACGCCGTCAAGAGCAATAGCCTGACGCCGTCAGAATGGACCTGCAGAAATCTTTATGTTAAGTTTCCAGAAAATTTCTGGAAAAACTTTGTCCTACTTCCTGGAAAATCCTGCAAAACTTCATTATGACTCAATACAAGCATTTGACTCTAACAAATACGAATATACATGTTCATTAAATATTGTGGAGAATCATGATCGGTTTGTTTCTTAAAAACATATTTGGGGTTTCCCCTTACACTTATCTTTTGCAAAAATAACTTTAGGTTGAAGTTAAGACTAGGCCAAACAACATAATAAAGTATTTCCACATTTTAATTGAGAAACATGATCAACCAACAATAAAAATAAAACATGCATACGGAAGCAAATAACAATCAAACAATTAAAATCACACAAAACATGGGTTGCCTCCCAAGAAGCGCTTTTCTTTATTTACGAGTCTTGTAGCTAGACTCAAAGTCGTGGGTTACTACGTGATCTCATCATTGGTTCCACTCTCTAGGTCATCTTCTAAACCAGTTTTGTATTCCGGACTTAGTTGCAAGCATTCTTTGTAGAAACCAAGCATCCTATTTCTAACATACTCTACTCCTCTACGTCTATCCTCCTCATTCCTATAATAAGCCGCTTGCTTATGTTCCTTTTCGAAATTAGAGAGAAGGCGGTATTGTTCGATCTTGTAGGGCATTTGATAAGCGACCTCATCATTATCTTTCTTGAATCTAACAATCCCTAAAGTCGGATCATAACTCATCCTAGTGGCCTCAACAAATGGTTTCCCGAATATTATTTGGCTTAGGTTAGCATCAATCACCAGACGAGTGTCTTCCACTATCATAAAATCAATCTCATAGGTGAGATTCCCTATAATCACATGCAATCCTTTCACTCTTCCTGCAAAATTACTTATCAGATTCTTACCGGGCATCATCCTAAAATTGAGTTGCTTCTTCATCACCCAATTGTAATAAGTCCTAGTCATGATGTTCACGGGTGATCTAAGGTCGATGTAAGCTTTCCATATATGCATGTGCCCTATATTACATGGGATGTTAATGTTGGAGGGATCTCCCATTTTGATCAGGGGGTCGCCAAAGATATATGTTTTCTCGGGACTATCGAATAAATCCTTATGGTATTCCCGCTCCTCCTCGGTTGGCAACTTATCAAAGTATTTCTCTATAGGTTCTATCTCCTCCAATTTCTCATCCTTTTTAACCTCAACTTCCCTACTCTCATCCTCACTATTGGCTTCTACCTTAGCTTCATCCTTGTCACTCTCCTCTATCTCTCTATCTATCTGCTTAATGGTGACAACATTGACAAAGTGGACATGTTTGGACGATGAGGGGTCCTTAATTTGAATTCCACTATTGGTGTCCCTAGTGTCCTTCCTAGGTGTGGCTAATGTTTAGTTGTTGAGGGCTTTCAACAAGTTGTCGATTTTGTTGGTCATCTCCGTTTGTTGTTGGTTGAATTCGTTTTCGAACCTAACTATACGGGCTTCTTGAGATGCCATGAATTTTGACATCAATCCTTCAAGATTGTTGGTACTACCATAGTTGTTAGAAGGATTGTTGTTGAAGGTACGGTTGGATGGTGGACCGTTGGATTGGTAACGATTAGGCGGATTAGAAGAATTGGGTTGATTTTGTTTCCACCTAAGGTTTGGGTGATTTTTCCATGAGGGGTTGTATGAATCACCGTATGTGTTTGGCTCGGGCTTGAAAGTGTACCACTTATCTCCCGCTTCGTCGGTACGCGTGGATGCGTAGTCCGCAAAAGCTGTTCCGGGGAGTTCCATACAATCACGAGTGTCATGGGGACCACTACATAATTCGCATGAAGAAGTGATTTTGTTCACTTGGCTTGAATGCTTCGGAGCTTCGTAAGATTTCATGAGAAACTTGACTTGGTCCTCAAGTTCCATGATCCTACGGTCGGGAGTGCTTGAATTGTTCGAAGGCAAAGATATTGCCTTGACCGTTTTGTTCAAATCACGGGGATCATTCCAACTTTCATTGTCATAGAGAGCAAGATCTTCTATGAGTTCCCATGATTGTTCCGCACTAAGATCACGTAGCTTACCACCGGCCGATTGGTCAATGGTTCGCCTCGTGGGGATATCGATATGGTCATAGAAAATTTGGACTTGGAGCCAAAGATCTATGCCATGATGAGGGACTTTTTGGAGTAAGTCCTTGAAACGAGTCCATGCTTCATAAAGAGATTCATTTTGACGTTGTTGGAACATCAAGATGTCATTCCTAAGCTTAGTAGTTCTCCCCGGTGGGAAAAATTGAGCAAGGAAACGAGTGGTGAGATCATCCCATGTGGTGATGGATCCCGTGGGTAAACGCTCAAGCCATTGACTAGCTTGATCCCGTAGAGAGAATTGGAATAGGCGTAAACGGGTAGTCTCTCTAGTTTCAACACCTAGGTCTATGGAATCTACGATTTTGAGGAAGTCCTTAAGGTGTTGGTTTGGATCTTCGGAACGAAGTCCATGGAATGCACATCCGCTTTGCACCAACCGGATGGTGTCGGATCGCAAGGGGGTCACATTGGCTCCGGTGAGCTCAATGGTGTTTCGGTAGCCTTGGTGGCTAGGTCGGGAATACTCTCCTAAGGTTCGGGGCCTAAGGGGTTCTAGTGGTGGGTTTTGTTGTGGTGGGATGATGGGTTCAAAGATGTTACCACCTTCCATGATGTCGGATGGTAAAGAGTTACGAACAAAGGCACGAAGAAATAAGATAGACTAAAGAAGACCTAAAAATAAAAAATAAAAATCTTACTAGAAAGGAATCTAGCAAGTAGACCTAATAAAAAGAAATCCTAACCTAGACAATAACTATTCCCCGGGCTGCGGCGCCAAAAACTTGATGCGTGGGAATCGCACCTTGCTTTACCTCTCGAGGGATCTCGCGAGGCTTACAACCCCCACCAGGCAGTGTACCTGATCGTTGTAGTATAGTATAGTGACAAGTACCGGGGGATTGATCGTTCAGCTTAGGAATAGTGTCGCTAGGATTAGAAAGCCTAATTAATAGTTCTAGAGATGGAAGTTGATTATTTTTGTGTTTTTATATTTTTATGAAAGCAAGTAAATCTCGGGTTTTTGGAAGAGTGGGCGGAATTAGTTGCTATTCAACTAACCCAAAGCTATTATATAACTAAATTAAACTAATGAAAATGAAATTAAACTAATATTAAACTAAGGTTGTGAGCAGTATTTGGAGAAATTGTGTTTACTTAGACTTCATTACTCCCTAGATATCTTTTACATGTCAATTACTTGTTACACTTGTATGGATGACGGATTGTATTCCTTAATACCATTCGTGGGGTGGCATACATAACTCCCCAACTCTATGAGCTCTTATCTCCTCCTACACCATGACCCAGCACAACTATAGGGATTGTAAACAGTGGCTCATGCATTAAATACAACCAATAAAGACCTAGTACGCCTCGGTTCATGTTTCTTAAGACGTTCAAGCATGTTACCATTTGGAGATCTGCCAGTTTTCTTAAGCCTAACATATAATATCATTCATCCAAAACAAGAATAGACAAGTAATCAACACATAATCAACATCTAGGTTTCATTAGATCTAAGCAAACACAAAAGAAATCTAGCCTAGCATAGTAGAATTAAGATAAGAACAAAAGATAAACAACCAACACATAGACATATTGATTGAATTAAGAGTATACTTATCTCAATTACAATGCAAGGTCTCAAGGGTTTGGAACCCTTGAAAAACCTGTAAAAGAGGCACCAAAATCGTCTTTAGGGTTTCACCAAAACTTCTCCTCTTTTATGAAAAAAACTAGAAAACTATATATAGGAAAAATGTTCTGACGGCGTCAAGAGTTAAGTCTGACGCCGTCACCTCGCCGCCATATACTTCCTCGGACGCCCTAGATCCACTTGTGACGGCCTATGTGACGCCGTCACCAGCTACGGTATTTTATTCTTCATGTCTGACGCCGTCAAGAAGGAAGTCTTGACGCCGTCACCTTGTATCTTCAGCATGGATTTTTGGTACTTTGCCGTTTTCTTCACTTTATGCTCCAAAAACGTCCAAAATAGCCTCTTTTCCAGAATTCACTCTCCAAACACCTAAAATCACAAAAGGAACGATTTAGGGCAATATTTGATCAAATAAAGTCGGATTCGGGCTTAAATGACCCCCTAAAAACGGATCATTTTTCGCCTCATCAGCATATCATGCAGAAGTTGACTTCAAAGGTATGTTCATCAATATATTTTTTTTAATTATTTTTGTTTATTAGTTACTTATAATTTAAAGGTTCATCAGATAGTTTTACAGTATAATGTTCATCATTTTATGGGATATTGTTTTCGACTGATAGAATAATGCTCATCATTTATATAATAATGTTCATCAGTTAGTTTTTTTATATAATAATGTTCATCATTTATACAATAAGGTTCATCTTGATTTTTGTAGGTTGGTCCTGATCTAGCTAAAGATGAAACTTTTAAACGAAGAATATCGGATATTGTTTGGACTGATAGAATAGAGCCTGATGAGTTTGAAGCTTTGTGGGAGAAATTATTAGTTGATTTTGATTTTAAGAGTCACAAATGGCTTTCTGATATGTATGATTTGAGGTATAAATGGATTCCAGCCTATTACAGGGATGAGTTGATGTCGGGTTTGATGCGTACTTCTTCTAGGTCTGAGAGTGAAAACAATGCGTACGGTCACTTGACGAGTATTGATTTGACTTTATGGGAATTTTATAATCATTTTGAGAGTGTGGTGGGTTGTCAAAGTTTTGCTCAACGTAAAAATGATCATGACAGTCGGTATACTATTCCAGATATGCACACAGAACTTCAATTAGAGAAGGAGGCATCAGAATTATACACTCGGTCCATTTTCTTTGATGTTCAAAATGAGATTTATGCTTCTGTGATTTCTTGTATGTCGGTTAGTGTTTCGGATGTTGATTCTGGCAAAAAATTTGTTTTAAAAGATACTGGCGAAGATGAGCAGATTTCTAGGTGTAACACCCCCAATTCATGGATGCAGCGGAATTCGAACTGGGTGTTACTTGACGGCCCAATAGTCACAATAATAGAAAATGAACTCCAATTGAATCGTTTTAAAAGATTTATCATTCAAATTGTATAAATATCAGAGATTACAAAATGAGGTCCCAAATGGTTCCATGTTTACAATTTACATTAAATGAGTTTTTGAATGATAATAAAATTTATAGCCCTCTTGAGTATCTGTGCCCTTCCGTGCCATCCTTGATCGTCATGAACCTGAAATACATGCTTGAGAGGTCAACACAAAGGTTAAGTGATATTCATAGAGTTTGTTAAATCGTTTGAACACAATGTGTTGGAAGTTAAATCGTTGAACACAATAATCGTAGTGTTTGTAGTTAAATCATTTGAACACAATAATCGTAGTGTTTGTAGTTAAATCGTTTGAACACAATAATCGTAGTGTGAGCTATAGACTCACACTCATAGTTAGGAAACAAAGATGGGCTACGTTGTTATATGCCCGGAAAGGTTATTAATTCACTAAGCTTATGACACCAAAACGTTAACGTGTACCAATATCGGTCGGCAGATTTATCCCGGTAGGTACTTTGCCGTCATACCTAATGTCTCAAATATTAATGCATTTGTTTGAACTTAGTCAAAACAAATGGGATTCGTCAATCCCAATAGGCCTATTCACAATATTCGCGCTCACTATTTCTAGTGATTAAATGGTTCATAATAAGGGATCTAGGTTTGGCAAGGATGATACTTAGTGATAATAAAACAATCAGGCATGCATACAATTTAAAAACATTGTGCTCGGTTAAAAATAGCATGTATTCCCCCCCAAGGGTTTGTAAAACAATTAAGTAATGGAAAATGGGGCTATGAACTCACCTTGAGTTGGATGATGTATAATGAGAATGATGGATATGCCGTAAGAACTTCTACGAGCAACCTAGAATAATTGTTGTAACTTAGGTTTGGAATAATGTCTAAGGAAACATAAACATGCCAAGATATGTGTCTTGCACTTAGTCCATGATGTGGTATGATGTATAGTGTAAGTCTTTGAAAAGAAATGATTCATGAAACATGTATAGTTTATATATCGTTTACTACCGTTCGGGCCGACATAATTCAGAAGTCATGTTAGTAAACGTTCGAGGAGCCAGGACACTTTAATTCGTAAATCCACAACTCATCTCGACGGCTTACATAATGAACTCCTCACATGAGGCTCCCTACTATTGTAGTAGTTGATAACATATATAGATATAAGTTTTGATTCGAAAAGTTACATGTCCGATATTTGAGTAAACTTAGGAAAGTTTAGTATTACATGAAGATTGTTATTAGGGTAAGTTTCATAAGTCTTGTATGACTATTTTTCTTTGTAATATCTCATGGTTCCTTTTTAAGTGAAGTAGATCCAAATTGCTTGTTCAAGTTCTCGCTAATTCCTTGTTTCATGTTTTCGTCTAAATAAGCTTGTATGGTCGTTTCGTCATGGCCTAGCCATGACCTTTGGTCCTTGTTCCAAGGTCATGAGACACAACCTTGGCTCTAGCCATGGTGGTGGTCTTGATTATAGGTCATAAGACCTCTTGTTCCTTTTAAAGTATAACCATAATATAGTGACTTATATATATGTAAATAGCTGTTAAGAAACTGAGAAATATCTCACTCATAAAGTGTTTTCAAGGCTCGAGCTTCTTTGTTCCTGAACGAAAACGTGATTCCAGACAACTTTCGTGTTTTAACTTTTTCATGAAACGGACCAGAAATGCCTCTTTTTGCGTGTTTAAAGTTTCTGTAACAGAAAGTTTTGGCAGTTTTGCCGGAATGTTTTGGTAACTTCAAATCGCCATAACTTTTGACTCGTATACTCGTTTTAGGTGGTTCAAATTGCTACGGTTTCCTTGTTAGGTCCTCTACTACAATATGTAATAATCCAATATCATATTTTTACCATTTTGATCAGGTCTTACCAAGAAAATCACTATTTTACTTGTTTTAATAACTTGTTTTAACAATCAATAACAATAACTTGTTTTGCTCACTTTTATACATCATGGACATGATAACAAGACAATATATAGCATGAATGATATGTAAATAGCATGAATATGATATTTAAGAAAGGAAGTGTATTAGAGGTTGCTTACAACTTGTGAAGAAACTAACTAGAACCAAGATCAAAACCAAGAATTACTACTTAATCTTTCAAATATTTTCCAACCATAGCCAAGCTTCCATATCAAAAACCCTATCTTATAATCCCTTGATAAACACTAATCTATCACAAAAACAAGCCTTAGTAAAAATCTTCACTAAGAACACTTGGAAATTTGATGAGTTTTTGTGGTGTTTTATGGTGATTTTATGGTTGAAAGGTGTTAAGGATCATGCAAGGAACTTAAACCTTCAACTCTAATGGAATGAACTAGCTAAATCATGATCAAAATGGTAAGTTATGGTTGTTTTGGGTCGTTGGTATTGAGAGAAATGGAAGAGAGTGAGTCTTGATCTTATAAGGAAATGAGGAGGTTAGTTAGGTTGACTTGTCAACACTTGGTGAGCAAGTTTGGACACATGTAATCATCTTAGAGCACAAGGAAGGAGATCAAGCCACAAGGGTGGTGAATCCCCCCTCCCCTAAGTCGGTTTCAATGTGGATAGGAAGGATGAGTTGGTCTTATTGATATTATCCAAGATATCTAGTATGTTTTGACTCCGTAAAATGCTAACCGTAAGTTGTTACGTCACAAAACGTAAAACCGGGTATCATAAAAATACGAAACTTGGAAGAATGATTAAACTTGTCAAAATACTCCATAATAAAATATAAAATGAGTGGTAGGTTCCATTTGGGTGGTAAAACCCTGCTAAAAACTGGAAATACGGGTCTAAAACGCGTAATACGTAAAATGTACGAATATTGCGTAAAATTGAGAAAAGTAAAATGTTACTTTTCTAATAGGATAAAAATGAGTTAAAATGACTTATAATATCTAGACTGGGCTCAGTCTAGTGTCGGTTGGTATTAAATGTCTTTTAGACATCAAACCGTAAGCCTAAAAATCAAGGAATGACTTATAAAATCAAGGAATGATTTTTGGTCAAAGGAGGAGGGAAAAATATGTTGACTTTTTCTAATAAGTTGAAAACTCAAATTGTCTTAGAAATGCGGTGCAGGTATAGGCTAAGGTTACGGCTGAGTAAAAACGCTTAAAACTGAAAATTCCAGTTTTTCACGGCCGAGGTTTATTTTGGTCATGTTTTTCTCAGTCATGATTTATTCTCAAATAAATCATGAGTGTGTCAAACATTTTTCTGATACGGGGAAAATTAACGCGACCGAGTTTCGTTGTACGTAGAATTTCTTAATGACGTTTTACCCTAAAACGTGTAATTCTGTGTAATTCCTTAATAACTTTCACGAAAATGAGCTTATGAATGTCAAACTTTTAATTTGCCATGGAAATGATTTATCACTCGAGGCCAAGAAATAAAAATCAAATTTCGGGAAAATTTTCGGGAAAAATGAATAGTAAAAGTTAATAGTGAAATTTTCTGGGAATAGTAATTAACCTGAAATTGCGAATTGTTATAGTCTCTACCCCTTACGGGGAACTTCGTCCCGAAGTTCTTTGTGTGTCATATGTTGGAGTGGTGTCGATGAAAAGGTGTGGTTAGTTATGAGGACTAAAGTCTGGGATTACCAGTGATGTAGTTTGATTTGTCGTTTCAGTGTATGGTGTAGGATGGGGCTTACTTTTATGTAGAAAAGGTATGGTAATAGTCGAATATCAAAGGAAATTGATATAGCAGTCGAATATTAATAGGAATTGAGATAGTAATTGCAATCATAGCCTAGTGGGTAATCAGTTGTTGTACCTAGTGTTTATTGACTTCATACTTATGTTATTTCGGATACAAACAAGCCCACTTGTTTATAATTCTTTATTTACATAGAAAGGCATCCCAAACAATGTAAATAGGGAAATATAAACTTATGGTTCGGTGATTTAAAATTTCTTTATTTAAATGAAAAGGCATCCCAATCCATTCAAATAATTATAAATCATCCTACTTAAGAATTGCCAACACAACATTCATACTTAGCCGGTGAGTTATAAGGTAGTGTATTACGAGATGATACTGGTGTTCCAAAAGTAAAAGATGAATATTCAACCTTGTAAAGCTGGTGAGGGTGCTTGTGGTGTAACTAAGGATGATTTGAGCTTTAAAAGTGCATCAAGATCTGTTAATGAGTTTGTGTTTGCCACGGTTGTGAAGATAATGATGTGATATGTTGATGAACAAAAGTGTGTAGTGTATGCTTAACATTAATACTCTTAGGTATAGATGTTGAGTTTTCTTTAAAAATCTTAAGAGATTTTAAAGGTTTATGATGGAATGGTATCCTTAGGACCTAAACAGGATAGTACTTCTACAGGATGAAGAGAATAATTGATAACTATCCCAAGATAGTAGTTCGGATTATCTCATAAATGAAAACTTTCAAGAATGAAATTAGATAATATAGATAAGGTGTTAAGATTTCGCTGAGTGGTAAGACATTATCGTGTCTCTAGATTGTTTTAATGTATTCTGGTGGTTTATCGAGTTCAAGTAGGAAATCAACCTAAACATAACCCTAGTACAACTACTCTCAGTATTTGAAAATTTTAAGTCGAATATAGTTAGTCAGACTATATTCCACTGTCCCTAGGTTAAATATAGGTGACTAGTCTATATTTAGCTGAGGTTCGATGAAATTTTCAAATACCTAAATTAGGTATACTTGTGATATGTCCGTTGCTTTCGGGAAACTGTCCACTAAACAAAGGCGATGTCAAACCCTTAAGTTGCAAGTCCCGTCCATACAAGACTTGTAACGTATGTTTTCATATTCCATTGCATAGAAGATAGTAAGGGTAGGTACGTATGGAAAGGAAGTTTTAAGTAGTTCTAAAATAGAACATACTTGGCCAGGATCACGAACTTTTAACAATGAAGGTTTCAGAAGAAAAATTTGATAAATGTAAAGCTGAACTTCAGCTTTTGTAGGTGATGGATTTGTTTGTCCTTTATAAATCTCATATTTCTATTTAGAAATCGATAGGTTGTGACGGGTTTTTGATATCATATGAAATGATATTGCGGATGTGATGGAATAATTCTAGAGACCATTGCGCAAAACACAATGTCTCGGAAGTAGGTTAGACCATTGTGCAATTCACAATGTCTGGGAAGTAGGTTAGACCATTGTGTGACTCAAAACATTTGAGAAGTGGTTAAGACCATTGTATAATACAATGTCTTGGAAAATAGGAAAGACTATTGCAATCAGTTACAATGTCTTGGACATAAAATGTTGGAGTAGGAACATGATTGGGAGAATGTGATTGTGTCGAAATGCCCTAGAATAGGCATACGCAGATATGTTTAGTCCATTGTTTAGATAAATGATTGAAAATAAACCGAGTTTATATATCAATATATTAATGCTTATGGGGAAATGCTCAAAATGGGTATATATGAATATACTAATATGTTTGTGTAGCATAACATGCTTACTAAGTCCATAATCGTCTGGAGGATGGAAGACACGGAGAGCGGA
Organism: Artemisia argyi; assembly: GCA_030686995.1. NCBI lineage: Eukaryota > Viridiplantae > Streptophyta > Magnoliopsida > Asterales > Asteraceae > Artemisia > Artemisia argyi. The sequence goes on from CM060690.1 coordinate 166,183,696, forward strand.
AGGCTATAAAAATATTTTTGCTTGTATGTGTGGTTATAGTTTAGGTCTCAATTAGACCCGTTTCTCTATAACCATGGCTCTGGTACCAATCTGTAACACCCCCAATTCATGGATGCAGCGGAATTCGAACTGGGTGTTACTTGACGGCACAATAGTCACAATAATAGAAAACGAACTCCAATTGAGTCGTTTTAAAAGATTTATCATTCAAATTGTATAAATATCAGAGATTACAAAATGAGGTCCCAAATGGTTCCATGTTTACAATTTACATTAAATGAGTTTTTGAATGATAATAAAATTTATAGCCCTCTTGAGTATCCGTGCCCTTCCGTGCCATCCTTGATCGTCATGAACCTGAAATACATGCTTGAGAGGTCAACACAAAGGTTGAGTGATATTCATAGAGTTTGTTAAATCGTTTGAACACAATGTGTTGGTAGTTAAATCGTTAAACACAATAATCGTAGTGTTTGTAGTTAAATCGTTTGAACACAATAATCATAGTGTTTGTAGTTAAATCGTTTGTAGTTAAATCGTTTGAACACAATAATCGTAGTGTTTGTAGTTAAATCGTTTGAACACAATAATCGTAGTGTGAGCTATAGACTCACACTCATAGTTAGGAAACAAAGATGGGCTATGTTGTTATATGCCCGGAAAGGTTATTAATTCACTAAACTTATGACACCAAAACGTTAACGTGTACCAATATCGATCGGCAGATTTATCCCGGTAGGTACTTTGCCGTAATACCTAATGTCTCAAATATTAATGCATTTGTTTGAACTTAGTCAAAACAAATGGGATTCGTCAATCCCAATAGGCCTATTCACAATATTCGCGCTCACTATTTCTAGTGATTAAATGGTTCATAATAAGGGATCTAGGTTTGGCAAGGATGATACTTAGTGATAATAAAACAATCAGGCAAGCATACAATTTAAAAACATTGTGCTCTGTTAAAAATAGCATGTATTCCCCCCCCCCCCCCCCAAGGGTTTGTAAAACAATTAAGTAATGGAAAATGGGGCTATGAACTCACCTTGAGTTGGATGATGTATAATGAGAATGATGGATATGCCGTAAGAACTTCTACGAGCAACCTAGAATAATTGTTGTAACTTAGGTTTGGAATAATGTCTAAGGAAACATAAACATGCCAATATATGTGTCTTGCACTTAGTCCATGATGTGGTATGATGTATAGTGTAAGTCTTTGAAAATAAATGATTCATGAAACATGTATAGTTTATATATCGTTTACTACCTTTCGGGCCGACATAATTCAGAAGTCATGTTAGTAAACGTTCGAGGAGCCAGGACACTTTAATTCGTAAATCCACAACTCATCTCGACGGCTTACATAATGAACTCCTCACATGAGGCTCCCTACTATTGTAGTAGTTGATAACATATATAGATATAAGTTTTGATTCGAAAAGTTACATGTCCGATATTTGAGTAAACTTAGGAAAGTTTAGTATTACATGAAGATTGTTATTAGGGTAAGTTTCATAAGTCTTGTATGACTATTTTTCTTTGTAATATCTCATGGTTCCTTTTTAAGTGAAGTAGATCCAAATTGCTAGTTCAAGTTCTCGCTAATTCCTTGTTTCATGTTTTCGCCTAAATAAGCTTGTATGGTCGTTTTCGCCTAAATAAGCTTGTATGGTCGTTTCGTCATGGCCTAGCCATGACCTTTGGTCCTTGTTCCAAGGTCATGAGACACAACCTTGGCTCTAGCCATGGTGGTGGTCTTGATTATAGGTCATAAGACCTCTTGTTCCTTTTAAAGTATAACCATAATATAGTGACTTATATATATGTAAATAGCTGTTAAGAAACTGAGAAATATCTCACTCAGAAAGCGTTTTCAAGGCTCGAGCTTCTTTAGACCTGAACGAAAACGTGATTCCGGACAACTTTCGTGTTTTAACTTTTTCATGAAACGGACCAGAAATGCCTCTTTTTGCGTGTTTAAAGTTTCTGTAACAGAAAGTTTTGGCAGTTTTGCCGGAATGTTTTGGTAACTTCAAATCGCCATAACTTTTGACTCGTATACTCGTTTTAGGTGGTTCAAATTGCTACGGTTTCCTTGTTAGGTCCTCTACTACAATATGTAATAATCCAATATCATATTTTTACCATTTTGATCAGGTATTACCAAGAAAATCACTAGTTTACTTGTTTTAATAACTTGTTTTAACAATCAATAACGATAACTTGTTTTGCTCACTTTTATACATCATGGACATGATAACAAGACAATATATAGCATGAATGATATGTAAATAGCATGAATATGATATTTAAGCAAGGAAGTGTATTAGAGTTTGCTTACAACTTGTGAAGAAACTAACTAGAACCAAGATCAAAACCAAGAATTACTACTTAATCTTTCAAATATTTTCCAACCATAGCCAAACTTCCATATCAAAAACCCTATCTTATAATCCCTTGATAAACACTAATCTATCACAAAAACAAGCCTTAGTAAAAATCTTCACTAAGAACACTTGGAAATTTGATGAGTTTTTGTGGTGTTTTATGGTGATTTTATGGTTGAAAGGTGTTAAGGATCATGCAAGGAACTTAAACCTTCAACTCTAATGGAATGAACTAGCTAAATCATGATCAAAATGGTAAGTTATGGTTGTTTTGGGTCGTTGGTATTGAGAGAAATGGAAGAGAGTGAGTCTTGATCTTATAAGGAAATGAGGAGGTTAGTTAGGTTGACTTGTCAACACTTGGTGAGCAAGTTTGGACACATGTAATCATCTTAGAGCACAAGGAAGGAGATCAAGCCACAAGGGTGGTGAATCCCCCCCCCCTAAGTCGGTTTCAATGTGGATAGGAAGGATGAGTTGGTCTTGTTGATATTATCCAAGATATCTAGTATGTTTTGACTCCGTAAAATGCTAATCGTAAGTTGTTACGTCACAAAACGTAAAACCGGGTATCGTAAAAATATGAAACTTGGAAGAATGATTAAACTTGTCAAAATACTCCATAATAAAATATAAAATGAGTGGTAGGTTCCATTTGGGTGGTAAAACCCTGCTAAAAACTGGAAATACGGGTCTAAAACGCGTAATACGTAAAATGTACGAATATTGCGTAAAATTGAGAAAAGTAAAATGTTACTTTTCTAATAGGATAAAAATGATTTAAAATGACTTATAATGTCTAGACTGGGCTCAGTCTAGTGTCGGTTGGTATTAAATGTCTTTTAGACATCAAACCGTAAGCCTAAAAATCAAGGAATGACTTATAAAATCAAAGAATGATTTTTGGTCAAAGGAGGAGGGAAAAATATGTTGACTTTTTCTAATAAGTTGAAAACTCAAATTGTCTTAGAAACGCGGTGCAGGTATAGGCTAAGGTTACGGCTGAGTAAAAACGCTTAAAACTGAAAATTCCAGTTTTTCACGGCCGAGGTTTATTTTGGTCATGTTTTTCTCAGTCATGATTTATTCTCAAATAAATCATGAGTGTGTCAAACATTTTTCTGATACGGGGAAAATTAACGCGACCGAGTTTCGTTGTACGTAGAATTTCTGAATGACGTTTTACCCTAAAACGTGTAATTCCGTGTAATTCCTTAATAACTTTCACGAAAATGAGCTTATGAATGTCAAACTTTTAATTTGCCATGGAAATGATTTATCACTCGAGGCCAAGAAATAAAAATCAAATTTCGGGAAAATTTTCGGGAAAAATGAATAGTAAAAGTGAGTAGTGAAATTTTCTGGGAAGAGTAATTAACCTGAAATTGCGAATTGTTACACTAGGCGACATCGTATAGTGAAAGGGAAACCACAGTATGATGTTTTTTATGAGGTAACATCTTTTTATACATACAGTTTTGTTTCATTATTTTTTTTTTAATTTTATAAGAATGAGGTTCATCAGTCATTGTAGATAAAAATGAGGTTCATCAGTCATTGTAGATCAGAATGAGGTTCATCAGTCATTGTAGATTATAATGAGGTTCATCGTTGCTTTTTATCATGTTTTTTGTAATCAGATAATGTATGTAGATAATGAGGTTCATCAGTCATTGTAGATTAGAATTAGGTTCATCAGTCATTGTAGATTAGATAATGCATGTAGATAATAATGATGTTCATTAGTCATTGTATATCAGAATCAGGTTCATCAGTCATTGTATATTAGAATGAGGTTCATCAGTCATTGTAGATAAGAATGAGGTTCATCATTGCCTTTTATCATGTTTTTTTGTACTCAGATAATGTATGTACTACCTTTTTTTCAGGTTTTGTGTAAACCAGCTGAAGAGTTTTATCAGTGTACGTGCAAACGTTTTGAGTCATATGGACTGTTATGTCGTCATATCTTTTATGTGATTCGGTTTTCAAATGTTAAAAACTTTCCCAAGAAGTACGTGCTTAGGCGTTGGTCAAAAGATTCATTACTACCTCCATCAGTCATTCAAGCCACTGGTGACAGTCCTGATATGATCTAGCGTGAGATATTCAGATCAGTCGAGTATTGTGTGAATCGTTATGCTAATGATCCCGAGCTACTGCAAAAGTTTAGAGATCATCAGGTTCAGTTAATGGCGAAGGCAGATGCTGATGTTCCTATACCTCCAAAGACTACTAAACGGGATAGGATTGCTTCTATTCTTGGTGTGTCGCAACCGGATGAGATTATTGTGAATGTTCCAAAGCAGGTTAGACTATTTATTCTCTTTTTTGTTATCTAGGTTAGTTGATGAACATGTTAAATTTTTGCAGTTTAGTTATATTTATAGTTATTATAGGTTCATCAGTTGTTATAGGTTCATCAGTTGTTATAGGTTCATCAGTTATTATAGGTTCATCAGATTTATGTTATCATAATTTAGGAGTTATCATAGGTTTATCAAATATAGGTTCATCATTTAATATAAGTTCATCATTTAATATAGGTTCATCAGTTTTTTGTTCTGTGTTATTGTAGGCCCATCAGTTATCATAGTTTTTTCGGTTTTTATAGGTTCATCAGTTTTTATAGGTTCATCAGTTATTATATGTGTTATCCTAGGCCCATCAGTTATCATAGTTTTTCAGTTTTTATAGGTTCATCAGTTGTTTACCAATTGTTCAACATATTTTTTGATCATTTTTGTTTTTTGGTCCAAAACAGGTTAGTACTAAGGGTTCGCGAAAGAGGATTAAGAGCAGTGTTGAACGTTCACTTATTGCTAGTAGGAAGCGTAGAAAGAAGAACTGTACAACCTGCAAATCTAGTATGAACGATCATAACCAGGCGAAATGCAATGCCATAAAAGCTCAAATTGCTGCTAAGAAAGCTAGTGAAAAGGCTGATGCGAAGGAGATGAAGCAGAAGGCGAGATTGGCTGCCAAGAATGCGAAGTTGGCTGAGAAAACTGCTGCTAGGAAGGCGAATTTGGCTGAGAAGACTGCTGCTAGGAACGCGAAGTTGGCTTAGAAGACTGCTTGTGTAGTTACTTAATAAATGTGGTGTTAGTTTGATAAGAGTGATCAAAGTAACTTTGATTTTTCTATTATACAAATAAATGTGATGTTTTACTTATAAATTTTTTTCTATTATAAAGTTCATCAATTTTACTTATAAAGTTGAGATAAAAGTTCTTCAAATTTTAGAGGTTAATCAATTTTAAATTATAACAGTGTCATTATAATTATCAAAGTTTCTAAAAAAAAGTTCTTCTTTCTACAAATTTTAGAGGTTTATCATTTTTTACATATTAAAGTTCATCAAAATTTACATATTAAAGTTCATCAAAAGTAAATCTAATTTAACAATTTTTTTCAGGTTCATCAATAAATTCAGGTTCATCAACTGTTATTTCATTTAAAAGATTTTCATCAAATTTTAGAGGTTTATCATTTTTTACATATTAAAGTTCATCAAAAGTTAATCAAATTTAAAAAAAAAAATTCAGGTTCATCAATAAATTAAGGTTCATCAACAAATAAGAAGTAAATTCAGGTTCATCAATTTTATTTAACATAACAAAATGATAGTTCTATTAAACTAAAATAACTTGTCCATAACAACCAACCAAAAAGTAGTATTTATACTAGAACATTCCCTAATTAGATTAGGTTACTACTGCCAAAATTTTAACCATAACAAACTATTAGATCAAATTGTTTTTAGGTCTGTCGAAGAAGAGCACTAGCTTCCCGTTCGAAATAATCGCTGGCACGTTCTGCAATATTCTTTTTTGACATCTGCTGGAGCGTTCGCTTTTCCTTCAGAGGTAAACGATGATATTCTTCTACCTCGCTCTCCACTACATGTCTGTTTTCATTGTAGTCGGACAACAGAATCTTTGACATGTACTTCTTTCTCAAGTCTTCAAGCTGTTTGTCTTGTTCAGCACCTTCTTTTACAAACCCAGCATCAAAGTCTTTTTTCCCTGAATAAGTTTCCATGTGTCTCATGGCAAAAATTCCACAATCAATGAAATTGTTTTTGGTTTCCCATGGCAATTTGATACGATCCACTTTGTAGTTGTTCAGTGCTTGATAATTTGGATGCCCATTGTCTTTCAAGAACTTTATAAATTGAAATCTTTGTAATAATAAATTAAAAACAATGAGATTCAATTTAACTATGTTGATGAACATACATTTAATATACCTAACATTCTTACCAAATTAACTAGCTTTTTCTGATATCTATCCTTGACTAATTGATTGTGATGCATGTTGTCAAGAATATGGATTTAAGGTTCTTTCAAGTTGAAACAGACGACGTAGTAGCGATCGTCACCGAGCATCATCGGGAAAAGCGCCTGTTAAAGATAGAGGTTCATCAATTATTTACAATTAACTATAGGTTCATCAGTTTTATTAAGGTTCATCAGTTTTTTTAAGGTTCATCAGTTATTTATCTTAAAACAAATTAGTAAAATAGAAGTGCTTACCAGGTCAATGTCTCTGATAGATCCATAAACAGAAAAAAACAAAAGATTCTTCATGTTTTCATTAAACTTTTGTGTGAGTGCTCTCGAGTTGTGAGACAGATTGGCCATTTCTTTTGTCTGAGGTTCATCAATATAAGTCAAGATTTTTGCATATGTACATGATTTCAAATATTGAATCATAATTGATAAAGATTTTTGTAACTTACAATCATTGATGTGTGGGCATATAGCTTCTTTAATGATCCTACGTTCCTTTTCTCTTCTGCCATGTTATGTATATACGCCCACATATCAATCACTCCTGAACTAATTTCATTCCCTTCTTTGAAGCTCTCAAAGTGGATTCTTTGACCGTCAACAAAGTATGAATGAAATAACACATCACTGCAATTTCATTTTAAGGTAATATTTTAGAAAAATAAAGAAGCTACTTATTATAGAAATATTATTTTTAAATTGATGAACCTAATATATATTACTTACTCGAGTCCCCTCTTGCAGCGAATATTGTTTCAGCCACCTTTCGTTCATTGTCTTGTACTTTGTTCTTCATCACAACGACTCTTTGTAAATACGGAGATTTTAGAGATTCAGTAGGCTTTGTTTTTCTTTTTTCTCTTATATTTTCCAAGTCTTCTTGACCTTCTTGACCTTCTTTGATATTCTTTTCCGTTTGAGGAACTTTAAGCTTTCGAGCAATTGTGTTGAAAGAATTAAGTGGCGTGGCTTTTAGAGGCGTGGAAAAACCTTCATGTAGTACTTCACATTTTAATTTTTCTTCTGCTGATGGGGGAGCATATGATATCGGTGTTATCATCTTTGGCGATTCTTTATTTTGTGGGGAAGAGTTCTTATGTTTTTGTGATGTCTTTTTCAATTCTAAAGCTTCTGCTTGAATTCTTCTCCAAAGATTATCATCACTAGTCTTGCTCAACCTTTCTGAGGATGTGTGCAAGAACGGTGTCTTTTTGAGCAACTCATCCAATAACTGCTCCAAGTCTTTCTTTTCTTCATACAAAACCAAAGGCAAAGACTTATTCTCAAATTGCTCCGTATTGAATATCGGGAATTCTGGCCTATGCAACTGTTTTATATGTTCATCAGTAAGTTAATTAATAAGTTCATCAATAAATTATAAGTTCATCAATAAGTTCATAAAACAAATCAGTTATAAGTTCATCAATAAGGTTATTACCCGACGTTCAATCTTTTCATATTCTTTCAAAAAGGCAGGATCCATGAACATTTGAGTTAACGTTAACTCAGCTTGTTTGTCCGTCTGAGGTTCATCTGTTAACTCGGAGCCATGATTCATTTGAGGTTCATCAGTTTGCTTAGATGCAACCTTAGCGTCGGAGCCATCCTTTGTTTGAGGTTCATCAGTTTGTTTAGATGCTTCCTTTGCCTCGGAGGCATCCTTATCATCACCCATCGTTATCATCAGCATTGAGCTCTCATCTTCAGTTTGTGAGCTCTCAAAAGTTGTCCTGTTTACCAAACTGTTCATCCAGTCTCGGACTTGCAACAACGATTCATTTCTGGGGTACATCTCCAATCCAGCCCTTAGCATGTCATCAATATTAATTTTCATCTCTTGAAATAAGCATAACATGTTCCTCAGTGAGTGACTGAATTCCTGTCATTAATATAATCAATTAATTCTTTGAACCTATATTAACTTAAAACTGATGAACCTATATTAACTGATGAACCTATATTTGAAGAACCTATAATCAAATAACATTTTAAAGTTTATATATATTTTACCTCAGCTGATTTGAATTGGGAATACTCCCCTTGAAATTCTAAAATCATTGCGGATAACTGTTGTTGGGTGAGCTTAATACTTGAGGATGAAGGTTCATCAGTTCCATTTTCAGGTGTTTGATCGGTTCCGGTAATTGGTTCAACAACTTCAGTGTTTTCGTCACTTCCGGTCGTTTGAATATCCTCATTTGTTCCGATCATTTGAATATCATCATCTGCTAATTGATGAACCAATTATAAGAAATTCAAATATACACAAAATTTTTGCATATAATATGTAAGTTATGAAACATAATAGAATTTTACCCTGTTGATCAACCCATTGATGCTCCTCAATATCCTCTATATGAACATCAGGCACTTGCTCACCAACGTCATCTGTCTTTGGAGATTTTGATGTTCTTTTCCTTTTGTATCCAACAATGTTTTTGCACATGTTCATCGAATAGCGGTTTTTAGGAGATAGTGAACTCCTTTTTGCTTTCTGTTTTCTTCCTACATGTTTTACACCATTTTTCATAAGTTATAACAGGTTCATCAGATTATAAAAGTTATTTTTTTTTCAAGTTCATCAAATGTTCAAGTTCATCAGATTTTACATATTCAAGTTCATCAAGATTTTCAACAAATTTTTGAGGTTCATCAAATTTTTACTTATAACAAAAATTTACTTATAAAACAATAATATAATATAAATAATGTCTATATACATACCTTCTTGATCATTTCCCCCCTCTGCTTCTTGTGGTTTGTCTTCCAGCATTAGAAGGATTGGTCCATCAGCCACTAATTTTAGATACAACTTATTTTAGGTAAATGTTTAAAATAAGAATATAATATAAGGTTCATCAGATTATAATTTGTGTACCTTCTATAGGCATCGAACCTTCCCTTTCTGAATTGTTCCCTTGAATGACATCTGGAAAAAAAAATGTCATTTTTTAAGATGACACATACAAAAAAGTACTGATGAACATATAGTAAAATGTATACCTATATTAGAAGGTTCACCAGCGTTTGTTTTTTGTTTCTTTCTTCTAATCTTCTTGTTTTTTACTGGCTCATCGCTATCTTTTATCGGCACAATATTAGCATCTGAATTTAGACACAATGTGTAAAAAAACACATTATACGAGACAGTAAGTGATGAACCAAATAAAATAATACATCATACCTTCAATCATGAGTAGTCCACGCTTGAAAGGAGAGTGATCCTTCAAATGAGCTCTACTCCAATGTGGTCCAGCTTCATATGAGACTTCAATCTTGTCTTCATCATTACCCCTCGGTTCTTCCTCCAATTGAATTTCGGCTCCAGCATTCTCTATCTGCTGTTCATCATTGTTCTCTGAATCATCATCATTATTATTTTCTGCAGCTTCCTCAGCATCATCATCATCATCTTCCTCTGCATCATCATCCTCTTGATCTTCTTCTTCTTTATTTTCCTCGTCATTTTTTTCTTCTTCTTGATCTTCTTCCGGTTCTTCTTTTTTCTCCACTTTTTCAGCTTTAGGAGCTCTTCCTTTCTTTATTTTACCAAACATCATCTCTTCCAATTCTTCCAAATTTTCTGTTTTCCAGTAATTAAACGCTAGGTATTTTGGTTTCTTCAGCAGCAAATTGGCAAATATAACCTGCAATTTTAAGTGTAAATCTTAAATTAAGAAAAATGTAACTGATGAACCTGATAAACTAACTGATGAACCTATAATCTAACAGATGAACCTATAACCTAATTGATGAACCTATAAATTAACTGATGAACATAAAGTATATAGTAATTACCTCCAATAGCAAGATTGGACCATAGAATCTTGTTCCCGGTCTCCAATTTTTCCTTTCGTCCTTCAAATTATGTAGCACATACTCGCACCAGTCCAATTGTTTCACAAGATCCATATCAGTAAGAGAAGGGATGACTCCAATATTCAAAGTCCCCATCATTCCCACATAAGACAAAATAGTACAAAACAATGATATTATGTTCTTCAAAAATATGTCTCCACTATCATTTTTCCTAATTTGATTCTTAATTACCGGCATCAAATCCTTGTTTGCATAAAGTCTAGGAACACCTTTGAATTGTTTTTTCCATTCTATGTATGCTTCATTTGATCTTTCCTTAACAACATCACCCACATCAACTGCATACTGACCCATTGGGAATCCGAAGGTATGGTGGATTAACTCAGGTGTTATGTGTATAGTATCACCAAAATGGTTAGATTTCCAGATTCAGCATCAAACCTCTCAAGCAACCAATACCCTAAACGACTTGGCATGACATTAATTTCAAAGTCTAACAATGATTTAAAACCCATTCTTGATATTGCCTCTTTTTGGTCCGTTGTTATTTTCTTAATTGTTTCATATAATGGACCGGGAAAATTTTTTATTAGAACATTTGGAAAAAATTTTAGGTTAGGTGGGAGAATTTGTCGAAGACTTAATCCAGGCTTAAGGTCTTCAGAGAGAACAGGTTTATTAGTTTTTGATGAACCTGATGGTTTTGAAGGTTTGGAAGGTTTGGAAGGTTTTGAAGGTTTGGAAGATTTAGCAGCAATTTCAGGATTTGATGAAACCCCGTATTCTTTTAGGAAGTGGTTGATCAGCTTTCAATGAACCCCGAGTTCTTTTATTAGTAAACACGTGTTCAACAAAGTCGTCATCACTTGGAGAATAGATTGTTAACGTCATAGGCTTCTTTCCTATACAATAAAAAAAAAAAACAACTGATGAACAATCTTTCAATGAAAAATAATTATAAAATTTTTTTTCATATAATTTTTAACTGCTGAACCTTATTCTAAATAACAACTGATGAAGCTCTTTTCAATTTATCCTAACAAGTTAGTACTAATTATACAATGATAACAAGTAATCATTGATGAACCTCTTTTTAATATATTCTAACAAGTAATCACTGATGAACCTCTTTTTATTATATTCTAACAAGTTATTCTACTGATGAACCTTTTTTTAATCTATTTCTAACAAGTTATTCTACTGATGAACCATATTCTTAATATATTTTTAACAAGTTATAATCACTTTTTTTATTTATTTTAAATGCTGAACCTTATTCTTAATCTATTTCTAACAAAATTTATCCTCAACTTCTAATCTAACCAGATAACTATTCTAATAACTGATGAACTTCATTGTAATCTATTTTAACAATTATTCTACTGATGAACCATATTTCTAACAAGTTATAAACACTTTTTCATCTATTTTAACTGCTGAACCTTATTCTTAATCTATTTCTAACAAAATTTATTCACAACGTCTAATCTAACGAGATAACTATTCTAATCACTGATGAACCTCATTGTAATCTATTTTAACAATTATTCTATTGATGAACTATATTTCTAACAAGTTATAAACACTTTTTTCATCTATTTTAACTGCTGAACCTTATTCTTAATCTATTTCTAACAAAATTTATCCACAATGTCTAATTTAACCAGATAACTATTCTAATCACTGATGAACCTCATTGTAATCTATTTTAACAATTATTCTACTGATGAACCATATTTCTATCAAGTTACAAACACTTTTTTCATCTATTTTAACTGCTGAACCTCATTTCTAACTAATGATAATCGGCAATCGATAATCGGCAAAATAATTGATGAACCAAAAACTTTTAAAAACCTGTAAAAGCTGGCCGGTCTTGGAATCGTTTCGATCTCTTTTCTGACAATGTTGGGCTCTTTTCTCTTCCAGATTCTAAATAATAAATCAAAATCATATTATAAAAATAAATAAATAAACTGATAAAATAATCCTAATTCTTTATGCATGCATTTTATATTCTAAAAAATCTAAATGAAACCCTACTTTTTTCAAAATCTAAAATTAAAAATAATAATAAAATGCATATTTTTTAAAAGCAAATACATTTTTTCATTTTTTTCTAAAAATAACGCATGCAGTTAAAAAATAATTAAAACATGAATGAAACCCTAATTTTTTCAATTTAATCTATTCCTTACCAGTTGGATTCTTCATTATGAACGGAAAATGATCGGAAAATGAAACCCTAAATTTTCCCCAAATTTATACGCGATTTTTGAGAGATTTTCCCCAAATTTAGATCGGAAAATGATATTGTGCGTGAAATTGTGAGTGAGAGTGAGCGGTTTTGAGGGAAGATATAAGTGGGGTGAATTACCGTTTTAACCTTTTTTAGGAAAGTCGCATTTTTTTTTTTTTTGTTTGAATGAGAGCGGTTGGATTGATTTTGGTCAAATATTTGACTAATTGGATGGACGAGATTCCTTTTTAGACTTTGTAGATTTACACCCCTTTGTAGGGGATCGCGTCTCTTACATTATATGCTTTTTTATTCTTCTTTGTGGTAAAATTGATTTTTCCACATCTTATGTGTTAATTACTTTCTTATTTTACTACTAATATGGTGATATATATGATTATCATTAAGTAATAAATTGTTTAATGTATTTTGTTTGTGTTTCTAGTATCCTTCAGGTTGTTAAATTATTTTAAAACTATATGATCGAGGAACTCATTTCATATTTGTTATTGGAATCATTATTTAGATAATTAACCAACCTCCTTTCGGCTATGCGTTATACATGTTAAAAGTTCTGTTTTGTTTTATAAAACTACAATCATGTTATTGTTTATCTATGTGATACAAAATAATTCCAGAAACCATTATTTCTATTGTAATATCGTTCGTATTACACGGTTATCATTTTTCAATAAAGTTCGGTTCCCCTTAACTACAATTCCTGGCTCCGCCCCTGAATACATACATATTATTAAGCAAAAATTTTTATTGAGTTATTTACCTTCAGCCATACAAGTAATAAGAAGAAAAAGAGTGAGCATAAGAATTGTCTTCATGACTAAGGAAAATCAACATCAATTTATATATATTGAGAGTTAGCTTCACAAAGTTTTGCATGAATAAAATTTTGGAATAATACATGCGTATTGCATGAAACGTGCCTCACTAAACACGTCTACTTCAACAAAATTTACTTTTCCAATTTATGAAATTTACGTCCAACAAAAAATAAGTGCTTATCAATGAAAGAGATGAAATTAACGTAGACGAGATCAACAATAGTTGTTAAGATCTCGATCATGTTCTTAGAATATTACCATTTTAAGATACTATAAAGCAAAAACGATCTGGATGGTACGTAGAATCCTAACAAGTTTAAGATCTTATAAGATCGAATTCCTGATCTTGACCATAGGATTTTAAGATCTAATCCAATTCGATCTTACTTTTCTCAAACCACGAACTAAAAAACAACAAAGTTATTGATTATACTTTATAGAATTTCAAAATTAACCACATGTTAATCTTCTTAAACATTCCAAATTTATAATTTATAACAACATTTACATAAAAGTATAAGAGTAAAGATCATTTGAGTACCAAACTTTTTTTACATACCAAGGGACTAATCTCCACCCTCCATCTTCTCTCCATCTTTATTTGATCTAATGGATGAGATTAATCCCAACAATTTAAAAAACCCACTTTCATCCTTTTTTTTCAAATATTAATATCTTTCAAACCGTTAATCGTTAAGCGAAAAAAAATATACCGTTACGACGAGCATTTAATTATCTTTCTATAAATAGGCTAATTGATATATTTTCGACAAAAAAAAAATCATTTTTTTCATGTTTTTTTTCGTGGCCGAAAAAATCATATATGATATTACATATAATATCATATATGATATTACATATCATATATGATATGTAATATCATATATGATATTATATGTAAAATCATATATGATATTGCATATCATATATGATATGCAATATCATATATGATTTTACATATAATATCATATATGATATCATATATGATATTATATGTAATATCATATATGATATTGCATATCATATATGATATGCAATATCATATATGATTTTTTTTTCGGCCAGGAAAAAAAAAACGTGAAAAAAAGATTTCTTTTTTTTTCCGAAAGTATATCAAAGTGCCCGTCTATAGAAAGATAATTAAATGCCCGTCGCGATGGTGTAATTATTTTGGCTTAACGATTAACGGTTTAAGAGATATTTAAATTATAAAAAATGGGTGAAATAATAAAATCCTTTTAATCTCAACCATTGATTTCCTTTTTAGATGGATGGTGGGGATGAGTCCATTGGTATGTGAGGAATGTTTGGTTTGTAATATAACTCGACTCAAAGTATAAAACATTGATATAATTTTGTTTTTATGATATATAATAATTTATAAATTTGAATAATATTACAAAGAGTATTAAGAAAATGGCATTAGAGTAGGATCTTATGATACCGATCTTACAATTTTGATCTTGCAAAAACGAAAATGATCATGAATAGGATCCCGATCTTAAAAAACATCAAATCAACATAGATCATAAATTCTCTAAAAATCTAATGAACAAATCCTAATTATTAAATTTAAAAAAAAATCTCATTTTTAACTTTTTTTTTCTTAAAAATAAAGTATCTTTCAAACGGTAAATCATCAAGCCACAAAAAATACACTACATGATGAGAGTTATTTTATTTTTCAGTAGACGGGCATTTCGACATACTTCAACCGAACTCTTTTTTTTTTTTTTTTGCTAAAATTTACGTTATGAAAAATCACGTGTGATTTCTGTAGCTTTAGCAATAACTTTTAGTTGTTGATGTTTGTTTTATAAAAGCGTTTGATAGCGTAGCTCTATAAAATAACGTAAAAGTTTGTTCAAGTAGAGTTAAGAAAATATTAATAACCAAAAGATAAACTCTCGTTACTAATCTAAATGCTAAATGTTCCTAAACACGACCCATTGTAACCCGTTTGTGACACGTTTAACCTATTCGAAGAAGGTTGGTGCTTTGTCAATTCAACAAGTTTAAATCCAAAAATGATATACATAACATGCAAATAACTACTGAACAATTTTAATGAGATGAGTTATAATAGCAATTCATTGTATTATTAAGTACACAACAAAAATGCATTTAATCCAAATCCAACATAAATCAAAGTTATATATATATTTTTTTAGGGGCTTATATACGGGTTTACGGGTTGACCTGTTTAATACTTACTCAACCCAAACACGACCCGTTTACTAAACGTGTTAGCGGGTTGACCTGTTTTTGACCCAAACCTGTTTAATTTCGTGTGTGGTTCGTATCATGTCGAGAATTGACACCCCTAATCGGAGCTAGTTATCATTTTTTTATATCATTATAGTCTACGATTTTTATATGAGAGCTGGAACCATGAATGCTGAAAACTGCTCATCTAGAACATGTTAATAATTTGATTCAAGGATTTTACAAGCTGGCTAGTTAGTTGATTTTTACATCAGATGTTTAACTAGTCACATTATTTTTCATGTTTTGTAAAATTAACTATTTGCTTTATTGCTTACTTGCACAGGTTTGTTGATTATATAGCAATGCCCCCCACATTTTACGTTGGTTCTCAAGCGGGTCTAAAACAACTTGACTATCACTTGTTGTCTCAGAGTAACTTGGCAGCTCGTACATACATCACCAGGTGAATTTCTTAAAATCTCTCTTTGAAGTCGATCCAGTGCTTCATAGTTCCGATGATGTTAAAATATTTAATACGATATATTTTTTCCAGGTACCACGCTTCGAAGGATGATCTCACTGTGCACGCAGCTTTCACAAGGCCTCCGTCACCCCAATATGTGAATATATGTCGCTGGTACAATCATATCATGCCTTTTGAGAAGTTCGTAAGCCCTTAAACTTTTACCTTTTTCTATTTTTAGTACAGACAGTTTGCTTTCACGGATGATCAAGTTTTTTTTCCCTTCTCAGTGGTTTCTTTGGTGACGGCAGTGGTGTCCTTGTTGACACGTCTGCTTCTTTCCTGGGAGAGGCTATTGCAACTACTAAAAAGTATTTTGCTGTGTTGGATGTGAAACCTTGGTCTAATGAGACTGACATACAAAGGCTTGAGGAAGAACTCCGACTGTTCAAATTTGAAGGCCTAGAGTGGGGTGAATGCATGGCGATCTTTATCTCTTATTATAAATAAACTAATTCTTTATGAAAGTATCTTTTATAAAATGATTCAGTATCCCAACCCTTTGCTAACACTAGATAACCTTTTCCACTGTAGCAACTGTAGTTGTACCGATTGGATATGGTGTTTTCAATCTCCGGATCAAGATGACCATAGTTGGTTAATATGAGTGGTTTGATACACTCATTGAGGAAAGATTTAGTGAGAAACCCGTTGACGAGTATGTTCAGTGCTTTGATATGGTGGTCTGCAAAAAAGTATCTGTAAGTTCATTTTAAACCATTTTCAACATATTTCTCATGTATATTAGATTTTTGAGAAATTTCCATTTTTTGATAATTGATATTTTGATTGCAGAATTCCTAATCTTTTCCAGTGATTTGCTCAGATGGTGCGTGATATATACAGACTCGTTTTGGTGTATTCTTTCGTATGCTTAATCATTTAACACGAGTGTTGGTGGTTTTATACTCTTATAGCCCTAGTTTATAGCATGTGCTTACACGAGTTTTTGGTATTAAGATAACTTTAACTAAGCACATGTGCTAATGTGCTTCCATTTTGATTTTATAACTGTGTTCATGGGATGTTGGCAATATGATCATTTAAAATTTATGAACTTTTGGTTTTATGTTAATGCTTATGTTTTTGATATTACCTTGTTGATCATAGTTTCATCTTATACACAAAATGGAGAAAAAGTGCATGATTCTCTCTCGAAGCTTATTGTAGTAATCAAAATATAAATCCAGGATGATGACACTAGTCTATTCAGACAAATATAAAGCCCCAAAAGACTGGATGTGCAACAATGCCATTAATAGTAGGGCCCTTAATAGTATTGCATAACAATTGACAAACATGTAAAACTTAGATAACATTCTCCTATAGCAGACAAAATGAAGAGTCCAAAATTATGTATATTCAAGCGGCAAAATGGCTTGGTGATGGCTTCCCTGTGAGTCCACCCGGCCTGCACCCTAACGACTTTTACGTTTACTCGTTGTGGTATTAACTAAAGTTTTGAAATACTGCTGTATGCTCACTACAAATAAAAAAACTTAACTTTACACCTAAAGATACTTTGGGCTAACTTTGCTCATTTGACAGTTACCAAATCTCTTTATTGCCCCTTGATTCCTTTATCAATTTCCATACCTTATTTAAACAAAACTACCATTCCTATAAACAACAGTTACCACCGACTATCACACACCCAAAACACTTAAAACATCAGAAAATGAGTTTAAACACAAATAGAGTAGAAAACCATTCGGGCTCGGGTCATGTTCCATCACAAAGCACCACAATATCTATACCATTATCGCCAGAAACAATGCACGAAGTATGTCGTCCACCTGCTAAAACTACGTTTCAGAAACTAAGACATAAACTGTCTGAGGTTTTCTTTCCTGATGACCCACTTCACAGATTTAAGAACCAAACATGTGCTAATAAAATCATGTTTGCTCTTCGTTTTTTTATCCCTATATTTGAGTGGGGGCGTAGTTACAACTTTGGCCTTTTTCGTTCTGATGCAGTTGCTGGTCTTACCATTCCTAGCCTTGCCATCCCTCAGGTATACATATGCATAGTGGTACATTCATTATCATCATCCATTGAGTAGTGCCTGACTGAATGCACTGTTAAAAAGAATATTTGTAGCTAGAGTACGTAAAATGTCTAAAATAGCATTATGAGTAAGACGATCTTTTTGTTTGACCACGTAGACACTATCTGATCATTCATCAGCTGACCACATACATTGTTCCGGCTAATTACATGATAATGTATCATAGTTGTCATGATTTCCTTCTATATGTATCGAACAAATTTTTTTTGCTATTCTGTGTACTAAACTTGATTTTTTGGTATTTTTGTGTATTTTATGAACATTTTGCCCCTCCCGGGTTCATAAAATTAGGGGCAAAATGGTCATAAAGTACACAAAAAATACAAAAAAAATCAAGTTTAGTGCATAGAATAGCAAAAAAATTTTGTTCGATACATATAGAAGGAAATCATGACAACTATGATACATTTAGAGGCCACTAGCCCTACATTGTTGTGTTGTTGTGCAGCTTTCTGTTTTTACGGGATTTTGATTTGAAGTTTAATTTGATCTACAGGGAATAAGTTATGCGAAGCTTGCAAATCTGCCTCCTGTAATTGGCCTATGTAAGTTTTTACGGTCAGCCGGGCATGTTTAAGTTCAAATCTTAGGACGAGGCAATACATAGTGAATGACCACATAAACCTATGCTATGATTTTTTGGGACTTTAAAAATATCTTTTAAGATTAACACTTGTTATCGATTATGATACTATTATCAGATTCAAGCTTTGTGCCACCATTGATATATGCTGTACTAGGAAGCTCAAAACATCTAGCTGTCGGACCAGTTTCCATAGCCTCGTTGGTGATGGGAACAATGCTAAATGATGCTGTTTCTTACTCCTCGGATCCAGTTCTATACCTTCAGTTGGCTTTCTCTGCCACTTTCTTTGCTGGCGTTTTTCAAGCATCTTTAGGATTCCTAAGGTACTTTTTATTCTTCCATATTTTTGTACTAATCAAGTGTAAATGTTATCCGATTTCAATCAAGTGACTAACATACATGATGATCCATAGGTTAGGTTTTTTGATGGATTTCTTATCTAAGGCTACACTTGTTGGTTTCATGGCTGGGGCAGCAGTCATTGTCTCGTTGCAGCAACTAAAATGGCTACTTGGGATCGTCAATTTCACTAGCAAAATGCAAATAATCCCCGTTTTATCGTCTGCTATTGAGCAAAGAGACGAGGTAACTAAGAAACAAATCAATATTTGTAATGTCACAAAGACACATATGTGAAGATGCCTCTTCCTTGGACAAAATCCGTAATTTGAGCACAACCTTTTAGACATAACTTTTTTTTAACTCACTTTAATCTCTTTTTATATGTCTTATATAGTTTTTCTGTCTTCTTGTGATGATGGTGATTCTTTTATGCAGTGGTCTTGGCATACTATTGTGATGGGATTTGGATTTTTGGCCTGTTTGCTGACTACAAGACAAATTGTAAGTACAATCCATATTGGCGTACGTTCTTTTATATTCTGCATTTTAAAGATTTAACAAGAACGTAAAACCGATTTATGCAGGGCTTGCGAAAGCCTAAACTATTTTGGGTATCAGCGGCAGCTCCATTAGCATCGGTTATTTTATCAACATTCATAGTAGCTCTTTTCATATCAAAGCTTCCGAACATAGCAACTGTAACAAAAATCATGTTCACTTTTACTAAACTAGTCTTGCAGTTTACAGTTTTAACACAAATGATCTGAAAGTTAAACTTTTTAAACAGATTGGTCAACTGCACAAGGGTCTGAATCCACCCTCATCAAACACGCTCTATTTCCATGGCAAGTTTCTCGCTGTTGCTGTCAAAACCGGTGCTGTTACTGGACTATTATCTCTCACAGTAGGTTTTCTGTAAATTGAGCTAAAATGCATTGATAAACGATCGATCATGTGTATTTTAAATTGTAGGAAGGTATTGCGGTTGGAAGAACATTTGCAGCTTTGAAGAACTACCAAGTGGATGGAAACAAAGAAATGATAGCGATCGGGCTTATGAACATGGCTGGTTCTTGCTCCTCATGTTACGTTACTACAGGTTTGACTTAAGTGTTAGATTATGGACATTATTTTAGTAGTCGTATGTTAGGATCGAACTCGAGATCACGGGATTGCACACAATACGTATGAAGAGAAAAAGTAATAATTATTTATAAATGTTATAATTAATTATTAAACACAAAATAAATAATAGTAATTAGTATTTAATGATTAATGACTAATGGACTATTAAACGAAGATTAGGAAAGTAATACTAGGCAAAATTTGGAAACAAGAGTAGGTTCCGGAAACCCCTAGGGGATCCAAAACCGATCGGCATAGGGAGGTTTCCACCTCCTTATGTGCCTTGAGCTCCAGGTTTTGAATAGTATATAAGCAAACCCAAGATGCATGTTTTTCTCATAACTTGTACGCACACATCTTGGTGTTTTCTCTCCTCTTCTTTGTTCTAGTCGATCCATCAAACTAATCCCATAAGGGATTTGATTTTATTGATCAAACAAGTTTTGTGTTTTATTTACTTGCATAAACTTTTTCTTGAATTAGTACGTCTGTACAAGAACGTGATTCAAACACATTATTGTTTGATTCTTGGATTGAATTACAAAAGAGGTAAGGGGTAATTCTTTTAATCCACATAAACCCTAATTAGGGTTCTTGATTAAAGATTGCAATTTGATTCTTGTTCGGGCTAGAATCACAAAAGGTACGTTTACTATTTAATATTGATTAATTAATTACATGTTATATGATCTTGTTATAATTGCTTCCGCTATGCTCACTTTGATGTACTTGGTTTATTTATATGAAGGTCATGATATAATAATTCCAACAGTGGTATCAGAGAGCCGTTATAATGTGTAATTAATTATCGAAACGCATAAAAATTGGATCTTGATTCGTTTAGTTACATGTTTTTAGGGTTTATTTGTTAGATTCCTAACCCTAATTTTTTTTATGGGTCGATTGACCTTAAGGGTTTTTAGGGTTTTGGTTTTTTATTTTTTAATATGATTAGAAACCCTAGGATGTCATGTAATTCTTATGCGTTTTAGTAAACGATCTTGGTGCAATATGTTAATTGTTAAGCTAAATCCATGAAAAAGTGTATATTTGCATGGATTTTTATATTGTGTTATAATTTAAATGGTTTAAATTGTTTATATGAATTAATGTTTAAGTTATATCGAAACATGTAAATTTATTAATAGATGTCGAATTGGGAAAGACTTCCATATTAAGTAATCAATTATGTGCTATGTGGTATTTATTTAATTTTGGCTTACGCAATCGATTTATCGATGCATGTGGCTCTTTTTCCTAGAAGAAGAAAGCCTTAATTGAATTAATACGTTGTACACCTAGATTTGATTATTAATAGGACTATTGAATAAGATTTGCATGTGGCTACATATTTTATACATATTTAATTGTTATGATTATGTATATTTGTTTATTTAGTTGTTTTATTTTTTATTGTACATTACTTGTTTTTGTTTATTAATTGTGTTAGACATGTTTATAAACGAAAAGGGTAATTTTTGAATAGAAAAATAATACGGACTAAATAATGGCGAAATTATTTTGGTTTTTAAGAGTTTAAATTTCAAAGGATTGGTTGATTGATGTTTTTGTACGTAATGGTTAAATAGGCTCGACCGAAGTTTACACACTATAAGATGGGTATAAGGATGGCAACGCATTAAATTGTGGCCTTAGAGAGACAACATTCTGTCTTAACGCTCGTTTGTGTGTAAATTAGACTTACCAAACAACCACTACATGTACACTGTCATCTTAAGGGTGAATTATCCACAATTCCACAATGATTATCCGAAACACTAAGCTTTCGTGCTTATGCAAAAGTACGATATAGTGGACGATAATTGATGATAATTCTTTAATTGGTGAACCCGATACCTCAATCAAAACTTTGTTATTTTATTCTTAGCAAATTGGTAATAAAAATGTTTTGTAAAACCAATGTTATGAAGTTGTATGCATGCTTCTTCATACATTATTTTGATCACATCAAAATATTAATACCCTTATAAAATTAAGTCGAATGTCATCTAATTAAAAACACTTGAAGTTGTAATTTACGTCATGTGAGAACTTGGCGAGATTACAATGGAGAGGTAAATTTCATAAATTCATTGCTAGCAGAGCAACTGATGTGATGGATTTGTGAGTTTGCAGTTTTTAAGTTAGAAGACTTAAATTGAGTAGGAAGTGAGATCTTGGACTTAAGGCATTAAGATGGGGATCAAACATGCTTACAATACAAAAGTTTTGTGATTGTAAATCCCATAAATCTAGGAATTGCAATATGATATTGGCAATTATTGTACGACAATTACCTTGTTGAATACTATCATTACTAGCAGATCAACTGATGTAATGGTGCTATATCAATTAGGATCCTAGCTTTAAGAAAATACTATGGTTTATATGAATATTTACCAATGGGTATTTTATTTTCTTAAAGATCTAATTATCGAAAATACTGAAATTGAATTTTGTAATTCATTTTAATGTATTAATGCAACGTTCAAACCGTAAACGCACTTTGGGCTTTGGTAAATTGATCTAGTTCTGTTTTCAAACAAATGTTTGATTAAGAAATATTTACTTAAAAGACAAAAGAAGTCTCATTTCTATGAAGGAAGAGTGAGACACAATCCTATTCCTTTTCATGAATGAGAAAGGATAATAGGAATATTAGATATATCTAAATTCTAATATAACTCATAGCAAATTTTTAATGGTTAAGAAAAATGCATACATTTTTCATAAGGATTTTATCATCCTCATTCGGTGATCAAATTCTTAGTAACAAATATGATATTTGGTTAACAGGAAATTATGTATGACATTTTATGAGTTATTATAATTAGAAGCTAGACTAATTACTGCAAAATGTTTAAAGACAAACTAGTTGTTTTGACTATTTTAAAGGTGCTACATACATTGTAGGATGGTAGACCTGTTAAGGAAGAAATTGCATGCCCAATTTTTCAAGTTAAAAGCATTTGGTGGATAGTCCATCATTTACGTAGTAGAATACACTTTTAGTGCATAAGTAATTGTTACGTATGGACAATTAAAGGTGAAGGAAAGTTAAAAGTACACTATTTTCTTTCACTGTATATGAAACATTTTAAATGATTTCAAATTCAGTGGGAGTATTGTGTACTTATTACTGAATAAGAAATTATTGTAATGATCTTTAATTCAGTGGGAGTTACAAGCTTTGACATCTTGGTACTAAAGATAATTACTTTCCAAGTGTAGACACTCATACTTTTAAGGATAGTCTTGTACGTTTCCTTACTAGACATTGTTGTTTTACATATACTTGTTATGCTAAAATCTATGACACAATCATATTGAACACATAAACAAATGCATGACATGTTGTTTATCAACTATATGAGGTTGTTCCATGCACAAGTGGGAGAAATGTTATCTTTAATGTGTGCAAGAAACAACTCTTAAAGATATGATTTAATGGATTCTCTTGACTACAAGGTAAGAGAGAGAAATGTTATCTTTAATGTGTGCAAGAAACAACTCTTAAAGATATGATTTAATGGATTCTCTTGACTACAAGGTAAGAGAATAAGGTTCTAATATTAATTCTAGAAACACTTGGTGTTACAATTTATGTTATGTGAGAGCTTAGCTAGATTGCAACAACAAGGTGAATTTCATATTTCATTACTAGCAGATCAACTGATGTAATTGAACTATGAGAATTTGCAGTTTCTAAGTTAGAATAATGTTCTGATATGAATTATACTAAGCTAATTCTAGAAACACTTGGTGTTACAATTTATGTTATGTGAGAGCTTAACTAGATTGCAACAACAAGGTGAATTTCATATTTTCATTACTAGCAGATCAACTGATGTAATTGAACTATGAGAATTTGCAGTCTCTAAATTAGATACCTATTAGAACATGTGTCAATATGATATCAAGACTACTTTAATTTGTATATTTATGAATTCATGGAATGACATAAATTAATAAAGTAATCTAATGCTGCTCCAATCTGAATAATTATGTGTTCTTGGAATGACATAAATAAATGAATATATAATATTGTTTACATTATTGTGAAGTAATATATTAACTTGAAATTACTATTGAAACCAAGAGATGGTGTTCATAATTACTTTAGTTAAACATGTTTATGTTTCATTGTAAAGATATAAACATAAAGTCTTTTAATTGTTACAAGACTTATAATAAAGTAAGACGTTATCTTGTTATGTTTTTTAATTAAGACATATACATGAAGTTATTAAATTGTTAAATGACTTATAATGTATAGTGGGATTATAACAGTTTATGTTTTCTTGTTAAGACATGGACATGAAGTAACTTTGTAAAAAGTCCTTGTGTTATAAGGCATGTAATAGGCTTGAAAATTATTATACCATTAAAATGAACTAGTTGGTAAATAGACAAGTCAAGAGGAATATGGTTATCTTAAATATTGTTAGATTGTCTTACAATATTAATACTAATGAAATACCAAATGTTTATGGTATGTTCAGTTAGGAAAATCAAATTCTTGTTATATTGTTTGATTAA
Source organism: Artemisia argyi (assembly GCA_030686995.1). Lineage (NCBI taxonomy): Eukaryota > Viridiplantae > Streptophyta > Magnoliopsida > Asterales > Asteraceae > Artemisia > Artemisia argyi. The sequence goes on from CM060690.1 coordinate 166,208,672, forward strand.
AGATAACTATGACTTCTTTTCTACCAAAAGTTATCAAGGTTAGAATGTTGAGTATGACTTGGACATATTTAATAAAACTCCAACATAGAAGGTTTATAAGACATTATCATATAATGGAATGTGATGAATGTGTGAATAACATTAAGTCTTAAATTGAAGTTCTAAATTTGTTTAACTGCTTATGAAGAGGTTATTAACAAAGTTAAGTTAGGAACTATCAATAAGTATTTGTAATATTCCAAAAGAGAACATTGTATTATTTCTTTATTTGCTAAGTATTTAAAGATAGTCTTTAAATTACTAAAAGCAAGTGGGAGTTTTGATCTTTAAAAGATAAAATTATAAGATACATAATCTTCTAAAATACACTAGTAAATATCATGATTAAGTTTGACATTTGAATGTTAAATCTCAACATGATAATAAAGGTTGACATTTAAATGTTAAATCTTAAGATGATGGAATTATCATTCATAGAATAGCAATATATCTCAGATATTTGATAAATATGCTGAGAACTATGATTTACAGGATTATTGTAAACCTAATAATCATTATGATACATTACCAAATATGAAATTGGGTAAATTATTAATGATATGAATGATTAAGATGTTGTCCATAAAGATAATCATTTTTAGAAATGTGATTTATCTTAATAGTTAGACTAGAAAATGAAGATGAGTTTCTTCAAAGATAAGATAACCATTGTGGTTTAAATCTTTGTATAGAAATCATATGGACAAAAATTGTGTACGTATTTAATATATGTTTTATGACAAGATTATTAATCACACTTAAGCAATTAATTGTGATTGAATATTCTTTTCTAAACACATTAAATATATAAAGTTTATGATTATCATATTAATGAAATTGACAATAGAATATCAAAACTCTTTCTTGAGTGATTACTTGAGCGAGGACGATAAGTAATCAAAAGGAGTTTATGAATTCAAATAAATCTTTGAAGTGTACAAAGTGCAATAATTCATGGATGGATAAATGCTTGCATCTAGAAGATTACTCTTATGTTTAATTATTAAATTCATGTTTTGATTTATAATTGAAATAAGATAATTTCTAAGTATTCCTAAAAGCTAGTGGGAGTATTATGTTTAATTTCTTAAATCATATATGTTGTAGAACATATGAAAAGTAATATTCCATATAAGTAAATGTTAAGTCGTAGAATGGAATGAAATTTTACTTGTAAGATTTAGGAAATAAGACATATAACCTTGGAATGAATGTTTATTGTTGAAACATGTGTGGTAAATAAATCTAATATAACATGAAATATTATTTAGAAAGTCTAAATGGATATGCATGACATGAATAAAATCTAAGTATGACTCAAAGATCTTTCATGAACATCATGTTTTGTTTTATCATGCTTGATTACAAGATGATTTGGCAATATTAATATCTTATTAAAAAGTTATTAGATAACTTGTGTAATATTCTAAAAGAATATGTTTGATTATAGAATCACATCCTAAATCTGGAATAGCTTCCAAATTCTATAGATGAACAATTTTTTCAATTGTTGCGAAAATTGTTATAGCCAACAAACTTGAAAGTTTGAAGGGCATCAAACATTACACAATAGATATTAATGTTTACGGGAAATTTTTAGCACATTGTTGTTGCATACAATGATGCTAATGAAATTGAGGTGACACTCAATACTAGTCATGGTAAGGATTTCATCCTTGACTATATATACTAGTTATCCTTACTAAAAGCATAGTTGCATTATACATTAAGAGAACAAGAATACTTTAAACTTTAAAATGTTTGGAAGTTTGACTATCATAAATTGGTAGTTAAGGATGTCACACATTTTTATGAAATATGGCATTATCAAAATAGTTGAGTATGCACATACAAGAACTTCAATAGTTGAATTCTTGAAATAAGTATTCTTAAAATTCCAATAGATCAAAGTTGGATGATTTATGTCTTGTCAACAAGTATGAATGTCATTACTTGAGACATAATTCATCAACAATAGTTTTCATGCATTGATCTATTTAGTATTTGGATAAGGGATGTTAAACTATTATTATAATAAATTAAAATAAATGGTATGTTTAATTTATAATAAATTGTATCCTATATTTGTATGTTTAATCCATGAATAAATGTTATTCTAAATTGTCCGTTGTCAGTTAATAATATGGGAATATTATTAAATCAAGACAAATCTGAAGGTTGGTATAATATACTTAAAGTATATTGATGCGTAGTCATGCCATTTCAGAAGATGTTCAATGATACCGAATATAGGACTTATCCCAACTACATGATGTTACTTTATGGATTTTGTTATTAAGTAAATCATGAGAAGTTATCCTCAGACTTGAGATGCAAGATAAGTGTCATGAATGTAGTACATTTTTGTAGAACAACTTAACGCTATACGTAACTGGTAGTCGTAAGGGTTGTTTTCGGAAGTGTTACAAAGTTTGTGGGTTTTGCTTGTAGTCAAGATAGAATTTGTTCCTTCAAATTTATTTTTGGAGTTTAATACTGCTGGGCCCCTCGTAGGGTTGGTAAGATGTATGTGTGGCCACACCCAACATCTCCCCTGAATATGTTCAGAAGATTTGGTAATCTTGATCAATCACAAACAACGAGAAACAGAATGGTTAATTAAGGAATGACTTTAATCCATATCCTTATTAACATGGTATTAGAAACAAAAGGATAATAATAATGAGAAATCATTAAAAGGTTTTTCCAGGAGCCTTATTCGAGATCGTACTAGAGGCATCGGCGTGTTGCAAGACGCTAACCGATGTGATTACACTATTAAAATATGTCTAAGTGGGAGCTGTTAGATTATGGACATTATTTTAGTAGTCGTATGTTAGGATCGAACTCGAGATCACGGGATTGCACACAATACGTATGAAGAGAAAAAGTAATAATTATTTATAAATGTTATAATTAATTATTAAACACAAAATAAATAATAGTAATTAATATTTAATGATTAATGACTAATGGACTATTAAACGAAGATTAGGAAAGTAATACTAGGCAAAATTTGGAAACAAGAGAAGGTTCCGGAAACCCCTAGGGGATCCAAAACCGATCGGCATAGGGAGGTTTCCACCTCCTTATGTGCCTTGAGCTCCAAGTTTTGAATAGTATATAAGCAAACCCAAGATGCATGTTTTTCTCATAACTTGTACACACACATCTTGGTGTTTTCTCTCCTCTTCTTTGCTCTAGTCGATCCATCAAACTAATCCCATAAGGGATTTGATTTTATTGATCAAACAAGTTTTGTGTTTTATTTACTTGCATAAACTTTTTCTTGAATTAGTACGTGTGTACAAGAACGTGATTCAAACACATTATTGTTTGATTCTTGCATTGAATTACAAAAGAGGTAAGGGGTAATTCTTATAATCCACATAAACCCTAATTAGGGTTTTTGATTAAAGATTGCAATTTGATTCTTGTTCGGGCTAGAATCACAAAGGTACGTTTACTATTTAATATTGATTAATTAATTACATGTTATATGATCTTGTTATAATTGCTTCCGCTATGCTCACTTTGATGTACTTGATTTATTTATATGAAGGTCATGATATAATAATTCCAACAGTGGTATCAGAGAGCCGTTATAATGTGTAATTAATTATCGAAACGCATAAAAATTGGATCTTGATTCAGTATGCCAGCTCAATAAGAAAACGATTAATACTCATCATTCTTATGTGAAGTCAGTAGAAATTGGATGATGACAATATGGACTTATTTGTGGGGAATTTTGGTTTGGGCTGTTGAAATCAACAAATCAAAATAGGGTATATTAAGGATTCATTGAAATTTGGAACAAAAGTAATATTGCAAACTGTATATTAGTAATTGTTATGAGGTTCTTATCAAGTTTTTTTAAGGTGAGAATCATAAGCATTGGTGTTTGGATTAACTTATGTTTGTGGCTCATTGGAGTATTTTTTGTTTCGTAACACAATAAGCTCAAAATGATAGACTTCATTTGTGTTAGAATGGGAAAAGAACTAGGTTGGGAAGAAAATGGGTAATCATTCATTGTCAAATATGTGGAAAAGGACATAATGTGAGGGGTTGTCCAACAAAGAAGGAAAGGTGTTTGGGAAGCAAGTGGTGGTTTAGGGGCGATAAAACTGCAAGAGGTGCAAGTGGTTCTGCCAGGGGTGGTAAAACTGTGTCTGCGAGTGGTTCTGCTAGAGGAGGTGATAAAACTAGAGGAGTGACTGAAAGAGATGGACAAGGGTCTAAAAGGGGTGGACAAGGATCTGAAATTGGAGGATGGTCTGAAACAATGATAGGAGTAAGACAGTTAATGGTAAAGCAGTTAGGTGTAGAGGAAGGTGTTTCATGGGATCCAGTTGATGGAGAAACAATGATAGGAATAAGTGATCTTATTAACTATTTGACTTTTTAGGATTTGAATGTTTTTGGCATTATATTTGGCTGTTCTATGCAGAATATAGCTTTTGTTAACACTTTGAAAAACAAGGCAGTAGAAATTGGATGATGACAATATATGGGGTAAACATGGACTATGTGACATAATTGTGCAAAATGGTGTGTATTTTTTCGGATGTAGTTGCTGGTTTTACCATTGCTATCCCTCAGGTTAGTCACAGTTTAGTGAAAAGAAGAAAATTACATAGCCAAGCTCGAATCCTATAGATATTTCCTCTTGGAACAAAGAGTAAGCAAAACAAACATCAATTTTAAACAAACAAACAAATATTCAAATCGCTAACAGAAAAACTAACAGCAACAGCAAACCAGTCTAATAACTTGATGCATCAAACAGCTTTGTCTTCACTCTTTTTAAGTAGTCTCATCTTTCACGATTCACTAGCCTCCATCCAAATGATACACCAACTCAATTCCACCAATGAACTGCTAATCAAAACACCATAAACATACAATGACCTCTTTTGACTCTGGAATACTGGCAATGTATTCATGTTCGCAATGCTTGTTTTCCCTGAAATCATGATTGGCAAACCAACTTTATCAGAATATTAACTACAAATCAGATATTCAAAACTGTATTCGAATGAAAGTTAGAAAGAGAGAGACATCTGAATTTGTTAAGAAGCGCGTAATTTCAAATCAAATATTATCTGAATATATAAAATTTAAGGAACACAAACTATATAACATTCACCATATAAGGTGGTGTCTAACATATGATGAAAATAGCAAAGCCACTTCAGGTTTGACTTTAAATAGGTTTTTATGATCTCGTATTAAAAATTTCTCAGTTTCTAACAAATAACCAAAATTCTACAAGCGATCCTAGTTCATCAATCAAAGAAAAGTTATTTAGTTGGTTAAAAATACACTTAGTGGGAGTCACATTTTCGAGTATTGCGTAGTTAACTCTTTTTTTGCTATCATAACACCAAAGTTTTGAATTGAGACTTTTTGGCATATTTGTGACCATTTTACCCATACTTTAGTTTTACCACCCTGTTAACAACAACGAAGGTAAATTGGTTATTGTACATGAACAAAATACAAACAAAAATCTAAATATAAAACTTTTATGTTATAACAGCAAAATAAAAAAAGATAGCTACATAGAAGTCGGAAAAGAGTCAAGTTAGATATTATTTCAGATAATCATCCCTAAATAAAAGAAGTTAAACGGCATAGAGAGAACATACCTTCATATTATGTTTGTGACTCCTTGTCTATTTCGATGCAGGGGATATGGGAGATTTTGGGCCAGTAGGAACCTCCTCTACTGCATCTTTCTTTTAGGTCTGGACATTCCCGTATTCTCAAACTCAAAAGTGAAGGCAACAACTTGTCTGGTAGATCTTTCATCTTTGGGCATTCCCAAACAAAGAGATGTTGGAGGGAGGTGAGGTGTTGGAGTCCCTCGGAAACTGTTTCCAACTTATCAAAACTTTCAATGCAAAGTAGAGTAAGAGATGAAGGAAGATGAAGATGAGACAATTGACTCCAATTAGTGGCTTCTTCTTTTTCTTTTGAACCCTGTAAGAATAGCCCAACAAGTGAGGTTGGAAACTTCTGTGGGCCCCATTCTGAGATGGGCTTCTTCAACAGCCCGATTGTAAGCTGACGCAAGTTGGGAGGCCAAAGCCCAGTTGGAACATCCATACTTGGACAATTGATTATCGTTAATGAGGTGAGACTCTGCAATTGGAGGTCTGCAAATAACGACACCTCCGTACTATTACAATTGCTTATCGTTAATGAGGTGAGACTCGTGAGGTGAGTAAAGTTACCCCCAAAATCAATGATCGATGCCACATTTGGATGATATGATATGCTTACACTTTCAAGCATTGGCATGCTTTTGCTGTTCATAAGTGACATATTCTTCTTTCCTCCTTCTCCCAACTCCTCCTTTATCATTAGTTTTTCACACTTGTAAATGGAAACTGACTTGAGCTTCTGCCCTCCCATTCCCATTGAGAAGGAGACACATGTAATTGAATCACAATTAAAGATATATAACGCCTCAATGTTGTCAGGACAACTTAAATGCTTGAAATTTTCACAACCACGTATGTATAATGTGCTAAGAGATGTTAGGTGGTTGCTCCCATAATTGTACTCATCTTTGTCCCCTAAACTCACCAAATTTTTACAATACCATACTTCCAACTTCCTTAAATTCACGAGAACCTTACTACTTGCCTCTGCTTCTTTTGAATCCCACAAGTATGTTATTTCATCACATTTTTCAACAAACAATTCTTCAACTGCTTTAAGATCCAATATAATACCTCTCCACACCTCATTAGTAAGCCCAGAAATAGATTCTATTTCCAACTTGGTGACTGATGGAGCTGCGTGCACCAGACTTCTCAACAAACCAACACCACATTCATGTATACTCAAACCCCTCAATGAAACTAGCGGTTCTTTAAGTGAGACTTCAACCAAATTTGGACACCCTTCTATATTGAGCACTTGAAGGCATGGAAACACAGAATCTCCAACCCCACTTCTACTATATGTTGACCAAACCTCCCAACTCGGCATACCATTAAACTCTAGAATTTCAAGTGAAGGAAATGCAACGCCAGTACCAAGAAATTCTAAACCCACATCTTTCACGTCATCCATGTCTTGGATAGATAAACTCTTAAGTGACGGCAGTTGCCCGAGTGGTGGTAGAGATGTACACTTTTTACAGCCATGTATAGACACACTAGCCAACTTATCAAAAGAGGGTTCTCCAACCCATTTGGGAAACTCTAAACCCAGATAGTTCACAATGCCTAGGCTCTCCAAACAACCATTATATGGCTTCAATCCATCAAGGACATCGTTTTCAGTAGTCTCCTTTCGGGAAGCATTTGATACGTCACTCCATTCAAACTTTAACTCAGTAAGTCTCTTTTGTGATAAGTCTGCTTCTCGTGCTTCTGTTGCGTTTTTTACTTTTTCCAGGCCCTCAATGGAAACTTTCCCATGAAGATTCTCAAAATCTTTAAGTTGGGTTATCGAAAAATCATTTTCTCCTCCAATAATGATTTTTGAAAGAGTTTGCAGGCTTTTCAACTTAGCTACCCCTGCAGGCAAGTCTTTTAAAAGCGGCGTATCTCTAATGTCTAGATGCCGCAAACTTTTAAGCTTTGTGAAGTTTCTGGGAAACTTGGTTAAACGAGAACAACCAAAAAGGATTAGCGTCTCTAAGTTATAGAGATCACAAACATTTTCTGGAAAATGTGTGATTTTAGTTTGAGATAAATTGAGATAGCGTAAATGCTTTAAATCACCAATGGACTCTGGAACCTCGCTTATCTCATAACCACTCAAACTTAAAACCCTTAAGAATTGCAACTTAGGGAGTAAGTCAACCAAAACCTTATTCGACAAGTAGTTTTCTTGCCACCATTCTTTCACCCCTACGGACAATAATGTTCTCAAACCTTTAGCTCCTTCGATCCCCTCAAACTTCTTGTACGCTACATATTCCTCACAAACAAAAGACATATGACGACACTTATCAAAAGATTGCTTCCTAACATTCTTTCCCATTTCCTTCTCTAGCCTGAAAAAGAAATCTCCGGCAACAGATGTGGCCAAATCATTCATAAGATCATGCATAACAAACAAAGACTCGTCATTAGGTGAGTGCTGAAAAAATGACCGTGATAACAACTCATCAAAGCATTCGTGACCCAAACATTCTACAGTTGACTTGCTTAGATGTACTCGGTGCAAAAATCCTTCTGCCATCCAGAGCAGAACCACATCCTCCTTGTCAAATGCATAGTCCTTCGCGAACAAGGAGCAATATGCAAAGAGCTGCTTCAAATCGGCAGGAAGTTCACGGTAGCTTAGTCTGAGAGCTGGAATAATTTCATCCCCCTCTTTTAACCTCCATATCTCACTATCCACTATTTCCTTCCATTCGAGCGCATCCCTTTTTGTCCTCATTAACCCTCCAAGTGCTATTAAAGCCAGAGGCAAACCATCACATTTTTTGACAATGCCTTCACCATATGCTTTAAAAGTTGGATGGGAGTCAAAATTGTTTGCACCCAACGCATGTTGAGCGAATAAAGACACAGCATCATCTTGGGATAAACGTTGCAGATGGTTTGAATTATCATAACCCAACTTTTTCAGCAATTGCTCCTTCCGAGTCGTCATGATAATTTTACTTCCGTGAGAGCACTCATGAAATGGACGTACAAAGGTTTCCCAGTCCTCACGGCTTTCACTCCAAACGTCATCTAAAACTAGTAGAAACCGTTTCTCCCTAAGTTGGTCTCTGAGAGCTACTTGAAGAAGATTAAAATCTTCAAATTTCTTATCTTCCCCACTCACAGATTGGAAAATAATTTTACTTATTTGGAAGCTATCCCACTCATCTGAAACACATACCCATGCCTTGAGTTCGAAATGATCCTTAACTTGCTTTTCGTCATACAAAAGCCTAGCTAGAGTTGTCTTACCTACGCCACCCATACCAACAATGGGCACGACGCTAAACTTTTCTTTGCATGGTTCGTCCGCCAATAGCCTTTGAACCAACGCATCCTTATCACCTTGTCGCCCAACAATACTAGATGCATCTACCAGCAATGAGGTCTCGTATTGTCTATTTCTATCTTTTGACCTATCATCCTTCACTTCTAAACCAAGAGTAACTTTTTGCTTCTCTAGATCTTGCAACTTATTGTTAATATAATCTAACCTGCGACTCATCTTACCGCTTAGTAGGAAATTTGTGCAACAAGATGGGACGAGCTTTCGTGCTATGCTAGTGCTGCCTCCAGTGAGCTCACGATGCATAGCCTCAGTTGCCAAGTCATCAAGAATGTCATCGATGTCATAAGCTAAGTGTTGGAGACCGTTGAGCCAATTTTGAACAGAAACTTCTTTTATTTCCTTGTCAGCAGCATCAATAAGGAGATCTTGGATACGGGATAATGTCTTCGCCAAGTTCTTCAGCTCGGAACTAATTCCCTTTGCGCGAACAACTTGCTTTACGGCTTCAGTGGCCAGCTTCTGTAAAACAGCTTTGACGAGGTCGGAAGCCATGCCTTCAGCCATTGTTAATGGTGATTGGGTAAACTGGGAGTTCTTTAAATTTGAATAACTGGTAGGTATGTGAGTGGAATGAAGTTGAAGAAAAATATTGATATGATCTTGACTTAAAAGCGGATAGATAATTAAGATTCTTTGTTTAACTATATGCAAAAGTTATATTCCCACATATTAATGTCTCCCATCAATAATCGATTATATGCCTTGAAAAAGTTATAATTCCCACTAATTATATGCAAAACTTATATTCCCACCAATTAATGTCTGCCACCAATTATATGCAAAAGTTATATTCCCACCAATTATATGAAAAAGTTGTTTGTCAATGAAGGCACCTGAGCCACGTCTTTACAAACTTGACCACATAATGTTAGTACCATCATTAATCATCTATAAAAGGTTACCAACCCATAGTGTAGTTACAGAAACAATCAATAAACATAAGTAGATAACCATAAGTGCAAAACCTCCAGCTAGAGTATATATCATCTCTCTTGAAAAAGATATGACTTCGTAAAATATAGCAGTAGACCATATATTATTCCCAGTATTATTTGTATAAGCTTTGATTAGTTCTTCCAATATCATTTGTTGGTACATTTAAGGACTTAAGGTTGTTGGAATTTTGGGTGTGTGTGATTGTAATAATCAATATCCGAATATATTTCCTAAATCGGGTAGAGATCACTTTCATAGTGAAGTGCTTCGACCTTATATGCCTCGGGTATCACAAAATCCTCAATCGGATAATTATGAGAATTGCGCTTTGTGTCTAAGGTACAAGAGAACAAACCAATACACAGAAAGTTGTTGATAAGTTTTGTTTGGAAGATATCAAGTTTGTTATATTAACACAACCGAAAGATAGCTATTTTCGGTTAAAAACGGTTGGCGGGAGGAGTCACAATTCTTGGTAAATTTTGCATCTTTTGATGGGAAAAACCGGTTGGAGGAAAAAATAGAAAATTAGTTTACACATTTTTCATCTCTCAATATCCCAAACACCCTCTTATTTTGATATGCTATTAATTAGAGCTTGTTGCTCAATGAAAACCTTGAGCATCTTTATTTGCATACCCAAACACCCTCTAATATCAGTATAACAAAAGCTAATCATCACCACATGTATTTCGATACAAACACTACAACTTACGATTTCTATATCCCAAACACCCTCTAATCTCATCATTAATTAAGTAGTGTGGTACTGCCATAACTATAAGAAAATAATTATAAATTATATCATAGCAAAAATAGAGTACCTATAATTATAAGAAACAAAATTTAATAATCCGATTTACCTTCATGATGGGCTACCACGATTAGAAATCCAAGCATTTAGGGGGTTGAAATTATGATTACAGAACAAATTTGCATATTTGGTGAACAAAACTCAACCGTGAGAAATAAATACTAATGCAAGCATTACCCAAACGCACGTTTGATGGTCTACTAGAATACAATCCATACTAAACTGATTTGCAACATACGATTAATCGCAGGACTCGATTGTTTACGGTCAAACTAACTACTTTTCAAGTCACTAGATGATGAAGGTTTTGCTACTTCAACTACATGTTGCATTTCCAGTTCTTGTCTTGAAGTTCAATGGAGTTTGAAGTATTTATATCAAAGTATCGGTGGCAAAATTGGTAGGGCGGGCAACAGAAACAGTTCAAAACGGGTAATTTTTGGTATGGTTGACCTGAAACACTTTTTGTCCAATTGTACTGTTAAGTGTTAACTATCATCACACTACTAATGTGAAATTTTATTCCATAAACAGTATTACAAATAGAATATTTGCATAAAAAAACTTAAGAGATTGTAGGCATTAATAATTCATTGAAACTTCCAACCCGTTTCCTTTTTAGCTAAGTTTTTCGATTTGGCCCATTTAACCCGCTATAAGCAAAACAATCCAATGATGACCCCATTCATTATCAAAAGAGTTGAAATTTTCCCACTTCTAATGAAATTTAATCCATTTGACAACAAAACTGGAACTCTTAGCCAAATTATAGCCACAAAAGGAGATTATAGTGCACAATAACAAATCCTTTCTCTCCTCCAACCATTTTTCCCGCCAAAATGCCTCCATTTTAAATGATTCTAAACCGATAGTTCGATTCGAAATTCAATTCTACATATTCCGATATAATTTTGAGTTGTCAATTTTGAATTTTTGAATAATAACTCATTACGCTTCTAAGAAATGCCGATTAAATGGCGTGCTTCAAAGAGATTGGTGAAGGTTCCTCAGAAATATGGGGATTCAGTATGCCAGCTTAATAAGAAAATGACTATTCAGAATAATGTAGAAACTGTTGATGAAAATGAGGGGGTTGAAATGTATAATGATGAGGTAAGCAATGGGGATGATGTGTTATAAACTTTGAATCAGTTTTCACAGGTCTTTTATAAACTCCAGCATCTTATATGATCAAACAAGAATCAATAAAGAAACAAAAGAATGGGTGAACCCTTTATAATCTGATATTGATAAACTGAATTGGGTTAACATGTTTGTTACAGAATCCTAACTATATATACATAATGAAAAGGTGTTAAGAAGAAAGGATGTGATGGTTCATTTGAAGCAAGAGTTGTGTCCTTTCATAGTAACTAACTAACTAATGTAACCGAATTTAACTAAGTTAATGTAACTGCTTATGTTTCTGTTTTGCTGGTGCGTATTGCAGCCCAACACAGAAAAACATGCAGCCTTGATTCGAAACAAAGATTAATGGATTATGTTTTCCAACATGATGATGCTATTTATACTGGGAAAATTGGGTACAGGGCTCAAGCTGTTAATACTCGTCATTCTTATGTGAAGTCTTTCGTTAACACTGTGAAAAACAAGGAAATAGAGATTGAAAATAAGCTAAAAAGGTCATTCTAGATAGCTAGTTCAGAAAATAGAATTATTTTAGGGCTTATGGACTTATTTGTGGGGAATTTTGGTTTGAGCTGTTGAAATATGCATAAGTTACTGTAAATAAGCTAATACAAACACCCTGGTGCTATTTAAATCAACAAATCAAAATAATTTCTCAAGTATGTTTAAAGGGGTGTTTGGTTTAGAGTATATTAAGGATTCATTGAAATTTGGAACAAAAGTAATATTGCATACTGTATATTAGTAATTGTTATGAGGTTCTTATCAAGTTTTTTAAGGTGAGAATGATGAGCATTGGTGTTTGGATTAACTTATGTTTGTGGCTCATTGGAGTATTTTTATTTCATAACACAATAAGCTCAAAATGATAGATTTCATTTGTGTAAGAATGGGAAAAGAACTAGGTTGGGAAGAGAAAGGGTAATTATTCATTGTCAAATATGTGGAAAAGGAGGACATAATGTGAGGGGTTGTCCAACAAAGAAGGAAGGTGTTAGGGAAGCAAGTGGTGGTTTAGGGGCATTAAAACTGCAAGACGTGCAAGTGGTTCTGCTAGGGTGGTAAAACTGTGTCTGCGACTGGTTCTTTCTGCTAGAGGAGGTGTCAAGACTAGAGGAGTGACTGAAAGAAATGGACAAGGGTCTGAAAGGGGTGGAGGGGTAGAATCTTTAAGACAGTTAATGGTAAAGCAGTTAGGTATAGAGGAAGGTGTTTCATGGTATAAGGCCAATTGGTTATGGTGTTTCATGGGATCCAGTTGATGGAGAAACAATGATAGGAGTAAGTGATTTTATTATATTTGACTGTTCTATGCAGAATATAACTTTTGTTAACACTGAAAAAGAAGGCAGTAGAAATTGGATGATGACACTATGTGGGGTAAACATGGACTATGTGACATAATTGTGCAAAATGGTGTGTATTTTTTCAGATGTAGTTGCTGGTTTTAGTGTTTTACCATTGCTATCCCTCAGGTTCTTTAGTCACAATTTAGTGAAAAGGAGAAAATTACATTGCAAAGCTCGAATCCTATAGATATTTCCTTTTGGAACAAAGAGTAAGCAAAACAAACATCAATTTAAAACAAACAAACAAATATTCAAATCGCTAACAGAAAAACTATCAAACAGCAGCAGCAAACCAGTCTAATAACTTGATGCATCAAACAGTTTTGTCTTCACTCTTTTGGCAATATCATTTGTTAAGGCGAAGTAGTCTTGTCTTTCACGATTCACCCGCCTCCATTCAAATGATACATCAACTCAATTCCACCAATGAACTGCTAATCAAAACACCATAAACTACATGATATAATGACCTCTTTTGACTCTGGAATACTGGCAGTGTATTCACGTTCCCAATGCTTGTTTTCCCTGAAATCATGATTGGCAAACCAACTTTATCAGAATATTAACTACACTGCAAGTCAATTTGGGCATTGCAAATCAGATATTCAAAACTGTATTCGAATGAATGTTAGAAAGAGAGAGACATCTGAATTTGTTAAGAAGAGCGTAATTTCAAATCAAATATTATCTGAATATATAAAATTTAAGGAACACAAACTATATAACATTCACCATATAAGATGGTGTCTAACATATGATGAAAAAACCAAAGCCACTTCAGGTTTTTATGACCTCGTATTAAAACTTTCTCAGTTTCTAACAAACCACCAAAATTCACAAATATAAAACTTTTTGCGTTATAAAAAGTGTCTAGATATATTTTCAGATAATTATCCATAAATAAAAGAAGTTAAACGGCATAAAGAGAACATACCTTCATATTATGTTTGTGACTCCTCCACTATTTTGATGCAGGGGATATGGGAGATTTTGGGCCAGTAGGAGCCTCCTCTACTGCATCTTTCTTTCAGATCTGGACATTCCCATATTTTCAAACTTAGAAGTGAAGGCAACAACTTTTCTGGTAGATCTTTCATCTTTGGGCATTTGCTAATGATGAGATATTGGAGGGAGGTGAGGTGTAGGAATCCCTCGGAAACTGTTTCCAACTTATCAAAACGTCCAATGTAAAGTAGAGTAAGAGATGAAGGAAGATGAAGATGAGACAATTGACTGGCTTCTTCTTTTTCTGCTGAACCACATAAGCGTAGGTCAACAAGTGAGGTTGGAAACTTCTGTGGGCCCCATTCTGAGATGAGATTAATAAACATCGTAATTAATATCAAGGTGAATCACCTATGGATTAATGAATCAACATTAAACTAGTGTTTTATTAACATAATAACTGAATATTAATATACTAATGATTCAATATTTTAAAAATACAAATTTATTAATCATTGGATTTTAGTATACTAATGATTCAATATGTAGACCACTATAATATTTCATGTTATTAGCTTCTTTTAACCATGAATAAAAAATCATAAACATTGTAGTACGCAGATCGAAGAGTGGAGATGGGATAAAAAATATATTGATCCGTCATTTTGACATCCAAACATGATGGATTTTGATATTTAAATTTGAAAAGAAAAAGTATGCACACAATTATGGCAGTTTAATATGAAAGAGAATAGAAATTTGTAAATACCCCTCTTACCCTTTAGTTGGTTAAATGAGATCAATGATCAAGATTGCTTTTTATTCTTCTCAATCTAAAAACCTTCTCAATCGATCCGGATTATATATATATATATATATATATATATATATATATATATATATATATATATATATATATATATATATATATATTTATATATATATATGCAATTTTAAGTTTAACTATAGATATATTTGTAATATATAATATTTAGGAAGGATATATATGTAATTATGAGTTTAGGTTGGATATATATGTAATTTTTGTGTTTAACAAGGATATATATGCAATTTCCCCAAAATAATAAATATTAAAACTACAAACATGCTAGTAAAATACACCGTTACTAAAATGATACTTTCAATTAAACGATCCTAAAAGCTATCACGAGCCTAAAATAATAAATATTAAAACAACAAGTGAGGTTGGCTTCTTCAACTCACCTATTCCAAGCTCACGCAAGTTGGGAGGCCAAAGCCCAGTTGGAACATCCATACTTGGACAATTGCTTATGAACAGATGAGTTAACGAGGTGAGACTCTGCAATTGGAGGTCTGCAAAAAACGACTCCTCCGTACTATTACAATATTGTATTCTCAATCTCGTGAGGTGAATAAAGTTACCCCCAAAACCATATTCTCTCTTTAGCGCCGCTTTAGCCATACATAACATACCCTTCATTCTCTTCACGCTGCTTTAACCGTGGTAAACCCTTGATCTCTTCTCTTTTATTATTGTATAGTGATTTGATTATGTTAGCGGCTTTATATATATTATTCTATTTTTGTTTTTTTAGTATGTAGTTTGTGTGTTTTATTTGTGTAAATGGTTTGTATCCGATCATTTTTATTTGTTTGAGGGTTTGTTTAATTTTTGTTTTGTTTTTGTTTTTTTTGTTTGTTTGTTTGTTTGTTTTTGTTTTTTTTTTTTTTTTTTTTTTTCTATAAATTTTTTACATATATAAGTTTTGCACATATGATTGTACATGTATAAATGTATTTGATTCTGTTTTGTAATTTGTAACAGTTTGTGTTGATAAATCTCTGACAGAATTCGATGGAGCAAGTTTCAGTTCCACTTTCCGAGAAAACAATTGTTCCACATCCCTTTACAAATGAAAAAAATCGACTTCCCCTTACAAAGGAAGCAATCCTTTCGCTAAACGATGGAACAGTGAGTTTTGAGGAAGCCCCGGCTTTGTTTAATGGTAATTTCTTAAGTAATTGATACTGAATCTATTCTCAAACTCTATGCAATTAATTCATGCCAACGTTTTTGTTGTTAGTCTGTTATATGCTATACACCATAACTCTTTGATGAATTTTTCTAAACATAAATTTGTACCAATAGAGTTTGGCGTTGTAATTGTTATGCATTACAACTGATGGTTGTGTTACTAAATTCGATACATTTAGGGTGTATTTTGTATCACTCCCATGAATAAATATTTGGTTGTGGATTTGTCTATATGATGTGGAAATGTAACCCATAAACTTACCCGAGACCGTCTGTTTAGAGATTTCACTCCTGGCACTCATCTCTAATTTCCATTTTTTTCTTTTAATTCTTCTCTACACCGAGTTGTACGCATCATCTTGGTTTTTATTTAGTATAACATGAATTGCTTTTTTAGCTTTTTGTTTCTATTATTCATATTACATTTGACCACGACAACACTTAAACTTATACCTATATTGAAAATGGCTTCTAATAATTATACCTGAAATGCTTGTTTTCATGTTACCATACCCATTCAGATTCCAAAAATCTATTAAATCTGTACCAATATAGAAGATGAGTTAATATTAACGTTGCTTTATTAATTAACTTTAGTTCTTATAATATATATGGTTATACATCAGCGTTATTTAAATATCCCTACATTGAACAACTGCCATCTTTTATGATCAGCACCATGAATATTTTTATCTGTTTTGCTTTCTTGTTGATGTTATACTATTTTGTGCAAGTTTTCTCAATTGTTGATTCGTTTATTTGCAGTTGACTTGTTGACTTTCCAAAAAATTCTCGAGGATTTAAGCATCTTTGTTTGGAAGAAGGGTGACGGAACACTATTAAGGATTCATGGGGGTGATTATTTAATAAAACTTTTTATCAAGGATATGCGGGCCAATAATTATATTGTTATTGTGCCGTCCACTTTTTCGTTTGAAGCCGTTAGAAGTAAGATTGAGAATACTTTTAAGCTGTCTCCCGGATGTTACAAACTAAGCTTCAAGCATCGTAGCGAATCAGTTGGGAGTGTTTCGGTCAAGACAGATCGTGATTGGCACTTTGTGGTTTTGTTTTCCAAATGCAGAGCTTATCATGTGTTTTTGGACTTGGAGGAATTCCCATCCATCCAGACTGCTGATGAGGTTGCTTGTAATGAGCTTCGTTGGTATGATGAGGCTTATTTATATGAGGCTGCTTCTGATGAGGATTTCTATGCTTCTGATGAGGATGCTTCTGATGTTTCTTGTGAGAAGTATGTTAAGAATGTTTTTTTTTTGAGGGCGCTTGGGATGAGGTATCTCGATATAACTTTGAGTCATTTAATTTGTTATTTTTAGCAGATTTAGGATTATGTTGATGTTTGTGTATGTGTTTTGTTGTTTGTTGAAATACTTTTTATCGTTTATTATGAACCAGGTATGAATGTTTTTTAGTTATTATATATGTTTTGCACATAGTTTGTACGTTTATGTATGTATTTGAATCTGTTTTGTAGTTTGTAATAGTTTGTGTTGATTTCTCTGACAGAATTCGATGGAGCAAGTTTCAGTTCTACTTTCCGAAAAAACAATTTTTACACATCCCTATACAATGGAAGTACTCCCCTTTAAAAAGGAAGTACTCCCCTTTATAAGGGGAGCAATCCTTTCGCTAAACGATGGAACAGTGAGTTTTGAGGAAGCCCGGGCTTTGTGTAATGGTAATTTCTTAAGTAATTGATACTTAATCTATTCTCAAACTCTATGCAATTAATTCATGCCAACGTTTTTGTTGTTTGTCTGTTGTACATTATGCACCATAACTATGATGGTTGTGTACCAAATAGAGTTCGGCGTTGTATTTGTTATTCATTACAACTGATGGTTGTGTTACTAAATCACCCCCATGAATAACTGTAACTCATACTTACATGAGACCCGTATGTTTAGAGATGTGATTCCTGGTGCTCATCGCTAATATTCATGTTTTTCTTTTAATTCTTCTCTACACAGAGTACACAGCATCTTGGTTTTTATTTAGTATAATATGAATTAATCTGTGTGGTTTTTTAGCTTTTGGTTTTTTTAGCTTTTGGTTTTTATTTTGAATACTATATGTTCCATCGTTTTCAGGTTACCATACCCATTCAGATTCCAAAAATCTATTAAATCTGTACCTATATAGAAGATGAGTTAATATTAACTTTGGTTTATTATTAAATTTTTGTTCTTATAATATATATGTTATACATCAGCGTTATTTAAATATCCCTACGGTGAACAACCGCTATCTTTTATGATCAGCACCATCAATATTTTTATCAGCATTGTTTTTTTGTTGATATTATACTATTTTGTGCAAGTTTTATCAATTTTTGATATGTTTATTTGCACTTGACTTGTCGACTTTCGAAGCAATGCTTGAGCAATTAAACATCTTTGTTTGGAAGGAGGGTGACGGAAAACTGTTAAGGATTCATGGGGGTGATTATTCATTCAAAGTTGTTATCAAGGATATGCGGGGGCATTATGCTGTGAAGCCCAAATATCATTTTACTATGTCGTCCACTTTATCGTTTGAAGCTGTTAAAAGTATGATTGAGAAGGAACTTAAGCTGTCTCCTGGATGTTACAAACTAACCTTCCAGCACCTTAATAAATCAGGGAATGTTTGGGTCAAGACAGATCGTGATTGGCACATTGTGGTTTTGGCTTACATGATGATCGGTTATATTGTGTTTTTGGACTTGGAGGTCTTTCCATCCAGCTAGACTGCTGATGAGGATGCTTGTGATGTGCCTATCACCCGGATTTTATGCATAGTTGTCGGTTGAATGGTTTTTTTTAATGTGCATGTTTGTTACTGTTGGTTATCATCTTTGTTAGTAGAACCGTCTCTTTACCCAAAACTTTTCAGTTAGAGCAGGGGGTGTCCCGCGCGCGCTTACGGGCGCTTGATTCCTTCATAGAAGAAGAGGAAGGGAAAGACCAGGAGATTGGATCTAGAAAGCACTTCCAGCAGGGTTAGGCACTAACTCTATGTTTGCAGTATTGGATGTGGTTCCTTTTGTTATGGTTCTTGTTTATTGACCTTTTTAGTTTCCATGTTTCTTATTTTTGGATAGAGTGCTCAGTGTCTTTATGTTATAACCAAAAGCTATAATTCATGGGTTATTTCTTTTAGAAGCTCTTGTTGCAATACAATTAAATTTAAGGTCTAGATCACTATATCCTTGACAATAAGAGAAAATTTGAGGTAATGGGAGCTATAATTGGCAAGCCTATCAACAGCATTAGCTGTACCATTGTGTGCAAGGTTAGAATAGTTCTGATTATAATTCATCTAATCGTGACCTGTAGAGCATACAGAAACGAGAACTCTATTATTATAGACTGGCGGACAACTTCATTTTTCGGTGCAAAACAGCTTAAAAAAAGTGTATATATATGTCTTTAGAGCAGAATATTGTTTAAGCTTCCGGCTTAAAACTGGCCATACTGCGTCATGTGACATATGATGGTTTCCATAGAGCTTCTATAGCGCCTTGTTTGCTGTGACAGGCAAATATTTGTTGTTCATCTTTACTATGTGTTCAATCTTTAGAAATATTATTCTCGGAAATCGTACTATCTAATGGAGGAAGACACTTATCTCTATTAAATACGCATCAAACTTAATTTTAAGCAATACAAATTATATAGCATATGGTACAAACATTTACTTCTTTCATACACCTGATTTTAAATAATACATGTTATAATGCATATGGTACAAACATGGTACAAACCTTTTCAACATATTTAATTAATGTTATTCTTTAAATACTCCATTTAAGCTACTAATTTGATATTAAAATCATAACCCAAACACTTTATCATCAAAAGAGTTGGCAAGAGAATAGCGCAAATGTAACTTTATTTTTATTTTTATTTTTTTTTCTCGCATTTCTGATATTTTGCAAGAGAATAGCGCAAATGTCGATTTCCAAGGAAAAGAGTGTCAATCGTCTTGTGCTTTATTTAGGAAAAATGTTCTGACAAGTAAAGCTCTTAAAAAATAAAGGTACTATTAATGATACTATTGTTTAGTTATGAATAATGGGTATGTGGCAAATAGCGATGAATACGGTAGAGTGATAGCGAAAGTAGCCGTAAGTCCGTAACCCAAATATGCGAACGTGTCGGTTTTCGCAGTTTTAGCGATGATAACGTTTTAGAAGCTTTAGCTGATTTAGCTCTTAGGTATGTAAAAGATTTAGGAAAAACTGCTAAATTTTACCTGAATGTAGCGAATAGGACTGAATGCAATGTGTTTGATCTTATATAAAGTTTAGAGGATTTAGGTTCGGATATTGGGTACCCGGGTGGTTTGGAGAAGTGTAGGTGTTATAGTTGGGTCGGGATGATGTAATGGATGAGAAGAAAAGGAGAGCTGAGTATATTCTTAGACAATCTATGGAGAATCCGCTTGATCTTCCTCATTTGTAATGATTTTACCTAATTGGTAATGAGTTTTTAGAAAGTAAGACACTCGTGTGAATCTTTGTAGTGGTTTCACGTCTTTTTCAAAATTCATTCATTCATGTTTATTTTATTTTATTTTATTTATATATATATATATATATATATATATATATATATATATATATATATATATATATATATATATATATATATAGGGTGACTTTCTTGCGAGAACCATCTTATCTGCGAGAACTGAGAGAACCACAAAAAACATACATGCACGCCTTTTAAAATAAAATAAAAATACATGTAAATCATCAATAATCGTAAGTATCCACCTATGTTCTCCAATATCATCATGAACTCATCATCTTTTTTCACAAAAACCTTACACACGGCTGTAATATTGTCGTCGCACACCTTTTAATAACATACATGCACACCTTCAAAGAAAAATTTTGTATTTCCAATTTCTTATCAAATTCTTTAGAACAACTATGTTTTTTTTAAACATATATGTTGTTTTTAGAACATATGTGCAAAAATACAATTATTGAAGGCGTGCATGTATGTTTTTGGTGGTTCTTTCAGTTCTCGCAGATAAGATGGTTCTTGTAAGAAAGTCTCACTATATATATATATATATATATATATATATATATATATATATACATATATATATATATATATATATATATATATATATATATATATATATATATATATATATATTATTGTAGTTTTATAATGCAAAGAAAATCATTTCGGCGATTGAACATTATAATCTTCTCGAGGTCTAGTTCAGTAGACACTTGTATGTGATTATCCATTTATCATGTTACCTTTTTAAGTTTGCTATTTTTTGAAGTTTGATTACGGGTTCTAGTGGAAACTTGCATGATTTAATAAATACGGAGTATTGATTTTATGGTGGGTGAAACTTATAGCCGTGTCTAAGTCTAATTGTCTAACTTTACATCTTTATGTTGACTTTTATATGGTACTTCATGAGTTGTAGAAGTGCATGCTCGCCTATGTTGGTACGTACATCTGTTTATTATAGACAAGATAATGTAACTGTCTTCTATATTCCTATCCCTTAATCAATACGATTCAAGTAAACTAACATAAGAAAAGATGCTTAGCTTCAAAGTGTGTTGAAGTTAATCATGCTATAGCAGAAACAAGATATACGTGTGTGCCGTTGCTTACCAGACCATACCTCTGCATTGCAGTTTCCCATAATTGGTCATTTTGACCCGTTTCATTTTGGGCTATGATATATTCATAACGCGTAAAAAAAATGGCTTACAAGAAACTTGCCAAAAGATTGAAAGGCTGCCCATAGTTTGTATAACCTATTAATTTGTTTTGTATATATAAATTTGATTATTATTGTAATGACATAGTTTACTCAACCTGGTCTGACCTGCTTACCCGCCCGGCTCACCCATGTGCCACCTCTACTGTTTTGATTGTGTTCCATGTTCATAAGCCTTAATGAGTCTATGACAATTGTGAACTGCCTATCCCAAAACAATATTTGGGCCTAGGGCTTAGCAACAACGGGTCAAGCGCGGCCCGAACAGAGCAAACCCGACACGAAAACCGATTAAGGGTAAAACGTGAACCGATAACCGAAGCGACTAAAACCTAGTAAAACCGAAACCGAACCGAATAGGTGTGTTTTGACCCAAACTGAACCGAACTGAGTAAAACCGAAATTGTAAAACCCTAAATCTCGAATATCTAATTTGCGTATAATTTAAAATTTCTAAATAATGATACAAGTAATTATAAACGCGAATATAATTTAACGAATTAACAAATAAATCAATAAAACTATAACGAAACATCATTTTAGAAATCTTTGAACATATTTGAGATCCAAAATAATTTTTGCGACATAAATAAAATACGAGGAAACTAATTATGCTTCGTGGACATGTGTTTTGGGCCTTTCTCTTTTGTTACGCAAACTTAACCCAACATAACTCAACCCAGTACCACACAAACTTAGCCCATGATCTTCCTAGGCCTTTTCTAAAACAAACAAACAAACACCAATCTAAAACAAACAAACAAATATTCAAACCTCTAACAGAAAAACTATCAGACAGTAACAGCAAACCAGTCTAATAACTTGATGCATCAAACAGCTTTGTCTTCACTCTTTTGGCTATATCATTTGTTAAGGCGAAGTAGTCTCATCTTTCACGATTCACCAGCCTCCATCCAAATGATACACCAACTCAATTCCACCCATGAACTGCCAATCAACACTCCATTTTACATGTTCTGACTGACACACAAACTACAAAGTCGATGCAGTAAGATCTTGTGTTCCATGCTTATTCACGTTCCCAATGCTTGTTTTCCCTGAAATCATGATTTAAACCAACTTTATCAGAATATTAACTACAATGCAAGTCAATTTGGACATTGCAAATCAAATATTCAAAACTGCATTCGAATGAACGTTAGAAAGAGAGAGACATCTGAATTTGTTAAGAAAAGCGTAATTTCAAATCAAATATTACCTGAATATATAAAATTTAAGGAACGTAAACTATATTACATTCATCATATAAGGTGGTGTCTAACATATGATGAAAAAACCAACGCCACTTCAGGTTTGACTTTAAATAGGTTTTTATGACCTCATATTAAAAGTTTATCAGTTTCTAACAAATAACCAAAATTCTACAAGCAATCCTAGTTCATCAATCAAAGAAAAGTTAATTAGTTGGTTAAAATATATACTTAGTAGGATAATTATCTGAAAATGTGACTAACTTGTCACATTTTCAAGTGTTGCTTAGTTAACTCTTTTTTAGCTATTAACACCAAAGTTTTAAATTCGGACTTCTTGGTGTATTTGTAACCATTTTACCCCTACTTTAGTTTTACTACCCTATTAACAACGAACAGTAAATTGGTCATTGTACATGAACAAAATACACACAATTGTGTTATAACATCAAAATAAAAATAAAAAAAGATAGCAAGTAGAAAAAGTGAGATATATTTTCAGATAATTATCCGTAAATAAAAGAAGTTAAACAGCAAAGAGAGAACATACCTTCATATTATGTTTGCAACTAGTCTTATATGTCGATGCAGGGGATATGGGAGATTTTGGACCAGTAGGATCCTCCTCTACTGCATCTTTCTTTCAGGTCTGGACATTACCATATTTTCAAACTCAGAAGTGAAGGCAACAACTTTTCTGGTAGATCTTTCATCTTTGGGCATTTGCTAATGATGAGATGAAGGAAACTGTTTCCAACTTATCAAAACTCAGTAAGAGATGAAGGAAGATCAAGATGAGACAATCGACTCCAATTAGTGGCTTCTTCTTTTTCTTCTGAACCCTGTAAGGTTAGGTCAACAAGTGAGGTTGGAAACTTCAGTGGGCCCCATTCTGAGATGGGCTTCTTCAACCCCCCAATTGAAAGGACACCCAAGTTGGGAGGCCAAAGCCCAGTTGGAACATCCATACTTGGACAATTGATTATTAACGAGATGAGACTCTGCAATTGGAGGTCTGCAAATAACGACTCCTCCGTACTATTACAATTTTGTATAATCAATCTTGTGAGGTGAATAAAGTTACCCCCAAAATCAATTATCGATGCCACATTTGGATGATATTCTATTCTTACAAATTCAAGCATTGGCATGCTTTTGCTGTTGATAAGTAACATATTCTTCTTTCCTCCTTCTCCCAACTCCTCCTTTATCATTAGTTTTTCACAGTTGTGAATTTCAACTGACTTGAACTCTGGAACCTCGCTTATCTCATAACCACTCAAACTTAAAACCCTTAAGAATTGCAACTTAGGGAGTAAGTCAACCAAAACCTTATTCGACAAGTAGTATTCTCGCCACGACCTTTCTTTCACCCCTACGGACAATAATGTTCTCAAACTTTTAGCTCCTTCGATCCCCTCAAACTTCTTGTAAGCTACATATTCGTCAAAAACAAAAGACATATGACGACACTTATCTAAAGTTTGTTTCTTAGCATTCTCTCCCATTTCTTTCTCTAACCTGAAAAAGAAATCTCCGGCAACAGATGTGGCCAAATCATTCATAAGATCATGCATAACAAACAAAGACTTGTCATTAGGTGAGCGTTGAAAAAATGACTGAGATAACAACTCATCAAAGCATTCCTGACCCAAATGTTCTACAGTTGACGTGCTTAGATGTACTCGGTGAAAAATCCTTCTGCCATCCAGAGCAAAACCAAATCTTCCTTGTCAAATGCATAGTCCTTTGCGAACAAGGAGCAGTATGCAAAGAGCTGCTTTAAATCGGCACGCAGTTCACGGTAGCTTAGTCTAAGAGCCGGAATAATTTCATCCTCCTCTTTTAACCTCCATATCTCACTATCCACTATTTCCTTCCATTCAAGCACATCCCTTTTTGTCCTCATTAACCCTCCAAGTGCTATTAAAGCCAGAGGCAAACCATCACATTTTTTAACAATGCCTTCACCATATGCTTTAAAAGTTGGATGGGAGTCAAAATTGTTTGCACCCAACGCATGTTGAGCGGATAATGAGACAACATCATCTTGTGATAAATGTTGCAGAGGGTTTGAATTATCATAACCCAACTTTTTCAGCAATTGCTCCTTCCGAGTTGTCATGATAATTTTACTTTCACTTTTAAATGGATTTTTCTCTAAACTACAGTTATACAAAACATATATCATGTAAGAAATACTTTTTTAAGGCACTTATTTTGACAAGCAAATTTCTCTTGGTTAATCTTTTACAAAAATATTGAATGTTAAGAAATTTTAAACATCGATCTTTGGTAAACCGTATTATCCACCTCATGTTGAAAACAGTCCTATCTTGCATAACTATTAAATTTGGAAACATCAAGAAAAATGTTACTTAGAAAGCCGTTTGCTTAAAGTTGTAAACTCATTTATTCAGGAAAGGTTTATGAACATAACACACAACCTCAAAATAAACTTTGAAAATCAATCACTATATTACATCACTTATACAGTTAGGAGTTTGTGAATTGACGACATAGAGCTTCGGGAAAATCTTAGTAATGGAGACTAAGCACCGTAGGTGGAGAGAGACTTGATTCATGACATTCCTGCGAAGGAATCACAACCTTATCCTAATCTATTCTTTCCAATAACACCCTTTGACGGACTTAACCTTGTAAGTTTTTCCACAAAATTCATGATATCCATTTCAATTATTCCTAATAGAGGAATTTGATTCACCTCAAACTTCTGGCAGATTTCATTAAGATTCCTTTGGAACCACACGACCTATTATCTTCAGACCAATGGTCAGGATTAGAGAATGATTCAAACATAGGGAGATATGCCCAAATCGGGTGTGATTGATTCTTGAAATGGTTGGGCTGACCATTTGCTATAAATTGGATTCACTTA
This sequence comes from Artemisia argyi, assembly GCA_030686995.1. Classification (NCBI taxonomy): domain Eukaryota; kingdom Viridiplantae; phylum Streptophyta; class Magnoliopsida; order Asterales; family Asteraceae; genus Artemisia; species Artemisia argyi. The sequence goes on from CM060690.1 coordinate 166,234,821, forward strand.
CAACAATAGATATCACGCGATCCCAAGGACAACATCATTGAGACACAATTCACAAACATGAAGAGATAAACCCGAGATACATTGGACCATTCAATATTTCAAACAGAATGAGCCTAGTGGCCTACAGACTTGAGCTCCCATTAGAGCTCAGTAGTTTACACGATAAATATCATCATCTTTTCACCAATACCACTCTAGAGACCAACACAAACAGAACTTCGGGACTGTTAGAGGGGAAGACTGTCACAACTCGTAATTTTAGGTCATTTTTCAAACGTCGAAATTTCATTATTCATCACGGAAGTTACTATTCATCTGTTACTATTCACCGATCACTATTCATCATTTTACTATTCATCAGTTTCGGAGTTAGTTTGAGATTCCGGGAAGCGTTCAAAAATTTTACTATTCATATGACACTATTCATTCCTGGAGGGAAATCACTATTCACGATTGTCGTTCATCATTTCGTAAATCTAGTTTACGGGTATTCAAATTCGCGTAACCAGTTAGGTTTAGCTGCGAATTTATGCATCATCAGTAGGGATACGTCATATAGACAGGAGTAGTCTATATATCATCAGTAACGTCATCAGCACTTTAGGCCCTACACGGATATGCATTATTTTAATTTACGTATGCTTAATTTGTAATTAACGTTACCACTCAGTTTTTACTACAAACGTATACCCAATACTCCCGATTATGATCCTAATATATTTTCATACTCATTATAATAATATAAAAATTATATTATTGATTTACCCGGTGTTTTGAAAATGTTTACCATATTTTCCGGCAAACGACTATAACTACTTCGAATCACGATAATTCAACCCGATAATTATTTTAATACCCGATTCTCATGAGGAATGTAATTTCATGATTTTTACAACTTCGACATAATTTATTTCAACTCGTCACGATTTATTTTTTGTTAACTCGGTACCCGGTATCACCTAAAACTAATAATATCTAGCATTATCCACCAAATATCTTACAAAAATCTCATCCACCTTCCTTTCACCCTTGAATTGCCGCCCCCCCCCCCCCCCCCCCCCCCCCCGCCATGCCACCTTCCTTTTTTTTATGGATCTTGTCCCCTTCACCTTTATATTTATTTCTTATACTTCCTAATATATACAAGTAATAATCAACTAGCAAAATAAACTCCATATTCTCTCTTTTTCCTTCCTCTTGATCGGCCATCACCAACAACCAAGAAGAATCCATAGTTTTTCAAAGTTCAAGTGTTAAAACAAGTCTTAGTATTAATCTAGCTAAGGTTTTGAAATAAAAACCTCAAGGTTATTAACCAAATCATCTCCATAAGCTCACTAATCTTTCAAGTAAGTTGTCAAAACTCATTTTCATAATCTTATCAAGTTCCTACAATGATCATGTGAATTTCATACAAGATATACATGCATATGTTAGTGTATACCACTCTATTTATACTTTTTATAACATATGAGCCATAGATACTTAATATAGGTAGATCCTTGGTAGATTATTAGGGTGGATGATGTTTAGGAACCCATGACACCCTAAGAAGGTGTATGGTAGATCAAGAGATGGTTGATTGTTGATTGATTGGTATTGGGACAAGTTACAAACTAAAAAACTCATTTTTGGCACTAATAGAAAAGTGGTTGTCCTTATTTTGAAAACGTGGCCAACTCAGTAGGTTGTGGGTAATTTTTGACCAAAAATTTAGAAAATACTTTCCGAGACGAAACTATGGCCGAAAACAGGGATAAAAACGAGTTAATAACAAAGGAGATATGGTTTTCCGAAGTTTAACGACGAAAGATATTTTCAAATATAGTTGCTGTCCATCTTTGACAAACGTGGAAACTTCAGGGGTTTCTGGATAATATTGGGTTAGATATTCAGAAAATACTTTCAAAAACGAAACCGTAGCCGTTGGAATCACTAAAAGAGCTCATACGACGTGAAAGTTATGCCAAAAACGAGTTAACGACGAAAACTATATTTTTCAGAAAATACCTTGCTATTGAACAGATTTCATGGACTGTTTTGAGGCCTAAAACATGATCTAGCCGTCCCAACTTATCAAAAATATGTTAGTATGTTGTCCCACGATTCCGGGGATGTAAAGAACGTAGAAAACGAGCTTATAACGACCAAGATATACCCTTTTGAAACTAGACGAACTATATATATTTTTGACATCTTCTAATAGCAAATATATTCTAAGTATAACAACTAGTGTTTTACAAAACATAATATTGATAGTCGATTCTCTATCTAATCAAGACCCGTATGGTTAAAAGTTAAATGACATGACTTCTAGACATTGTTGCAAGGTTTTCAAAAACGCCGAGCTTGACCATTAACACTTAACTTACAATATTTTGCGATTAGTTTTGCGAGGCCAATTTGGGCATATTTTCAAGTAATGAAAATGTTATTTTACGACGAAAATACTATATTTACCGATAAAACACCAAACGAGGATCGTGGAGTACCGTTTCAACGTATTTACATGGAAAGTGATTATTAACTTAATGAGACGTCAAAAATGTATTTTTCGACGATAAACGTTATTTTCAAATGTCAAGAGTGGTATCGATAACATACGTAATTGCATGTGTAGCATCATTTCATTTCTTACATTAGAGACTATTATTCATATTAGGTTGCGGTTAGAGATCGTGCCTCATTTCAGTGTATCCACTTTTGTCATCGTAGCTATCGCACCAGGTGAGTCATAGCCCCCACTTTTTCAATTGTTTTGGTAAACTCTTTGGGGGAGTATACATGCTCGTTTTACTTAAACGCATTACTCGTTTTACATGGTTGATTACCTGTATTTCTTTGGTATGTTTGATTACCTGTATTTCTTTGGTATGTTTGATTACCTGCATTTCATGGGATTTGTCATCCTTGTTTATATGATCTCATGGTCACCAATTGTTCATATGTCAAACGTAATACTGCTGTTTTCCTACTTGACTTATTTTATATGACCTCATTGCCAGTCTTATTTATCTGGCGACATTGTCAGTATTATTTATCTGGCGACATTGTCAGCATTGTTTATCTGGCGACATTGTCAGCATTATTTATCTGGCCTCATTGTCAACATTCTTTATCTGGCGACATTGTCAGCATTGTTTATCTGGCGACATTGTCAGCATTATTTATCTGGCCTCATTGTCAGCATTCTTTATCTGGCGACATTGTCAGTATTGTTTATATGGCCTCGTTGTCTGAATTATTTATATAGCCGTTTTGCTATATTTACCTTGGAATTTAAATACAAGTATTACTTTTGTTCACGTAAACATATTACATTTGGCAGTGGGTTGTGAACACACATGTTACAAGTCTCTTATGGCGGGGCTTGCAACTGAGTGGATTTACGATGCCTTTGCTGGGAAATCTTCATTCATATGCATTACAATTCTTTTTCACAAGACTCTATGAACTCACCAACCTCGTGTTGACACTTTAGCATGTATTTTCAGGTTTTGAGTTATGTTATGGCACGCTACTGGAGGTTTTGGCAGGGCATGGCATGGTCATAGAAGACTCTGATATTCACTTGGGGACCGTTTAACTATTTAAAGGCCTACTTCCGCACTACTTTTAACAATGTAAATTCAACAATTTTGGTTAAACGATTTTATTCTAATGATTGAAATGAAAACCATTTTTGTACTTGTGTTGTGGTATCAATTGAGTTACACCCCAGCTACATGTATGCTTCCGCTGGACCCGATTTAGGGGGTGTGACAATCTTGTAAGAATTGACGATTGAATTATTTGTGAGATGTGTAAAATGAGACGGAAATAATTTTGTGAGAATGTATATATAGGTAAAAAATGAGACGGGAATGTATTTGTGAGGATATATATAGCCTGATTTTTGAAGATATATTCCCGTCGACATGTCGACGGGAAAAAGAACGCGGGAAAAAATCCCGCCCAATATTTTACCCATTTATTAAAAATATTTATAATTAGTAATATACTCCCGTCGACATGTCGACGTGACTCTCAAAACAAATAATTATTATGCTTAATCACACGTTAATTGTGGGAAAAAACGTTATTAATATATTCCCGTCGACAAGTCGACGGGAATATATTAGCGGGTAAATTTCGCGCCCAACTTTGGTAAATTATTGAGGCTAAAAAAATATGTTAAAATGTTCCCGTCGACATGTCGACGGGAAAATACGATTATGAAAAATTCAACGCAGTGGGGCTCGGTCAAGCGTTTTTTTTGTCGTTTTCTGCCTTATGCCGTCGACATACTGTCGACGGGAAAACCCTCGACGCCTGTTCTCCTTATCCTTGTAGTGTTACTAAAATGATGCAGTCTGACCTGAAAGAAAAAGATGAAACCCCACCCGCCACCCTCTGCAACTCACTGGACCGGATATGTCCTCAGCCACCATCAACACCATGCAATGAACGTGACACCTTGCCCTTAAATCAAAGCTCCCAATCCGACATCGACGAAATCAATTTTTGTTTTTATATTTTTCTTGGATTAACTTTTGTTTTTATAGTAGTTTTTAAACCAGGGGTCTAAACAAATTTTTGTATAAATATTATATAAAGTATGCAACTTTATATTAAACCTGCCATTTTTTTTAATGGGTTTTGTTTAAATTTGAATATTTGGTAGTTTTCTTGTGAGGTGAAATGTTTGTTCTGAATGAGTTTGTTGATTTAATGGCAGTGGGATGGTTGGTGATATGGTGTTGGTTTTGTTAGACAGAGAAGATGAAAAGAGAGATCGATAGTCTTGGTGGTTTTGCTAGTTGGATGTTGGACCAAAAGAGTGAGTGACAATTATACCCTTATGTGCAAGTTAAATAAGTAAATTTAACGTCCGTTTAATCAAAGGACTGTGGGTGTTAAAGGTTTCCGAGTTAGAGACTATCTGTGCAAAAAAAAAGTTAAACGACCAAAGGTGAAAGTCAATGCAAATCACATATACCATATGTGTAATTTACTCTAACACAAACAATCAATAAACACAACCATGTATCTTTCAAACGGTAAATCATCAAGCGACAAAAAATACACTAACGCGAAGAGAATTATTTTATTTTCAGTAGACGGGCATTTCGATATACTTCGGCCGAACTTTTTTTTTTTTTTTTTTTCCCCTAAAATTTGCGTTCTGAAAAATCACATGTGATAAATCACGTGTGATTTCCGTAGCTTTAGCAATAACTTTTAGTTGTTGATGTTTGTTTTATAAAAGTGTTTGATAGCGTAGCTCTATAAAATAACGTAAAAGTTAGAGTTAAGAAAATATTAATAACCAAAAGATAAACTCTCGTTACTAATCTAAATGCTAAATGTTCCTAAACACGACCCATTGTAACCCGTTTGCGACACGTTTAACCTATTTAAGTATGGAAGAAGGTTGGTGTTTGTCAATTCAACAAGTTTAAATCCAAAAATGATATACATAACATGCAAATAACTACCGAACAATTTTAATGATATGAGTTATAATCGCAATTCATTGTATTACTATTAAGTACACAACAAAATGCATTTAATCCAAATCCAACATAAAATCAAAGTTATATATATATTTTTAGGGGCTTATATACGGGTTCACGGGTTGACCTGTTTAATACTTACTCAACCCAAACACGACCCGTTTACTAAACGTGTTAGCGGGTTGACCTATTTTTTTACCAAAACCTGTTTAATTTCGTGTCGGGTTTGTGTCATGTCGAGAATTGACACCCCTAATCGGAGCTAGTTATCATTTTTTTATATCATTATAGTCTACGATTTTTATATGAGAGCTGGAACCATGAATGCTGAAAACTGCTGATCTAGAACATGTTTATAATTTGATTCGATTTTACAAGCTTTGCTAGTTAGTTGATTTTTACATCAGTTAACTAGTCACATTATTTTTCATGTTTTGTAAAATTAACTATTTGCTTTATTGCTTACTTGCACAGGTTTGTTGATTACATAGCAATGCCCCCCACATTTTACGTTGGTTCTCAAGCGGGTCTAAAACAACTTGACTATCACTTGTTGTCTCAGAGTAACTTGGCAGCTCGTACATACATCACCGGGTGAATTTCTTAAAATCTCTCTTTGAAGTGGATCCAGTGCTTCATAGTTCCGATGATGTTAAAATATTTAATACGATATGTTTTTTCCAGGTACCACGCTTCGAAGGATGATCTCACTGTGCATGCAGCTTTCACAAGGCCTCCGTCACCCCAAGTCCCCAATATGTGAATATATGTCGCTGGTACAATCATATCACAGACCTTTTGAGAAGTTCGTAAGCCCTTAAACTTTTACCTTTTTCTGTTTTTAGTACAGACAGTTTGCTTTCACGGATGATCAAGTTTTTTTTCCTTCTCAGTGGTTTCTTTGGTGACGGCAGTGGTGTCCTTGTTGACACGTCTACTTCTTTCCCGGGAGAGGCTATTGCAACTACTAAAAAGTATTTTTGCTGAGTTGGATGTGAAACCTTGGTCTAATGAGACTGACATGCAAAGGTGTGAGGAAGAACTCCGACTGTTCAAATTTGAAGGCCTAGAGTCACTACACCAAATGAGCACCTTTGGGACGGGGCAAAAATTTGGAACGACATTGTCGTTCCATTTGGACAAAGGGTCCCACTTTCTTCACCAAATATAGCAGTCAACGCGAATATTTTGGGCCCACACATTTTGGAACGACAATGTCGTGCCAATGGTTTAAAAATCAATTTTATTATATGTAAAAACAAAAGGAACGACATTGTCGTTCCTTCTGTTATTTTTTTTTTTTTCCCAATTAGCTGTTGTGAAAAAATCAAATTTATTTTATATAAAAACCAAAGGAACGACAATGTCGTGCCAATGGTTTAAAAATCATTTTTATTTCTTTTTTTCCCAATTAGCTGTTGTGAAAAAATCAAATTTATTTTATATAAAAACCAAAGGAACGACAATGTCGTGCCAATGGTTTAAAAATCATTTTTATTTTAAAAAAACCAAAGGAACGACATTGTCGTTCCTTCTGTTTTTTTTTTTTTTTTAATTTATCTTTTGTATACTAAAATGATTTTAATTATTTAATTAATACTAAATAAATTAAAAATGATTTAAATTATTTAATTAATACTAAATAAATAAATAAATAATGATTTAAATTAATTAAAAAAAATATTTAAATAAATTAAAATTATTTAAATAGATGTTGTAATCTTGTTTTGAATTATTTAATTAATACTAAATAAATACCAAAAACGAGACAATCTTTTTTTTAATAAAAAATATATAAAATTATTTTATTTAATTTAAAATTAAATCCAATAATCTATGCATAACGTGTTAAACGGATGAGTCGAGTTATTATGGATATGCATATATAACAAGTTTAACGGATGAGTCGAGTTGTTACGGATATGCATAACATGTTTAACAGATGAGTCGAGTTGTTATGGATATGCATAACACGTTAAACGGATATGCATAACATGTTTAACGGATGAGTCGAGTTGTTATGGATATGCATAACACTTGGCCCATAGTTAGGAGTTGCATCTTTCAAACTAGAACAAGATAAGCTGGAACTTTGTTGTTGAGCACGAGTTCCATAATTGCTCGGCTCATTCGTTTAACATCTTGTGTACAACCATATCATCTCGGCTCATTCGTTAAACGAAACAGACGAGTTAATAAACTGCTTTACGCATGGTGAGACATTGTGGTTAACACTTGGCCCATTGTTTGGAATTGCATCTTTCAAACTAGAACAACCGGCCCCGTTAATGACTGAGAAGCAAGTACTCGATAAGACAGCCCACAGTAACAACCGGCAAAATTATAAGGGCGTTGGCAGGCTAATGCCGGGTAGCGGCAAAGCTTCATCGAGGTACTCTCATTATCCGCTTCAACAAAACAATGCTAGTGAGGCTATTTCGGCGGTCTTAAGACAAAAGGAACAAGAGAATGAATTGTTGAGGATGCAAAATGAAATACTCCTACTTCAGCAGCAACAGATTCAGTCTCGACAAGCCAACTTCGAATCTATGTTTGGCCAGTTTGTCAGCCACTACAACAACAACAGCAGCTCAGGTAATCCGTTTCCTGTTGACTTTTCAGGATTACCACAAAATCCCCCATTTCCCCCATTTCCGAGCCCTAATTCCTTCGAAAATTGTTATCGTCTCGTATTTCATAACTCTACTACATGCCCGGGTACTAGTTCTAACCCGGATCATAATCTTAATTATTCCGACCCGACTCCCGACCTTAACCAATATATAAGACAAACTAATCCTCATATGAGCCACATTCCCGAGAATTTTAATGATAGTGGTAGTGAGGAGGAGGGGGAGGAGGAGGAGGGGGAGGAATCGGAGGAGGAGGAGTAGGCGTAGGCGTAGTTTAATTTGTATCCTATTTGTTATTAGTTATGTAATACTAGAATCTATATATTGCCGAATCTTGGTTTGTTTTTGTATAAAGTTCGTATTTGTTAGTTTAATTTGTATCGTACTTGTCGAATTTAAGTCATAGATGAGTAATTTGGTATTGTATCATATTGCCGAATTGGTATTGCGGATATTGGTTGATTTACAGCTTGTGTAATGGTAGGTTTTTTCCAGAAAATATTCCGGAAAAAACCTGGAAATGCAGGCTGCTGCTGCATTTTTTTTTTTTTTTTGCATACTTCACAAAATGGGACGACAATGTCGTCCCAAAATTACAAGGAAAAATCGTTCCAGTTGGTAAAATGTTTAAATATTTAAAAACTTTGGAACGACATTGTCGTTCCATCGGGCATTTAACAAAATATTTTTAGTATTTTAATTTGTAAAACATTTAAAATAAATCAAGTTTTGGAACGACTTTGTCGTTCCATCGGGCATTTAACAAAATATTTTTAGTATTTTAATTTGTAAAACATTTAAAATAAATCAAATTTTGGAACGACATTGTCGTTCCATTGGTTATTTTACAAAATATTTCATGTATTTACATAAATGATTTGCTAAAAAACAAATACAAATTTGGAACGACAATGTCGTTCCAAACGTAATATTCATTGTTTGACTGGTTAGTGGGTGTCGTGCCATTGGTTTTAAAAATGTCGACCCAAACGTTTTTGGGACGGGGAAATTGGTACAACCAAAAAGGGTCGAGATTGTCGACCCAAATCATTTGGTACGACCCCACTTCAGCGTATCAATCCCATTTTTGTAGTGAGTGGGGTGAATGTATGGCGATCTTTATCTCTTATTATAAATAAACTAATTCTTTATGAAAGGATCTTTTATAAAATGATTCAGTATCCCGACCCTTTGCTAACACTAGATAACCTTTTCTACTGTAGCAACTGTTGTACCGATTGGATATGGTGTTTTCAATCTCCGGATCAAGATGACCATAGTTGGTGAATATGAGTGGTTTGATACGCGCATTGAGGAAAGATTTAGTAAGGAACCCGTTGACGAGTATGTTCAGTGCTTTGATATGGTGGTCTGCAAAAAAGTATCTGTAAGTTCATTTTAAACCATTTTCAACATATTTCTCATGTATATTAGATTTTTGAGAAATTTCCATTTTTTGATAATTGATATTTTGATTGCAGAATTCCTAAGCTTTTCCAGTGATTTGCTCAGATGGGCGTGATATATACTGATATACAGACTCGTGTTGGTGGTTTTATACTCTTATAGCCCTAGTTTATAGCACGTGCTCGAGTTTTTGGTATTAAGATAACTTTAACTAAGCACATGTGCTAATGTGCTTCCATTTTGATTTTATAACTGTGTTCATTTAAAATTTATGAACTTTTGGTTTTATGTTAATGCTTATGTTTTTGATATTACCTTGTTGATCATAGTTTCATCTTATACACAAAATGGAGAAAAAGTGCATGATTCTCTCTCGAAACTTATTGTACTAATCAAAATATAAATCCAGGATGATGACACTAGTCTATTCAGACAAATATAAAGCCCCAAAAGACTGGATGTGCAACAATGCCATTAATAGTAGGGCCCTTAATAGTATTGCATAACAATTGACAAACATGTAAAACTTAGATAACATTCTCCTATAGCAGACAAAATGAAGAGTCCAAAATTATGTACATTCAAGCGGCAAAATGGCTTGGTGATGGCTTCCCCGTGAGTCCACCCGGCCTGCACCCTAACGACTTTTACATTTACTCGTTGTGGTATTAACTAAAGTTTTGAAATACTGCTGTATGCTCACTACAAATAAAAAAAACTTAACTTCACACCTAAAGATACTTTGGGCTAACTTTGCTCATTTGACAGTTACCAAATCTCTTTATTGCCCCTTGGTTCCTCTATCAATTTCCATGCCTTATTTAAACAAAACTTAACTACCATTCCTATCAACAACAGTTACCACCGACTGTCACACACCCAAAACACTTAAAACATCAGAAAATGAGTTTAAACACAAATAGAGTAGAAAACCATTCGGGCTTGGTTCATGTTCCATCACAAAGCACCACAATATCTATACCATTATCGCCAGAAACAATGCACGAAGTATGTCGTCCACCAGCTAAAACTACGTTTCAGAAACTAAGACATAAACTATCTGAGGTTTTCTTTCCTGATGACCCACTTCACAGATTTAAGAACCAAACATGTGCTAATAAAATCATATTTGCTCTTCGTTTTTTTCTCCCTATATTTGAGTGGGGGCGTAGTTACAACTTTGGCCTTTTTCGTTCTGATGGAGTTGCTGGTCTTACCATTGCTAGCCTTGCCATCCCTCAGGTATACATATGCATAGTAGTATATTCATTATTATCATCCATTGAGTAGTGCCTGACTGAATGCACTGTTAAAAAGAATATTTGTAGCTAGAGTACGTAAATTGTCTAAAATAGCATTATGAGGAAGCCGATCTTTTTGTTTGACCACGTAGACACTATCTGATCGTTCATCAGCTGGACCACATACATTGTTGGGGCTAATTACATGATAATGTATCATAGTTGTCATGATTTCCTTCTATATGTATCGAACAAATTTTTTTGCTATTCTGTGTACTAAACTTGATTTTTTGGTATTTTTGTGTACTTTAGGACAATTTTGCCCCTCCCGGGTTCATAAAATTAGGGGCAAAATGGTCATAAAGTACACAAAAAATACAAAAAAACCAAGTTTAGTGCATAGAATAGCAAAAAAATTTTGTTCAATACATATAGAAGGAAATCATGACAACTATGATACATTTAGAGGCCACTAGCCCTACATTGTTGTGTTGTTGTGCAGCTTTCTGTTTTTACGGGATTTTGATTTGAAGTTTAATTTGATCTACAGGGAATAAGTTATGCGAAGCTTGCAAATCTGCCTCCTGTAATTGGCCTATGTAAGTTTTTACGGTCAGCCGGGCAGGTTTAAGTTCAAATCTTAGGACGAGGCAATACATAGTGAATGACCACATAAACATATGCTATGATTTTTTGGGACTTTAAAAATATCTTTTAAGATTAACACTTGTTACCGATTATGATACTATTATCAGATTCAAGCTTTGTGCCACCATTGATATATGCTGTACTAGGAAGCTCAAAACATCTAGCTGTCGGACCAGTTTCCATAGCCTCGTTGGTGATGGGAACAATGCTAAATGATGCTGTTTCTTACTCCTCGGATCCAGTTCTATACCTTCAGTTGGCTTTCTCTGCCACTTTCTTTGCTGGCATTTTTCAAGCATCTTTAGGATTCCTACGGTACTTTTTATTCTTCCATATTTTTGTACTAATCAAGTGTAAATGTTATCCGATTTCAATCAAGTGACTAACATACATGATGATCTACAGGTTAGGTTTTTTGATTGATTTCTTATCTAAGGCTACACTTGTTGGTTTCATGGCTGGGGCAGCAGTCATTGTCTCGTTGCAGCAACTAAAAGGGCTACTTGGGATCGTCAATTTCACTAGCAAAATGCAAATAATCCCCGTTTTATCGTCTGCTATTGAGCAAAGAGACGAGGTAACTAAGAAACAAATCAATATTTGTAATGTCACAAAGACACATATGTGAAGATGCCATATCCTCATCCTTGGACTATAACCGTAACTTGAGCATAACCGTTAAGACATAACTTTTTTTAACTCACTCTAATCTTTTTTTTTATATGTCTTATATAGTTTTTCTGTCTTCTTATGATGATGGTGATTCTTTTATGCAGTGGTCTTGGCCTACTATTGTGATGGGATTTGGATTTTTGGCCTGTTTGCTGACTACAAGACAAATTGTAAGTACAGTCCATATTGGCTTACATTCTTTTATATTCTGCATTTTTAAGATTTAACAAGAACGTAAAACCGATTTATGCAGGGCTTGCGAAAGCCTAAACTATTTTGGATATCAGCGGCAGCTCCATTAGCATCGGTTATTTTATCAACATTCTTAGTAGCTCTTTTCATATCAAAGCTTCCGAACATAGCAACTGTAACAAAAATCATGTTCACTTTTACTAAACTAGTCTTGCAGTTTACAGTTTTAACCCAAATGATCTGAAAGTTAAAACATTTTAAACAGATTGGTCAACTGCACAAGGGTCTGAATCCACCGTCATCAAACACGCTCTATTTCCATGGCGAGTTTCTCGCTGTTGCTGTCAAAACCAGTGCCGTTACTGGACTATTATCTCTCACAGTAGGTTTTCTGTAAAATGAGCTAAAATGCATTGATAAACGATCGATCATGTGTATTTTAAATTGTAGGAAGGGATTGCGGTCGGAAGAACATTTGCAGCTTTGAAGAACTACCAAGTGGATGGAAACAAAGAAATGATAGCGATCGGGCTTATGAACATGGCTGGTTCTTGCTCCTCATGTTACGTTACTACAGGTTTGACTCAAGTTTTAACATCCTTATTTTGTGGGCTAGTTTTTTCATTTAGGGGGTGTTCGGGATTGCTTATTCTAAACGAATTATCCATTTGACCCGTACTCTTTATAAGCAACGCTTTCTATTTTGCTCAATTGACCCGTTATAGGTTAAACATAACCTGAATGGTCCCACAAAACAAAGAATGAAGAAGTTAGTATATAACTAATTACTCATTGTTTTGGCAGGGTCATTTTCTCGATCTGCTGTGAATGAAAACGCTGGTGGACAAACAGCAATGTCGAACATCATAATGGCATTAACAGTGCTCGTGACACTCTTGTTCTTGATGCCTCTCTTTAAGTACACCCCAGATTTAATATTGGCTGCAATCATTGTTACTGCTGTGATCGGGCTAATTGATTATCAAAGTGCATTCCGTCTTTGGAAAGTTGACAAACTTGATTTCTTGGCCTGCATTTCGTCTTTCTTTGGTGTCCTATTTGTCTCAGTTCCTGTTGGGCTTGCAATCGCGGTAATCTTTCCATTTCGACCCATTTACTTACAAGCGGCTGTTTTGTCTTATTTATGGTTTTTATTGTAGGTAGGAGTATCCATCTTCAAGATTTTGTTACATGTGACACGACCAAACACCAGCGTCCTAGGAAACATTCCAGGCACTCAAATCTATCAAGATCTTGTTCGATACCAAGATGCTCATAGAGTTCCTTCATTTGTAATACTCGGGATCGAGGCTCCCATCTACTTTGCCAACTCTACTTATCTACAAGAAAGGTTAAATCTGTTCAACCTGCATTTCAATACTCGCAAAAAATAAATAAATAAATAATCTTAAATAAGTTTTAGTTCACTTTGTATAGCAGATGCTTACATTTAGTACTTTGCAACACATGATTTCAAGATATTGAGGTTTAATATTTGCAGGATATTGAGATGGCTAAGGGAGGAGGTGGATTGGGTTGCAGCCAACTATGGGAGTATACTAAAGTGTGTAATTATCGACATGACTGGTACGTTATTAGTCATTTGATTTCGATTTGTAAAAGGGCCACTTCAAGTCACGTACATAAAAAAAAACGAGCATCAAGGACTTAAATGCGTTAAAAGTAACTATGACTCAGAAAATTCACCCATCTGATCCTTACTGAACTCACGCATTTTGCAAGTTTAGACTTTAATCCCTTTTGTTTAGACCAGCATATGTTATGTAGCGTATATTCATTCGGGTGTGAACATAACAGAAAAAGTATTAAGTAACTTTTTGATCAATCAGCTGTGACGGCTATAGACACAAGTGGGCTTGCAATGGTGAGCGAGCTTAGAACAATGCTAGAAAAGCGATCACTTCAGGTTAGAATAGTTGTCTATTTGCGTGGTAATTCAATACACATAAAAAAAGCTGACACGTACATTTCTTTTTTTGGAAATGCAGCTTGTGCTAGCAAATCCTACAGGAAGTGTGATGGAAAAGTTACACCAATCAAACACGTTGGCGTCGTTTGGGCCAAACGGATTGTATCTCACCGTTGGTGAAGCCGTGGCTGATATCTCGTCCTTTCTATTAGGTATCGCTCTTTAACACCGTGGCTGATATCTCGTCCTTTCTATTAGTTTTGAGATGAGATCAGGGAATTAATTTGTGTGAATGAGATAAGTTAGGCGGAGTGTTTATGATAGATGCTATTAGGTATCGCTCTTTAACACCGTGTATTAAAAATTGCACTGGATCGGGTCAATATTTGATTGGACTTAAAGAGTGAACCGGGCCATATACTTTTCTAATTGATGATTTGGGCTGCGTGATTAAACTATAATGGGCCACAGGATTATTTTTGGATTGGCTAGTGTTTCTAATTGATTAAACTAGTTGGGCTGATGGATCGCAAGCATACATGGAACTATCAAAATATATTATTTGAATTTATTTTTGGATATAATATTTTTGATAATTTGGTAAAATGAGTGGTATTTTGGTATTATAAATTTCACGGGGATACATTATTCACGGCTAGAATTAATATTTGATGAAAAATGACTACGGAGTTTTTGTACGGTATTATTAATTTGATTTTGAACTGGAATTTCAAAACGTGTACTTATTTATCTCAAAGTCTAGGGGTGGTTGGATGCACGATTTTTGAAGATAACTTTTCTGCGCATACAAAAAATTCAGTCTTGACAATATAGTTATCACTGATGTAAGGAGTGACGTTGTAATGCTCACAATATAGCTATCACTTCAAGGAGTTACGTTGTAATACAAATTTCATTTAGGCCCATTTGAAGTCTTAACCCATTAAAAAAAATTACAATTTTCGTTTAAGCCCATTTGAAGCCTTAAAAAAAAAAAAAAAAAAAAAAAAAAAAAAAAAAAAAAAAAAAAAACCTTTAAAAAGTCTTTTTGTCCACATTCACTGCAAACCACACAAGCTTTCTTCTTCTTAGTTTGCATCGTCTTCTTCATTGTTGACCCAAAAAAAATAATAATAAAAAAAAAGTCATCTGCTTCTTCATCGTTTACACACACAAACGTAAACCCACAAACCACAAACGCAAACCCACACACTTAAACACACACACATCACTGCTGTGGAAAACTAGAAGGGGGGGGGGGGGGGGGTTGAATAGTTTTACGTCTTTTTCGTTTTGCTTATTTTATAAAAGATAGTTTCTAATATGAAACCTTCAAATCACTTTAATACATAAATATATATACTAGTTAATTTATGATTTTGTATAAATACTACTTATGTATAATGTACAATTTCAAAACACTTAACTACAAAAGTATAAATACAAGATTTATTAAAGGTTTTATATATACAATGCTTGTGTATAATGTTTGGAAAGAATATACAATTACATATATTTTATGTAAGCATATATATGTATAGTAGTGTGTAGAAATAATTATATGTACTAGGTTGGTTTTTGTAAGATTAGTTTTATGAATGGATTTTAGTTTGATCTTTATGTGAAATCAATCATATGCACAATACTATTAATTATGACTATGTGTGAAATGCAAGTAAGTAATAAATCAAAGAGTAAGAGATGGAAAGATCAAACCGAGACACAAAGGATTTATAGTGGTTCGGCTACAAGGACACCTTCCTTGCCCTACTCCACTCCCCGAGTCACCTACTCGAGAGTTTTCTTCACTAGATCAAAGACCTCCTTTATGGCGGAGAAAACCGTACACACCAATATACACACCAATTTACACACCAATCTTCACACCAATCTACACACCAATCTACACACCAATCTTCACACCAATCTACTATTTTCTTCACACCAATCTTCTACACACCAATCTTCTATACACCAATCTTCTATTCTCTTCACACCTTCAAAGTACTAATGTCTTGACACCTTCAAGTCACTAATATCTTTGCAACTTCAATGCACTAGTATCTTGACACCTTCAAGCCACTAATGTCATCACACCTTCAATACACTAATGTCTTGACACCTTCAAGCCACTAATGTCTTCACAACTTCAATCTACAAATGTCTTCTAGTCTTCTCCACTAGAGATCCTTAATTTCTTCACTACAAGCTCCTATTGCTACAATCTCCTATCACCACTACTATCTAACCCTTCTTCTTCACTTCAAGTCACACTTCACACTTACAACAATTCTAGATTCTTCAACTAAATCTAGTTAACTAATACATACACCTTATTCACCAAAGTATGAAAGATATACAAGGAAATGTAAACAAACAACTTAGATAGCAAGATGATACTAAGTTGTAATACTTCTAATAGAAGTATTCTTCTCTTTGCACTTGAAAGAATGAGGCTTTGGATCACTTGGAAACAAAGGATTAATATACAAATGATCAAAGGGTTTTTGATGAGTTTTAGATGATTGTAGATCTGAAAATTTCATGCAAAAAGGTGGGGAAAAAATCCAGGTTTAAGGTGGTATTTATAGGCAAAAGTTTCTGACAGAGGAGCGTGGCCGGTCCCCTTAAAGCATGGCCGGCCCCTTTAAAATTAAGGGGGCCGCCCCTTATAATTAAGGGGGCCGCCCAACTGTAACGGCCAGAAACTTTGTCTTTTAGTGGGGAAAGTTTATTTGGTGAAAAACTAACTGATTTTGGTTAAATATTTGAAATCATATATTTAGTATGATTAAAACATTTTTCCTTATTACCAAAAGTGTTTTTCAAAAATATATAATAAGATTATATAATTAAATAAACTTTGTATTAGTTAATTAAATACCCCTTTGATCATACATTGCACTAAACACTTTGTTTATTCATACCTTAAGTGATTTGTTGGTGAAAGTGATTATTTATTACTAAATACATGTTTACGTCATGATCTTTGGTTTGATAAGTTTAAGTTTTGTGATTATCAAAACATAGAGATATCGGAAGATATGAATAATGTTTTCAGTCAATTATTTATATCAACAACTGCAATCTTTCTAAAGCAAGAAGGGAAGGGAGAAAGTTTGCTTTGAGAAAGAAAGGTTGAATTATAGCCGTTGCAAGTCCAAGGGGTGTTTTTGCAATTCTGTCTATGTATTCAATCCAGTAGTAACGCACGTTACTACCACAAAGCACGTTACCATTTTTCTCCAACGCAGCCTAGTGGGAAATGGTGAAACGCAAGCCAACGGCGTTGAGGCATGGACACGTAAGAATAACGCAGGTTTTGCGTTATCACTCCCTCCCCTCTTAGATGGGTTTGAGTCTAAATGGATTTTGATCTAGATGAGTCATTTAGGACCACGGGTCTGGGTCAAATGGGTCTCAATTCCAATTAACCCGTTGGGATTTCACAATTATTATTATTATTATTATTATTATTATTATTATTATTATTATTATTATTATTATTATTATTATTATTATTATTATTATTATTATTATTATTATTATTATTATTATTATTATTATTTATTTATTTATTTATTTATTTTGAATGTAAAAACTGAAAATAGGCGTTAATTTTTTTTACCTGTTAGACCCACCCAAGCCCATTTAAACTCATCTGAAATATATAACATCTTCTTAATATTACCCATATGAAATGGGTCTAAAATTGACACCTACATACAATGAATAGTATACCACAATGGTCTGACCAAGAAAATGACTTAGATATGACAGTTTTGTAACTTGTAAAAATGGGTAATTCCATTAATTGGATTTATCTATTTGAAAAGATCACTCAACTATTAAACTTTTTACTCTTAGGCCATCCATTTATTAAAACTAACTTATAGTGGGTTTGCTTTTGTTTATATCAATTTCGGATAATTTTATTTCGAAAATCTTTGAGACAACGAGAATAAAGCTAAATATAACATATTAAAACAACGCAAACGAGTATTGAAATGTAAAAGATCAGTTTTAGCCATTATTTAAGTGCAACTTTAGTTAGTTGAAAGTGAATTAAGATAATTCAACTAATGTTTTACGTTAAATTTTTTAATGGGATAATTATTTCTAAATGTATTGAACTTGCCACCTTTTACTATGTTATACAGTCATTTTTTTTGGGTATCCAAGTCAATAATCCGCCCTATGTAATGACTATATGGGGTAATTAAGGATGGGTTTTGCTAAACAATGCCCATTGGGCAATGTTTAATATGAATTTAAAAGGAAATTTAGAGTTCGTTAAATAAAAAATGACATATAATTAAGTTAATTTTTATATTTATATATTGTGCATTAAATGCATAATTACTTTAAGGGAGATGATATATACACATACACTTTTACTTTGCACACATAAAATTGATGTGTGATGACAAGTAAATTGATGTGTGGGGACAAGCAAAATTATGTGTGCAAAGTAAAAATGTATGTGTACATATCATCTCCCTTACTTTAAATATGGAAATAACAGATTGTTTAATGAGCTTTAAGCATTGCCCAGTGGGCAGTGTTTAGCAAAACCCATTAAGGATTAATCCATTATTTGTTTCGCACGTGACTTACACGTGATGCTTTTTTGTCTAACGTTAATAAACGGTCTTTTTTTTTTTTTTTTTTTTTTTTTTTTTTTTTTTTTTACGTTAATAAAACACAGTCAAATTTATTATTCCCCCCATTCATTAACCCTAAACGCAAAAAACTTACAACACACAAATCTGACCATCATAATTCATTAACCCTGAACTATTAAAATCACGAAACACTGAAAATTCATCCAAAGATCATGGTTCGAAATTAACGTAAACAAGTTTTTAATCGAAATATCTGATTTCTACGACAATCACTCTAGGTATGAACAACAAATTTACAACTTGACAAATGATCAAAGAAGTGAATTTGTGTTTTAAACTTCACATTTTTAGCTTGACAAAACTTTCTTTTCAAAAATACATTTTACAAATTATTTTTAAATTATAAAGAAATGTTTTATTTAGGAAAAATCATTTCAAAAATATTCCTAACAGCTATATTTTACCCAAACCAGCTCCAAACTCCCCCAAATAAACTTTCACCACTAAAAGACAAAAATTGAAGCGTCTTTGTCTGGCACGGTACCACTAAATTTAGTGGTACCGTGTGACATTTAGTGATGCAATAAGGGCTCAATGTTATTAGGTAGAGTAATAGTTTTTGTCAAACTTTTGCAGCACACGGGCCTTATCATATCACAATCAGTAACTACTTTATACACGGGTGATGCAATAAGGGTTCAATTTGGCCTGGTTGTTGGATTTTGGGTCTGGTTGAGTCGAGTTTGGGTTGAACTGGGTTGGTTAAGTAGATTTTGGGTTGCCACAGTTTTGGCTCATAAAGATCGAAAGTTGTTTTAGTTAGAAGTTGGTTTGCAACTAAATTATGTGATTTTAAATGCCATTTTACTGGCAGTAACTAAGGTATAAGCAACCCGCAAATTTACCTTACTTGTAGTTAGCTGAATTGACTTGTAGCAATAGAAAAGTGACTTCAATTTTTATTTATTGATTCATATATTTGATCAATGTTTGCTTTAGCTTTCTGTGTATCTAATTACAGCTGCAATTTATAGGTATGATGGAAAGGCTATAGTTCTAAGCATGACACTTGGGAGCCATATGATAGTCTTGTTGGAAAATTTAGTGCACTTGAGGGATCAATTCACACCTGGTAATGGGTTTGGAGGTATGGAGTATACACCCATTTGGTCACTGAATCCCCTGACTCAATAGTGGTTATGTTGTGAATCTGCTGCTAGTTGATTCAGCTACTAGTGTGTTTCCACTGATGTGTTAACGTTACCACTGCAAGGGTTATTGTTTCCACTGCAAGGGTTGTTGTTACCACTGCAAGTGTTAACATTACCACTGCTAGTGATAATGTTTCCACTGATAACCACTGATCCTATAATTATGGAAATTATTATGATATAATTAATGGGCCGTTAATTATACATAATTCCATGGGCTAGGGTTTGAGTAAACTCTATTATAAATAGAGGTCATAACTGATTTGCATGGTGAAGAAGCATACAAACCCTAAACACTAAATACGCATCTGGTTCTTGATTTGTGCCTAAAACAAGAACTTCACTTGGTCTTATCCCATAGAGATATTCGTGTAACCCAGGCATAGGGTCGAATAGTTTCTATTGGAAAGTGATACCACGATTTCAAGTGAATATCCGGTACCTTCATTGATTATCTTAACCCTAATCTGGAACTGTTTTGCAGCTATACAACCAACAATCAATAGAAACTATTAGTGATAATCAATGGCTGCTGCTATGAGACAAATGGCTGCTAACTTTTCCAAGTTGGAAAAGTTTGAAGGTGTTGATTTCAGAAGATGGCAAAAGAAGATGCACTTCTTGTTGTCAAGTATGAATGTGGTGTATGTTCTCACGACTGAGATTCCAGAAGATCATGGAGATGATGCTACTATGGATCAGATGAGGGCAAGGAGCAAGTGGGAGAATGATGACTACATATGCAGAGGTTTAATTCTCAATGGTATGTCTGATTCTCTTTTTGATATTTATCAGAATGTTGAAACTTCTCAAGAACTATGGGATTCCTTGGAAGCCAAATATATGGCTGAGGATGCATCAAGTAAGAAGTTCCTTGTAAGTAATTTTAACAATTACAAAATGGTTGATTCTAGACCTGTCATGGAACAATACAATGAACTTCTTAGTATACTTGGTCGATTCACACAACACAAGATGAACATGGATGAGGCTATTTCAGTCTCTTGTATCATCGATAAACTACCTCCTTCTTGGAAATAATTCAAACATATGCTTAAGCATAAGAAGGAGGAGTTAACTCTTGTTGAGTTGGGCAGTCACTTGCGCATTGAGGATTCACTCAAAGCTCAAGACATTGACAAGCCAAAGAGTAGCACTGCTACTGGTCCATCAGTTGTCAATATGGTAGAGCATAACAACTCCACCAAGTACAATGACAACAAGGGCAAGCGTAAGCATCAAGATAACACCAAATCTGATCTTAACAAGAAACCTAAGGTGACTTGTTGGAAGTGTGGGAAACCTGGACACTTCAGGAAAGATTGCAAGGGTGGTAAAGTTGGAAACAAATCCAATGGATCAGGCACAAGTGGAGGGAATGGTAACACCAATTCTCTGAAAGGTCAGAATGTGTTTAATAAGTCTTTTAAGATTTATTATGTTACATATATATCTGATATTTACTTTGTGCAGGATGATGATGTTGCTTGGTGGGTTGACTCTGGAGCTACAATTCATGTGTGTAAAGATAGAAGCTGGTTCAAGACCTACAAGTCAATGAATGATGGTTCTATTCTTCACATGGGAAATGAGTCAACTGCCCTGGTGCATGGAAAAGGATGTGTTGAGTTGAAGTTTAGTTCTGGAAAGATTGTTTCTTTATTTAATGTTTTACATGTTCCTGATATTAGAAAGAATTTGGTTTCTAGTAGTGTTTTAAATAATTGTGGTTATAAACAGGTTATTGAATCTGATAAGTTTGTTTTATCTAAAAATGGTGTGTTTATTGGTTTTGGTTATTTATGTAATCAAATGTTCAGACTTAATATTGTTCATGATAATATTGATTCTGCTTTTATATCTACATCTAAACTTTATGATTCAAACCTTTGGCATGCAAGACTTGGCCATGTACATTTTAAAAGAATGCAAGATATGTCTAAGGATGGGTTAATTCCAGCCTTTGATGTGAACATTGAAAAGTGTAAAACTTGTATGTTGAACAAGATAACTAAGAAACCTTTTCAAGGAGTAAAACGTGAAACTAAAGTTTTGGAGTTAATTCACAGTGATCTTTGTGATTTACATGCTACTCCCTCTTTGGGGAATAAGAAATACTTTGTGACTTTTATTGATGATGCTTCTAGGTTTTGTCATGTTTATTTATTACATTCTAAAGATGAAGCATTAGATAAATTTAAAGTATTTAAAACTGAAGTTGAATTGCAACAAAGTTCCCTGATCAAAAGATTAAGGACTGATAGGGGAGGTGAGTACATGGATACTCTGTATTTTCAGTCTGTTGGTATAATCCATGAAACGACTGCCCCTTATACTCCTCAGCAAAATGGTATTTCTGAAAGGAAAAACAGGGTGCTGAAGGAGATGGTTAATTCCATGTTGTCCTATTCTGGGCTGAGTCAAGGATTCTGGGGTGAAGCTATGTTAACAGCTTGCTATTTATTAAATAGGGTTCCCAACAAAAGGAACAAAGTTACCCCTTATGAACTTTGGACTAAAAAGAAACCTAACCTTAATTATCTTAGGATATGGGGTTGTAGGGCTGTTGTAAGACTCCTTGATCCAAAGCAGAAAACTTTAGGTGAAAGAGGCATTGAATGCATCTTTGTTGGATATGCTGAGCATTCCAAGGCATATAGGTTTTATGTTATAGAACCTAATGAGTCTGTTTCAATTAACTCAATAATTGAATCAAGGGATGCAATCTTTGATGAGAACAGATTCTCATCTATCCCTAGACCAAGTCAAAGGATTCCAAATGGAACCAATGACAATGGTGTTTCAGAGGTTCCTGCTGATGAGGTTCCTGCTGATGAGGTTCCTGCTAATGAGGTTCCTGCTGAGGTTGTGGAACAACAACCTGAACCTGAGCTCAGAAGGAGCAATAGGGTGAGGACTCCAAAGTCATTTGGACCTGAGTTTCAATTATACTTAATTGAAGGTACAAGGAGTGAGGTCTCTGACCAATACTCCTATTGCTTCATTGTGGAGGATGATCCCAAAACATTTGAAGAAGCAATGAAGTCCCAGGATGTTGCTTTCTGGAAAGAAGCAATTAATGATGAGATGGACTCCATCATGGGCAATAACACTTATGTGTTGACTGATCTACCACCTGGTTGCAAACCTTTAGGTAGCAAATGGATTTTCAAAAAGAAAATGAAGGTAGATGGAACTGTTGAAAAGTTCAAGGCAAGATTAGTTATTCAAGGCTTTAAACAAAAGTCAGGAATAGACTACTTTGATACTTATGCTCCAGTGGCACGTATCAGTACCATAAGATTGCTAATTGCTTTGGCATCAATTCACAATCTGATTATTCATCAGATGGATGTGAAGACAGCTTTCTTGAATGGTGATTTAGATGAGGAGGTTTACATGAACCAACCTCAGGGCTTCATCATGCCTGGCAATGAAAACAAGGTGTGTAAACTGATTAAGTCTCTTTATGGACTAAAACAGGCACCTAAGCAATGGCATCAAAAGTTTGATGAAGTGGTTTTGTCTAGTGGTTATTTACTTAATCAAGCTGACAAATGTGTATATAGCAAATTTGATGAATCTGGTAAAGGAGTCATCATTTGTCTATATGTTGATGACATGTTGATCTTTGGCACTGACCAAAATCAAGTTGATCTTACAAAAGAATTTTTGTCATCAAAGTTCTCCATGAAGGATATGGGGGAGGCAGATGTTATCCTTGGCATAAGGATTAAACATGAAAGTAACAAAATTTCTATATCTCAGTCTCATTACATTGAGAAGGTGTTAAAGAAATTTAATTACTTTGATTGTACTCCAGTGAGTACTCCTATGGATACAAGTGAGAAGCTAATGCCTAATACTGGCAAAGCTGTATCTCAACTTGAGTATTCTAGGGTGATTGGCTGCTTGATGTATGCCATGACTTGTACAAGACCTGATATTGCTTTTGCTGTGGGTAAACTGAGCAGGTATACTAGTAATCCTAGTGCTCATCATTGGCAAGCAATTCAGAGGGTCTTTAAGTATTTGAAGAGAACTATGGATTATAGTCTCTCATATACTGGTTATCCTTCAGTATTAGAAGGATATACTGATGCAAGTTGGATCAGTAACACTGAAGACAATTCGTCTACAAGTGGCTGGGTATTCCTACTTGGTGGAGGTGCAATTTCTTGGGCATCCAAGAAACAAACTTGCATTACCAGTTCAACCATGGAATCTGAATTTGTGGCTTTAGCTGCTGCTGGCAAAGAAGCTGAATGGTTGAAAAACTTGCTTCTTGAGATTCCATTGTGGTCTAAACCTATAGCACCTATTTCTATCCGTTGTGATAGTGCTGCTACATTGGTAAAGGCTTATAGCCAGATGTACAATGGGAAGTCTAGACACTTAGGTGTCAGGCATAGCATGATTCGTGAGCTTATCATGAATGGGGTGGTATCTATAGTGTTTGTTAAATCTCAACAAAACTTAGCTGATCACTTGACGAAGGGTTTGGCTAGAGACTTGGTTTTGAAGTCTGCTAAAGGGATGGGTTTAAGTCCAACTAGTCACTGAATGCAAGGATACCCAACTCCCTTCTAAGGAAACTTGGAAGCTGAGTTCAATGTGGAAAGCTGATCATTTGGTGGACTGAAGCACATGTATCACAAACATCCCAAGGTTGTGCTTGTTACCTGCTGAAAGGAGGATGAAGTCTTCACTTCTTAATGGTTAATTTTCTTTGAAAAAGTGCTAAGCAGGAGCATGAATTAAAGATGAACCACCTATGTAAATGTTGAAGTTTTGCCGCTTCAGGAAGCTTTGGACTTTTAGCTTTTACAACATTTATGAATTGGATATGGACACATGGCTTGTATAGTGTCAGGAGTATTTTAGTGTTTGAAAACTTGTGTGTATTTATCATCAGGTATTCAAATGGGTTGAAGGGTTCAATTCTTAGAACACCCTGATTCTCGAATATTTGAAAGTATATGTACTAATGTGGAAATTCAATCCTCAGGATATTTTCATTTATGCACTTGTTTTGGTTTGTGTTTGATTTTTCATGCAAAGGTAGTGAACTAAATTTGGGGAGGATTGTTGGAAAATTTAGTGCACTTGAGGGATCAATTCACACCTGGTAATGGGTTTGGAGGTATGGAGTATACACCCATTTGGTCACTGAATCCCCTGACTCGATAGTGGTTATGTTGTGAATCTGCTGCTAGTTGATTCAGCTACTAGTGTGTTTCCACTGATGTGTTAACGTTACCACTGCAAGGGTTATTGTTTCCACTGCAAGGGTTGTTGTTACCACTGCAAGGGTTGTTGTTACCACTGCAAGTGTTAACATTACCACTGCTAGTGATAATGTTTCCACTGATAACCACTGATCCTATAATTATGGAAATTATTATGATATAATTAATGGGCCGTTAATTATACATAATTCCATGGGCTAGGGTTTGAGTAAACTCTATTATAAATAGAGGTCATAACTGATTTGCATGGTGAAGAAGCATACAAACCCTAAACACTAAATACGCATCTGGTTCTTGATTTGTGCCTAAAACAAGAACTTCACTTGGTCTTATCCCATAGAGATATTCGTGTAACCCAGGCATAGGGTCGAATAGTTTCTATTGGAAAGTGATACCACGATTTCAAGTGAATATCCGGTACCTTCATTGATTATCTTAACCCTAATCTGGAACTGTTTTGCAGCTATACAACCAACAAGTCTGAGGTTAGTTAGTCATTTTACTAAACCATGAACCATTTACCAAATTAAATCTTTACATTAACAGTTTTTGTGTGTGTAACAGTGAGTGCAACTGCAAGGATGCTATTAAGGAATTTGTGATCAAAGGGTACCATTCAAGAATGTTGCCTCTTCGTGTAAGATAACCCCTCTTTTCAGTTTTCACAATCATTATGTGTTCTTGCTTTATATGTGAATACTAAATCTGAATTGTCTATTTTTACCATAGGGTGATGTTGATTTCATTTGTGGAGGTCCTCCGTGCCAAGGAATCAGTGGCCATAATCGCTTCAGGAATTACGAAAGTCCTCTTGAAGATGAAAAGAATCACCAGCTAGTTGTCTATATGGACATTATTGATTTCCTAATACCAAAGTTCGTTTTACTGGAGAACGTTGTTGATATCATCAAATTTGCAAATGGTATATTAGGATATCATGCTGTTGGGCGTCTGGTAGCAATGAACTATCAAACAAGACTCGGTATTATGGCAGCTGGATCTTACGGAGTGTCTCAATGCCGATACCGAGTGTTTTTATGGGGTGCTAGCACTATGATGGTATTTTATTTTATTTTATTTTATTTATTATTATTTTTTAAAATTTTCGTATTATTAGTTTTTCATGGGCTGTAACTGGTTAAGTAACAAATCAAAATAACCTGAGACTGTCATATGGCTCCCAAGACTGGGTATAAGGGTTGGTTGGGCTGGTTTAGTAACAAATCAAAATGGGCATGGGCTGTAACCGGTTTATTTACCACAAAGACTTCTGGTGTAGTGTAAGAAAAGCAGTACAGATAAAAGATATGATTGTTTAAAACTTGTTTGCGTAATTAGTATAGATAAAGCATTTTCTTTAACTTTGAAGCGTAATCCCATATTCCAATACCTCATTACAAACACACCCTAAGTAAAATCTCAGAAATTGTCACCTCTAATGATTGCACATTATGCTACTATCTGTCACTTAGTTGACTTTTTTTGATCCAACAGAACTTGCCACAATTTCCTTTACCAACACATGAGGTGGTCGGAAAAGGTGTTGTTCCGAATGAATTTAAGGTGTGTACAATAAACAAATATACATATAAAAATCTGTGTTTATATCCTTTTGTTAGTTTTTAAAAGCTCTTTATTTGATGCTAGGATTGTGTGCTTGGTTCTGATAATGATGGGTCATACAAACTAGAGAAAAGCATATTTCTTGGTGATGCAATTTCAGATCTGCCCGAGGTATGATAATCGATAATTACTCTTGTCATGTTATTGCACTAGTGTTTATTTGAAGCTGGAATAATCAATTGTTAATAGATATTTTTGTTTGATTAATGTTAGGTTACAAACTACAATGGTGCCGATGAAATGGAGTATGGAGGTGCGCCACGTACAACTTTTCAGAAGTTCATTAGAATGAGAAAGCAAGGTACACCACTTTAGCAATTGAAAATTAGATTTATATATTTGTATTTGCTTAATAATCATTATCAAGTTTTATCTTCACAGGCACATCGAAAAAAATGATTCTTTATGATCATAGGCCTTTGGAATTGAATGTAGATGATTTTGCACGAGTTTGTCGAATTCCCAAGTTTAAGGTACCACTTTTCCATTTTCTACTTCAAGTTTCTGGAAATTTTATTTGCAAAATTGATAATAACACAAAAGATGATCATAAGATCCATGAGAGGGGCTAAGCATTTTATTATTAAAGTAATCATGTGATCAAATCTCTGGATTACCAGCCACTCAAAGACCAAACATGTGTTATTTGGTTACAATTAATTATAGTTTCTTTCCAATAAATGTGCCTTAAGCAGATGTTTTTTTCTTCTTCCTTGAATTGATAATGGCTTTGTCTGCTGATTGGTCACTAACGTTATTAACACATATAGGGAGCAAACTTTAGAAATCTGCCAGGGGTGTTAGTTGATGAGAAAGACAAAGTGTATTGGGATGACAGTGTTCCAAGAGTCTTACTACCCTCTGGAAAACAACTGGTACTATACTTACAACAAATCTTTCTGATTATTAGAAAATGAGTTACAGTTATGAATTTCCAATACTATTATGTCAATGTTTCTCATATTACATTATCGAATGATACAGGTTCCCGACTATTGTATGACCTTTGTGCGTGGAACATCTAAGAAGTATGTTTTCTTCCATTTTTGATGTGGTTATGCATAAGTAGTTAAAACAGTCTGTCTAAATACCTATGGAATAACCTTTGTACTCTTATTACCTTTGTTGTGTGACTTTGGTTGCTAACATGTTAAGACCTTAAAATGCAGACCGTTTGGTCGATTGGGCATGGACTCTGTTGTCAAAACTGTAGTGGGCAGAGCTGAGCCACACAATCAGGTCCTTTTTTAACCCATCATAAATGCCAAATCTGATTAAGAGACCCAACATTAAGTTCTTGTATGTTCTTTTGATAGGCACTGCTGCATCCAAACCAAGACAGGGTGCTAACAATAAGAGAAAATGCGCGGTTACAAGGGTTTCCAGATCACTACAGACTTTGTGGCCCAGTTAAAGAAAGGTAACGTTATGGCAAGAAAATATAAATTTATAGCAATTTTCAAGTTTATATGTGGTACTTTGAATTATTGTGTTATATGTTCTTGAGCTTGAAGAGAATAAACGAGAAAATAAAGAAAGTTTTACAGTCTGCTTATTTAAGTGTGTGTGTGTGTGTGTGTGTTTTTTTTTTTTTTTTTTTTTTTTTTTAATTTTTCTTTCTCTCTTTCTTTTTTCTTTTCTTTTTTTTAATAAATAAGCAGATAAATAGTTCTCAATATAGGCTTTTTGGATTGCTTTATAAGCTTTGAAATGGCTTACTATGATGTTTTTTAATGTGTATTTGTTTTTGATTTTGGTTTCAGGTATTTACAAGTAGGAAACGCTGTTTCATTTGCAGTATCAACTGCATTGGGGTATGCATTAGCAAGGGCAATTAAAGGGGAAAGCACAAGTCAACCTTTGAAACTTCCGGTCATATTCCCTAATTGTCTTGGACCTCCAGCGAAACAAGAATCGGAATGATAACAAAATTGATTGAGTTCTAAATCTGTCTTGATTTAAAGATGTGAAAGCATGTTCACATGCCAATACTCTATTGTTCCGATGATTCCTTTTCAAGAGTTCAAAATAATTCGACATTAATATTGATGTGATTCTTAATGAGAGTAATTTGACATTAGTTGGTAGTAACAGGTATGTTTGTTGTATAGTTGCTCCATGCCATAAACAATGTTCTGTATCAAGAGTATGTTTTCTCTATTGCAACATTGATGCCATATAGGTATCTTGGAACACTTCATTCTAACATTTCGATTTTGTCAATTTCAATTGAATCTACATGGCTCTTATTTGATTCTCTTTGTTTGTTCACAACTGGAATCTGCACAGCCTGAACTGCTTGTATTTAAATTGTTGTTTGGGGTTTGCAATGAACCTTATGATGGGAGACAAATTTGAAATTTGTAACGTGTAACAAAAACTAGTTAATGTACCATTATGGTGCGTCGAGGAAAGTACATTAACCTCAAACCTGTAAGCTTATAATCTACCCTTGCTGATTATACAGGTTAAGTTTTAATAAAAACAGGTTAACATGAATAGAACTTTGGTCATCTTGTAATGGCGTTCCATATCAATGGACAAACATTTATAAGTGTAGACAAATTAAGAGTCCAAATCAATGTGTATTCTAAATATCTTGATGAGGCTAGACTGAATATGTGCAATTTCAAAACGGTCAAAGTCAGGTCAAGATGACCATTAACACTTACTGATAATATCATCGAACTTGAGCGGGCTAGTAACTACAATTCTACACTTTCTCGTTCAGATGTAGTTGCTGGTCTTACCATCGCTAATCTTGCCATCCCTCATGTATCCTAACCTATAGAATGTAAATAAATTACGAAACAAAGTCCTAAGCTTTAAAAATATGACAAAACAGTCCAAAAGTGATAAAACACGATTTTTTTTTTTATTTTTTTTTTATTTATTTTTTTTTTTTTTTGTGGGTAAACCCGGTGAAAATATATTATTGCAATCAAAGAAATCAATACAAAGCATTCAAAAAGGTGACATGACAATCCCAATCACCCTTAAGAACCTAAACTGAAACATACAACTCAAATACAAAACTAGCATCAAAACATGATCAAGCTAAAAATTCAACACCATTATTTTGGAAATTTCAAATTCTTCAATAATCCTTCCGCTTCCTTCCATTTAGAGCTATCCAAATTCCACAACTTGTTTCCCAATTCTCCTAGATTATTATCAGCAATACATTTAGCAATTCCATCCAATTCATTAGCTATCATCTGTTGAGCCATACCAGAAGTGTCTTCATATACATCTTCTTCCTCCACATTCTTACTTGTTCCTTCCATTTCAATGGCCCCATTCAATTCCTCAGCTACATTACTCTTATCCAGGACCTCATTCTCATTTCCCAAACCATTTAACATATCATACTTGTTGGTAGATTTAACACCAGCTTCATTCTCATTCTTATTGGGCCTTCTCTGATCATTCTTACTAGTCTTATTACCATCTCCATTCTCATTACTATTAACACTATTCTGAACATCTGTACTTTTTCCTTTATCCTTTGCTTTCCAGTTTTGACCAGCACCTCCTATATTTCTTGTCCCATTATTTGCTTTCCTCATATTCTCTGATTGCCTTTTTTCCTATGGTCCACTTGAACAAACTCATTCAGTTTCACTGCCTTTTCCTCATTTCCAACCACTTGTTCATTCACTTCAACAACAATCTTAGGTTTATTAGCACAATTCTTATCACAATGTCCAAAAACATTGCAATGTGTACATAATGGTGGAGCCCAATCATACTCAACATCCACAAACTTACTCCCAGTCACATTACTTTCATTATTCTTGTACACAATCTCAACCTGACTGGGCAATCCTTTTTTAGCATCTACTTCAATAAGTACCCTAGCAAACCCAGTACTCCCAGTTCCTCTATTACACACATTAGAAGTTACAGCATCCATTATTAAAGGGTTTCCAAGTCTACTAGCCACTGCACTAATACCTTTTGAACTCCAAGCTTCTAATGGTAACTTTCTAAATTTGACCCATAATGGCAACACATTAGGTTCAGACCTATCCAAACACACAGAAGGATCCCATTTCTGTACAAACATAGGCTTACCATTAACCATCCAAGGCCCATTCTCAGTAACAGATTTAACCCCCTTATCATCTCTAAATTTGAACAAGAAAACACCATTACCATTAGGTACAATATTTTTGAGTCCAAATTTACCTCACATTCTGTAAAGATTATAGTTCAGCTCCATCATAGACATTCTATAGCCAACAAAGAATCCACACACAGTAAACTCCCACTTCTTACTTCCTTCTATCACAATCACCTCATCAAAAACAACCACTTCTTTTCCCTCACACATTTCAGTAGGAATAAACATCAATTTCAGTAGGATAAAACGCGATTTTTAACCTGGCCAAACTTTGACGCTTCCGCTGAAACTTCTGATGTGCCAACTTCTGCATGAAATCCTCCTCGAACTGAACCGCACCACGTTTCCCTTTTAGCTAAGTTTTTCGATTTGGCCTATTTAACTCTCTATAAGCAGAACAAACCAAGATGACCATTCATTATCAAATGAGGTGAAATTTTCCCACCTCTGGAACTGTTAGCTAAACTATAACCACAAAAGGAGATTTTAGTGAACAATTATAAGTGTGACAAAAGCATACATCAATAACAAATCCTTTCTCTCTCCTCCAACCATTTTCCCTCCAAAATCCCTCCATTTAAAAACCAATAAAAGCTTCAATTCTTCATCATTTTAAATAAATTTTACAATTCTAAACCGAAAGTTCGATTCTAAATTAAATTCTACACATTCCGATATAGTTTTTAGTTGTCAATTTTGAATTTTTGAATGCTAACTCATTACGGTTCGAAGAGAGTGGTGAAGGTTCCTCAGAAATATGAGGATTCAGTATGCCAGCTCAATAAGAAAACGATTATTCAGAATAATGTAGAATTGTTGCTGAAAATGTGGGGGTTGAAATGGATAATGATGACGTCAGCAATGGGGATGATGATGCTATTGATACTTGGAAAATTGGAACAGGGGCTCAAGTTATTAATACTCATCATTCTTATGTGAAGTCAGTAGAAATTGGATGATGACAATATGGACTTATTGTGGGGAATTTTGGTTTGGGCTGTTGAAATATACAAAAGTTACTGTAAATAAGCTAATACAAACACCCTGGTGCTATTTAAATCAACAAATCAAAATAATTCTCAAGTATGTTTAAAGGGGTGTTTGGTGTAGCGTATATTAAGGATTCATTGAAATTTGGAACAAAAGTAATATTGCAAACTGCATATTAGTTATTGTTATGAGGTTCTTATCAAGTTTTTTAAGGTGAGAAATGAGAATGATAAGCATTAGTGTTTGGATTAACTTATGTTTGTGGCTCATTGGAGTATTTTTTGTTTCGTAACACAATAAGCTCAAAATGATAGACTTCATTTGTGTAAGAATGGGAAAAGAACTAGGTTGGGAAGAAAATGGGTAATCATTCATTGTCAAATATGTGGAAAAGAAGGACATAACTTCTTTTATTTAGGTGTAGAGGAATGGGTGATGGCTCAAAATCAAGTGCATATCCTCATGGTATAAGGCCAATTGGTTATGGTGTTTCATGGGATCCAGTTGATGGAGAAACAATGATAGGAGTAAGTGATCCTAACTATTTCACTTTTCTATTTGACTGTTCGATGCAGAATATAGCTTTTGTTAACACTTTGAAAAACAAGGCAGTAAAAATTGGATGATGACACTATGTGGGATAAACATGGACTATGTGACATAATTGTGCAAAATGGTGTGTATTTTTTCAGATGTAGTTGCTGGTTTTACCATTGCTATCCCTCATGTTCTTTAGTTGCAATTTAGTAAAAAGGAGAAAATTACATTGCCAAGCTTGAAATCCTATAACATTTCCTTTTAGAGAAAGAGCAAGTAAAACAAACACCAATCTAAAACAAACAAACCAGCAACATTTGTTAAGACTACCAAACAGCAACAGCTTTGTCTTCACTCTTTTGGCCATATCATTTGTTAAGGCGAAGTAGTCTCATCTTTCACGACTCACTAGCCTCCATCCAAATGATACACCAACTCAATTCCTCCAATGAACTACCAATCAAAACACCATCAACATACAATGACCTCTTTTGACTCTGCAATACCGGCATGACATTATATGATATAATGACCTCTTTTGACTCTGGAATACTGGCAGTGTATTCACGTTCCAATGCTTGTTTTCCCTGAAATCATGATTGGCAAACCAACTTTATCAGAATATTAATTACACTGCAAGTCAATTTGGGCATTGCAAATCAGATATTCAAAACTGTATTCGAATGAACGATAGAAAGAGAGAGACATCTGAATTTATTAAGAAATGCATAATTTCAAATCAAATATTATCTGAATATATAAAATTTAAGGAACGTAAACTATATAACATTCACCAAATAAGGTGGTGTCTAACATATGAAGAAAAAAACCAAAGCCATTTCAGGTTTGACTTTAAATAGGTTTTTAACTTTTGAAAAAACCAAAGCCACTTCAGGTTTGTATTAAAAATTTCTCAGTTTCTAACAAATAACCAAAATTCTACAAGCAATCCTAGTTCATCATTTATTTTGGAAATTGTTAAATAAACTATTGTAATTAAATCAAAGAAAAGTTAATTAGTTAGTTAAAAAAATATACTTACTGGGGAAAATGTAACTAACTTGTCACTTTTCAAACGTTGCGTAGTTAACTCTTTTTTTTTTTTTTTTTTTTTGTTTTTGGGGGGGGGGGGGGGGGGGGGGGGGGGGGGGGGGTTGCTATTATAACAACAAAGTTTTGAAGTAGGACATTTTTTTTGTTTTTTTTTTTTTTTTTTTTTGTATTTGTATTTGTGGCCATTTTACCCATACTTTAGTTTTACTACCTATTAACAACGAAGGATAAATTGGTCATTGTATATGAATAAAATACAAACAAAAGTCAATATAAAACCTTTGAGTTATACTTTTAGATAATTATCCCTGTATAAAAGAAGTTAAACGGCATAGAGTGAACATACCTTTATATTATGTTTGTGACTAGTCGTATAATTCGATGCAGGGGATATGGGAGATTTTGGACCAGTAGGAGCCTCCTCTACTGCATCTTTCTTTCAGGTCTGGACATTCCCATATTCTCAAACCCAAAGTGAAGGCAACAATTTTTCTGGTAGATCTTTCATCTTTGGGCATTTGCTAATGATGAGATGTTGGAGGGAGGTGAGGTGTTGGAGTCCCTCGGAAACTGTTTCCAACTTATCAAAACATTCAATGCGAAGTCGAGTAAGAGATGTAGGAAGATGAAGATGAGACAATTGACTCCAATTAGTGGCTTCTTCTTTTTCTTTTGAACCCCGTAAGGTTAGGTCAACAAGTGAGGTTGGAAACTTCAGTGGGCCCCATTCTGAGATGGGCTTCTTCAACTCACCTATTGTAAGCTTACGCAGTTTGGGAGGCCAAAGCCCAGTTGGAACATCCATACTTGGACAATTGATTATGAACAGAAAAGTTAACGAGGTGAGACTCTGCATTTGGAGGTCTGCAAATAACGACTCCTCCGTACTATTACAATCTTTTATTACCAATCTCGTGAGGTGAATAAAGTTACCCCCAAAATCAATGATCGATGCCACATTTGGATGATCTTTTATCCATACATCTTCAAGCATTGGCATGCTTTTGCTGTTGATAAGTAACATATTCTTCTTTCCTCCTTCTCCCAACTCCTCCTTTATCATTAGTTTTTCACACTTTTCGATTTCAACTGACTTGAGCTTCTGCCCTCCCATTCCCATTGAGAAGAAGACACATGTAATTGAATCACAATCCCAGATATATAACGTCTCAATGTTGTCAGGACAACTTAAATGCTTGAAATTTTCACAACCCCATACTCTTAATGAGCTAAGAGATGTTAGGAGGTTGCTCCCATAATTGTACTCCTCCTCATCTTTCTCCCCTAAACTCACCAAATTTTTACAATTCCTTACTTCCAACTTCCTTAAAGTCACAAGAACCTTACTACTTGCCTTAACTTCTTTTGATTCCCACAAGTATCTTATTTCATCACATTTTGAAA
>CM060690.1:166270356-166345356 GCA_030686995.1 Artemisia argyi
CAAACTTATGGAAAAAGGGTTCCCCGACCCATTTGGGAAACTCTAAACCCAGATAGTTCACAATGCCTAGCCTCTTCAAACAATCATTAGATGGCTTCAATGCATCAAGGACATCGCTATCAGTAGTTTCCTTTTGGGAAGCATTTGATACGTCACTCCATTTAACCTCTAACTCAATGAGCCTCTTTTGTGATAAGTCTGCTTCTCGTGCTTCCGTTGCGTTTTTTACTTTTTCCAGGCCCTCTATGGAAACTTTCCCCTTGAAGATTTTCAAAATCTTTAAGTTGGGAAATCGAAAAATCATTTTCTCCTCCAATAATGATTTTTGAAAGAGTTTGCAGGTTTTTCAACTTAGCAACCCCTACAGGCAAGTCCTTTTAAAAGCGGCGTATCTCTAATGTCAAGATGCCGCAAACTTTTAAGCTTTATGAAGTTTTTTCGGCAACTTAGTTAAAAGAGAACAACCAAAAAGGATTAGCGTCTCTAAGTTATAGAGATCACAGACGTTTTCTTGAAAATGTGTGATTTTAGTTTGAGATAAATTGAGATATCGTAAATGCTTTAATTTACCAATCGACTCTGGAACCTCACTTATCTCATAACCACTCAAACTTAAAACCCTTAAGAACTGCAATTCAGGGAGTAATTCAACCAAAACCTTATTCGACAAGTAGTTACGTTGCCACAGGTTATCTTTCACCCCTACGGACAATAATGTTCTCAAACCTTTAGCTCCTTCGATCCCCTCAAACTTCTTGTAAGCTACATATTCGTCAAAAACAAAAGATATATGACGACACTTATCTAAAGTTTGTTTCCTAGCATTTCTCTCCCCATTTCCTTCTCTACCCTGAAAAAGAAATCTCCGGCAACAGATGTGGCCAAATCATTCATAAGATCATGCATAACAAACAAAGACTTGTCATTAGGTGAGTGCTGAAAAAATGACCGTGATAACAACTCATCAAAGCATTCGTCACCCAAACGTTCTACAGTTGACTTGCTTAGACGTACTCGGTGCAAAAATCCTTCTGCCATCCAGAGCAGAACCACATCTTCCTTGTCAAATGCATAGTCCTTCGCGAACAAGGAGCAATATGCAAAGAGCTGCTTCAAATCGGCAGGAAGTTCAACGGTAGCTTAGTCTGAGAGCCGGAATAATTTCATCCCCCTCTTTTAACCTCCATATCTCACTATCCACTATTTCCTTCCATTCGAGCGCATCCCTTTTTGTCCTCATTAACCCTCCAAGTGCTATTAAAGCCAGAGGCAAACCATCACATTTTTTGACAATGCCTTCACCATGTGCTTTAAATGTTGGATGGGAGTCAAAATTACTTGCACCCAACGCATGTTGAGCGAATAAAGACACAGCATCATCTTGGGATAAACGTTGTAGATGGTCTGAATTATCATAACCCAACTTTTTCAGCAATTGCTCTTTCCCGAGTTGTCATGATAATTTTACTTCCGCAAGAACATGCATGAAATGGACGTACTAAGGTTTCCCAATCCTCACGGCTTTCACTCCAAACGTCATCTAAAATGAGTAGAAACCGTTTATCCCTAAGTTGATCTCTGAGAGCTACTTGAAGAAGATTAAAATCTTCAAATTTCTTATCTTCCCCACTCACAGATTGGAAAATAATTTTACTTATTTGGAAGCTATCCCACTCATCTGAAACACATACCCATGCCTTGAGTTCGAAATGATCCGTAACTTGCTTTTCGTCGTACAAAAGCCTAGCTAGAGTTGTCTTACCCAAACCACCCATACCAACAATGGGCACGACGCTAAACTTTTCTTTACATGGTTCATCAGCCAATAGCCTTTGAACCAACACATCCTTATCCCCTTGTCGGCCAACAATCCTAGATTTATCTTCCAGCAACGAGGTCTCGTATTTTCTATTTTTATCTATTGGCCTATCATCCTTCACTTGTAAACTTCCACTCATCACCATTAAACCAAGAGACTCTTTT
Organism: Artemisia argyi; assembly: GCA_030686995.1. NCBI lineage: Eukaryota > Viridiplantae > Streptophyta > Magnoliopsida > Asterales > Asteraceae > Artemisia > Artemisia argyi. Next base: position 166,272,340 of record CM060690.1, read on the forward strand.
TCCTTTTCTAGATCTTGTAACTTGTCGGTGATATCGTCTAACCTTTTAGACAGCCTACTACTTAGTGAGAATTTGTGCAGCAAGCTGGAATGAGCTTTCTTATTTTGCTAGTGCTGGTGCTGGCTTGGGGTTGGTCGGTCAACTCATTATGCTTAGCCTCGGTTGCCAACTCATCAAGTAAGTCATCTATGTCGTAAGCCAGATGTTGGAGATCGTTGAGCCATACTTGAACAGCTTCATTAGTTATTTCTTTATTCCAAGCATCATTCAGCAGTGCTTGGATCCTGAACAAAGTCCTCCCTAGTTTCTTCAGCTCAGAATGAATTCCCTTTGCTCGAACAACTTGCTTAACGGCTTCATTGGCTAGCTTCTGAAAAACGGCTTCAATGAGGGTAGAAGCAATGACTTCCGCCATTCTTTTATGCTAGGTGTTTTGAATGAAATGAACTGGAAGAAAATTATAGATCTTGACTTATAGGTGGCTGGAAAAATTAAATGAAAATTATTGATCTTAACTTATAGTTTTCTTCTGAGGTGAGGTATGGTTCTGGATGAGTTTGTTGATTTAATCGTGGTGGAGTGGTGGCAACAGTGGCAGTGGGATGATGGTTGGTATGGTGGTGGTTTTGTTTTTGTAAATGGTGGTTTTGTTAGATGGAGAAGATGAAAAGGGTGTGAGAAGGGAGAGAGTGAATCGTTCTGGTTTTGTTAGTACGTGGTATAACAAAAAAAGTCAATGATATGACACCGTAGCATAAACAAAGTACTCTTATCTCAGAAGCTTTAACATTTTAGCACAAACACTTCAAAATCACCGGTTGTCATAATACCCCATTAACACAAACTTCTAGAACTCACATTTTTTTTCCATTTATTTAAACAAACTAATATTTAAAATTACAATACGAAATTAAAAAAGTTACGAAAATTAAAAAACTACAAAATTAAAGAAGTTACGAAATAAAAATATTGAAAATGAAAATGAAAAAAAAAAAAAAAAAAAAAAAAAAACTAATCATGGCCCAAATTATATTTTTCTTTAATTTTTTCCTCTTTCATGTTAATCCAATACGCATCGTCCTCCGACAACTCTTTCGTGTTAATACTGAAAAATTTCATACCTTCCAAAAGCATGATCGTATGGTATTTCGCGTTAATAACCTCGTGCACCGATTGGGCCGATTCCCGTTTGACACGCATCTCGTTTGTCATAAACTCTGCAAATTGGCATGACGAGTTACATCTCTCGGCGCTCATCGTGGTCTTGGATTTTTGTTTTTTGCCGGCCGGACGTGGTCATGCATCTTCACCGAATAGATCCGTGTGGCCTTCGCCGGGGACTTCTCCGGTTAAATCAGCCGGTTCCAACGCGTCCTATTTTGCCTGGGTTTTCAATTCCCTAGGCCTCCTCTTGAGTAAACGAGGTACCTTTATGCTCTTCATGATACATCGTTCTAGCCCGTTTCATACCATCCAAATCATTTTCCCCACTTTTTCCCAAATGTTTGGAACGTTTGAAAACCGCATTAAACTTTTGGCAAATCCTGTTCAATGTATGCTACTTGCTTGTTAACATATCCTTGTTGCGTGCTTGGAAAGTTTGCCTATTGAACTCGTTCAAAACCCGATACCAAAACGTAGGGCTATAAACAAACTAAACGTTCAGCGAACATTTAATGAACCGTTCGTTAAAAAGTTCGTTTATATTCGTTTATTTATTAAATGAACGAACATAAACAATATTTTATGTTTGTTTAGTTAAATGAACGAAGATAAACAAAAGTCGTGTTCGTGAATGTCCGATTAACAGATTATACTTTCATTTATGTTCATTTATTTATTTATGTTCGTATATCATATCTTTTAATTGTATAATATCTTCAATTCGACCCACCATCCATTTACCTTTTCTTTTGAAGTTTTAGGTTTGTGTTGGTCGGTCGAATTGTGAATGTGAGGATTGGGTTTGTGGTTGTGATTGTTGTTCGAATTGTGGTGGGTTTTGTTGTAGATTTTTGAAATTGGTGTTTATCATTTGATTTTGTTGCTAAGAAACACTTGTTGTTGTTGATAAAGTTGCTCGGGAGTCATGCCGAGTGGGTTAGGGAAACCGGATGAAGATGTGTTCGGGTTCGTCATACTGAGGAGGTTCATAAAACCATCGTTAGGAAATCCCAATATTTTTTTTTGAGAATGGAAATATATAAACTTGTGTTTGAGTTGTGGAAGTGTGTAAAAAATATATGGGAAATGAGGTATTTATATTCAAGTTTATTGGTTTATAAGAGAAATTTGACTTTTTGTGTATGTGTGTGTGGGGGGAGGGTGGAATTTTTTTTTCTGCTTTTCGACCTGCGTTGATTAAAGAAGACGTACATACGAATTATGGTCATACGAAAACTTTCATTTGATGTTATATTCATAGTATGAATACTTTCGTTGTATGTCAGTCACCTCTTTTAAACGATCTCAAAGAAGGAAAAGTATAAAAAGTTCCATTTGTGGCTAACCACGTGAATTATAGTTGGGATATTATCTTACTGACGGGATATCCGGAGTGGGCCGTTCTTATTAAGTCTATTTCACAACTAGGCACGAATGATACAAAGCGAATAAGGTATAAGAACGTGCATGAAGCAGCGAGGAAAGACGTTGAACGAGGGTTTGGCGTACTAAAAAAAGTGGGCTATAAAAAAATCCCACATGGTCGCAAAGTGTCTGAGGAGAATTAAGGAGTTGATATGCACTTGCATCATATAACATAATAATATAATATGATTATACAAGACCAAGAGTTGGCAATCTACGCCCCCCCCCCCCCCCCCCCCCCACACTATTTTTCAGAGAAAGTACATTGTGAAGATGATCCCGTACGATCGAAGTAAGATATCTTACAAGTTGTTACCGAAATACACGGCATTGAACAAATCAATAAGTGCTTTAATTTTATTGTAATGTTTTGAATTTTATTTGAATTATTATTGTAATGTTTTTTAATTATTAATGAAATTTTTTTATATAAAAAAGATGTTCGGTCGCCCCTTCGGTCACCATAACTAGTACACTATTTGGTCTTCTGTTTAGTTTTGGAGTGAAAAAACTGAGTTGACGCTGATGTGACAAAGGATACTAAGATGGTAGATGTGACCATTACCATTAGTCAAAAAAATTAAAATGTGATTGGTGATCTCCACGAGAGTTGCTAGAATCTTTGAATTTTAAATATACACGAGAGGAGGTGCATGTAGTTGGTCAAGGATGGATGGCTTGGCTAGTTGGTTGTATTTCTGAATTTAAAATAGATGGGATTGGTACAAGTTGATTATTTAAATTGTAAGATTGAGTCATTGGTGCCATACCGAAACTCATAAAAGTACAACCAATTCTTTCTAGTTTTCTATTATAATATGATACCGAAACTATCATATTATAATGGGGGCTTGAATCTTGGGCTTGGATGTAATGGAATTTATAGGCGAAGTTACTTGAAGACTACAAAGGGTGCAACTTCTCATAGTACATGTACTTTCTATGCTTTTTATGTGTAAAAAAAGTATAGTTTAGCTTTTTGCCCTCCCAAAATATTTAGTGTAGCTCCGCCATAGATGGAATTCACTTTAACTTTCACATGTATCTTCTAATCTTCTAAAATTCTTCAATAATGACCACTTTTCATCCCTAACTGCTCCATTATTCCTCGAACTATACATGCATTAACAATAAAATAATAAATAGTAGTACCTCTTTTACATTCGACTAATCTCATTAACTTGTTACCCATGCAGCCATGCTATCATTCTTTTCTCATAAATATAAATAAAATCAGCAATTATACTATGAGTTTTAACTTTTTTGTTATCGACGATGCAGCATGTACACAAGAAGAAGTGAACAAGGTGATGGAATCAGCAAAAGCTGCACAAAAATTATGGGCTAAAACGCCTCTATGGAAGAGAGCTGAATTGCTGCCCATAATTTTTTACTATGGCTGATGCCGCCACTGAAGTAAGTTTTATTTAATTAATCTTTTTTTACTATGTTTTCTCTAATTTTATTGTAATGTTTTGAAATTTATTTGAATTATTATTGTAATGTTTTTTAATTATTAATAAATCTTTATTTAAAGAAAAATGTTCGGTCGCCCCTTCGGTTGCCATAACTAGCATATTTGGTCTTGTTTTTAGTCTTGAAATGAGAAAGCTGAGTTGACGCTGAGGTAAAATGAGGATGTTGACGTGTCAGAGGTGACCACCATTACCATTAGTCTAAAAAATTAAAATGTGATTGGTGATCTCGACGAGGGATAGCTGTTAGAATATTTGAATTTTAAATATACGAGAGGAGGTGCACTGCACGTAGTTGGTCAAGGATGGGTGGCTTGGCTAGTTGGTTGTATTTCTGAATTGAAAATAGATGGGATCGGTGCTAGTTGATTATTTAAATCGTAAGACTGAGTCATTGGTGCCATACAGAAACTTATAAAAATCCAGCCAATTCTTTCAAGTTTTCTATTAGAAATATGTCGTGTTTCATATTTCTTCATTATGATATTGTAGTGGGGGCCTAAATCTTGGGCTTGGATGTAATGGAATTCACTTTAATTTTCACATGTATCTTCTAATCTTCTAAAGTCTTCAATAATTATCATTTTTGATCCTCAATTGCTCCATTATTCCTTGAACGATATAAAGAAAGAAAAGAAGAGGAGTGAAGAAGAAAAAAAAAAAAAAAAAAAAAAAGGAAGGATAGGAAATAGTTGTATTTTTTTGGTGTTCTCCACTTAAGAAGAAAAGGAAATAACATGCAACTCTTTTGTATTCCCAAGTTTTAGAAAATAGAAAAGAAGATTAATAATTTTACAATTATATCATTTTAAAGCTAAATAAATTTTATTGACTAATATCCGCTTAAAACAAAGACATACATATTAGAAAAAACAAGCTCATCAAACTTTTGATGCTATTGCTTAGGTGTTTGTTTGGCTTCCCTGACTTATCTACCTAACTTACACACTTTATGCTAATTACTTGTCATAACAAATCCTTGTGGTGGCTTCATATATACCTCCTCTTTTAAATACCGTTTACAAATGTTGTTTTGATATCCATTTGATAAACCACCATATTATTGTTAAAGGTATTAACGATCTAATAGTGGAGACACGAGCAACTTGGTAAAAGTTGTGTCTTTTGGTGAGAAAAATTGGTTGGAGTGAAAAAAGTTGTCTTTTGGTGCTGGTGAAACCGCGCGAGGGGAGGCTTCCCCTCGACCCCCGCTCGGCACTGCCCCTTGCCCCCGCAATGAGTGTGGCTCGTTGACCCCGGCAACGATCGCTGCCCATTGACCCTGGAAGGGGGTGTGACCCCCTTGACCCCCATACTTAGTTGTGGCGGTACCTCCTGACTCCACAATGAACAAAACCTGACTAAGCCCTTGATCTTAAGTAAATCACAATTACACAAAAATATAAGTGATGACAAAAAAATCACCGACAAAGTCATTAAGTGGAATACAAAACCTATAGAAAACATCATTTTTCTTGAATGTACACAAAACACGGGACTAACAAGCAGCCTTAAAATTGGTCTCGTCAAATCAAGTGAAACTGGCCTATAACCCACAGATATTGACAATAACAAAAGTGCCTTTCCAGCAAACCAATATTACATGCTGTTTTTAAAGGTCTTCACACCAAATTCAGTCTCAATCTCTTCAGCTGAATGGGAAAACATGTAACGCAGTCAGCTATTTCGCACTTGCTGAAACACATTTATCATCAAAACATGAAAATACAACTGAATTTTAAATGACTCATCCAAGCAGAAAAAGAGAGCATGTACACTTCTTGTCTCCAATATTGTGACAACCGGCAGTTTAGGGAGCTATTTTAAAAACCCGCATTTCAATATAAGTTCGTTTATAATTTTTATTTGAAATTTTCATTTCACAACGAACTTGTAAGACCTATTTTATGGATATTTTATTTAATGACGTTATGGAATTCGTGAATTATGTTCATAATTCATTTTTGATTATGTGATCGGTGATGTATATTTGAATTCTCACTTGGTACTACGTTGACTTTGGCACTAGGATTACCTAACATAGTTTTATGATTCGTCTTAACGAGTCCGTTATATATTTTAATTAATTACGAGAGGTTCTCGTGTGATATGGAAATTTTAAAATGAGTTCGGGTTCGGGCCACGTGTTTTTACAGTTACCCGCGTTACCTGCTCCACACCGTATTATTATTATTATTATTATTATTATTATTATTATTATTATTATTATTATTATTATTAATAAGAGTTAGCTACATAAGCTGGTCCTTGTGGTTCGGTATTCATACCACACCCAAACACACCATTTTCATCTCATCTCTCTCTCCCACTTCTAACCCTAGCCGCCCTTTGTTATCCGGCCACCACCACTGCCACCGCCGGTCACCACTCTACACCACCATCACCAATCGATTCCCCATCATCCCTACTCTTAGATCTACTATAACACGCGCCTATAACATCATTTCTTCACCACGAATCTTCACCATTTTAACCACCAATCGTTTATTCTTGAAGAGTTATCACGGTTTTGAGCTTTTTAGATCGAAGGTGAGTGAGTTTCACTCGTATTCTTGATAAAAACGCGACCCTTGGTCACGATGTATTTAAGATTCGAATGGGTTTTCATTTAAAAACGTGTAACACTTATGGATCTTGGATGAAAACATGTTTTTCTATGAAGTTTGGTATCCGGGTTGGTTCATTCTTGTTGGGTCGAGGTGTACCCGAGGGTGAAACCCTCGGATTGTGCTTGTTTGGCCGAACAGATGATCTTTGATAATTCTTGGTGTTCGATGAGGGTGTTTGGATCCTCGTTTTGTTGTTTGACCGATTCATGTTGGTCATGGTTGACCATGGTTGTCGTATGGATTCTTGGCCGACGACCCTAGTAGGTCGTGTGGTTAGTTTGGCTCATTTAGAGCTAGCCGAGACCATGGAGGTCTCGGGTGGGACCCACACTAGTTGTGGTGAAGTGTTGACTCGGGTTCGGCTTGGTAAACCGACCCGAACTCTAACTTGGTTGATGTTATTTTTCTTGTTATAATTGTGAACTATTTGTTATATTATTATTTCTTATGATTGTTTTTGGTATATGATTGTTGTTGTGGTATTATTTCTCGGCCGTGTACTTTGGGTCGAATTGGATATTGGTTATGGTTTTGATATTGTGAAGTTGTTGTCGATTGGTAAGTGATTGGGGACCGATTGTGAGACGGTCGTTAGATGACGGAGATAGGTTAGTCGGGTACCGTAGTCGGGCCTTATTGTTGTAGCCCGTGGTTGAGATTGTGATTGGACGGAGATTTGTTATTTTATGACTTTTGCTTATTATTGGACTTGGACAATGAGCCGAGGGTCATGACTCGGACATATGACCATTTCGTATAACTCAATAACTATTAAAATTGAAACGAGAATAATAAAACTCGTAATAATCATTATTGATAATATGAACATTTATATGAAAGTATATACGTGAATAACGTATATATATAACTATATAAACGCGTATATTAATAATAATAATAATCACGAGTCGTATTATAAATAATACGATTAGATATATATTAGGCTACGAAAGTGGCGTAATATTATTAAACGTATTATAATTATAAAAATTGTGTTATAAAACGGGAAACTCCCGACAATTATGAAACATTTAATAAAATGTCATTTCAAATATACAACGGATAAATTTATTGAGTTAGGCGAAATTGTTGTCACTCGGGTCCAGGTAAGTTATTATTTGTGACATTCGTGTTGTCTCGGATATATGACGACTAATATAGACGTTTTCTATAAGTAAATAACCACTCAACCGTAAGGTTGAGCCGGGTTGTTTGGTTATATGAAATGAATATATTAGTGGGCATCGTATCCTACGACGCCCACAGGTTGTAGTATATGTAAAGTGTAATAGATTGCGAGTGTATATATCGGGAAATCTGGCCAATTTGACGATATATACGAGGAATTTATTAAACTATGATATATACTATATAGTAATTATGTGCTATATGCTTTATATGTGCTTTAGATTGGGTGTAATCTTGGAACGGTATATTACGTAAATAAATATGAGGATTATCAAATCGACGGATTTGGTAAACTTTGGCGATTTATTTAAATGATATATTGGGCTAATATTAGATCTATAGTTTATTATATGTTCTACGTGTGATCTTGTTGGTTTGTTTTGAGTCGACCCACCACCCGTATGGATACCAAACGCAAATACACCAAACTAATACGAAATGGATTTTCGGAAATAAAACGGATTCTCGTCCGGGTTTGGGAATATTATATATTTGAGGAAATGATTTCTGAAAGAGTTAATATTGTTAGGTCGTGCCAAGTCCGTAGTTGCTGTTTCGTGAGTTATCATACATCTTATTGCTACCTACCTCGTCTTGCTATTTTCTGGACTTGAGGTGAGTCATAGCCCCGCTTTTTACTCTTGAACTATGTTTTCAACAATTGGGGTGAGAAACGTGCAAATTATTTTACGTGGACTACTATCGCTTTTATATTCTTTCTAAACTTGCTATGCGTATGGACTAGGATCTATTGTCAGCTTTAGTCACACATGTCGTGTGTACTATTCAAGGTTGGCTTATTTGGTTATTGGTGGATTGTCAGCTTTAGTCACATATATGTTGTGTGCACTATTCAAGGTTGGCTTATTTGGTTATTTGGATTGTCAGCTTTAGTCACATAGTTTCGTGTGTACTATTCAAGGTTGACTTATTTAGATACTATAGTGTGCACCTATAGGTTATTATACTCCGGAGGTTATCCGAGTATTTATTGGTATTGCGGGGGTTACCCGAATATCTATGTTGTTACGGAAGGGTATCCGTGTGTTTTGGTTATTGCGGAAGGGTATCCGTGTGTTATGTTGAGAGCGGAGGGTATCCGCAGGCTTTTAGCGAATCCTTAGTCTAGCTAGCAAGCGTTTTACGTATATGTCCACTATATTATTAGTTGAATTTAAACCTATGATCTCACCAGCGAAAGCTGACTTTTAGCACGTTTTCTCAGGTAATTAAGTGTTGAGGTGCATGCTTGGATTGGAAGGCTCGGCTGAGGCACACGGTTATGGATCTATATTTTCTAAACTCTGATAATTAAATTTGGACCTATTGTTATTTATTTTGGGCCTAACTCTGAATGATGTTGGGATAAATGTAAACCTTAAAACCCCGTATTTGGTTGTGTTTTTATTATGTTTACTTTATCTCGTTCTATATTGTCTTGTGTTGGATACCAATCCCCGTAGCACCCCGAAAGCTTGTTGAGTCTTCCGCTGTATCAAATTTTGGGGGTGTTACAGATTGGTATCAGAGCCAAGGTTATAGAGAACTAGGTAAATAAACGCCTAAACTATAACCGTATTTTTATAGAAAATGATCCTTGACTACCGCCCGCCAGCCCGCCAAGCCGAAGCATCTTATATTATTTGAGGTATTATGAGATATTTGAGATGATTTGAGGTTTATGGATTTTAGTAATAAGATGGCGTTCTCGAGGATTTATATGGTCTATATGTTTTATAAACATTTTTAGGAATGCGGTGTTTGAAATTCTTTTATTAAGAATATATGGTATTATTTGATGTGTATATTTGGTACGATTTTATGAGTTGTGATTTAAGTTGTTTTGAAACACTTACACCTACCCTACGCCGTTGTCACAGACTATGGCCCCCCATATGCCTGATGTCGTCGAGGACATCCTTACTGCACCAGTTTTACCTGCACAGTTCACTATGGCATCTGATGACCCTTACCAGATGGCCATGTCTATAGCTATTGTGTCACAGGCAGCTTCTACTTCAGCACTACCTGCTGCATCTACGCAGGGACCCTCATCTTCTCTAGGGCTCCCTGGTACATCGAGGCAGCTTACTCTTCATCAGGCTTTGGCTCGTGTGGCACCACGCTTTGCCCACCGAGCTACGGCACGCATGTCGGTACGCCCTACTCCATCACCTTTACAGATTGATGCTCATTCTCTTCTGTCTGAGGCGCCACCCACATCACTGCGTCGTCGTCCTAGATCACCTACTACATCTTCACATGGTTCACCTAGTAGGAGACGACGAGTGATGAGGTACTCTTCCGATGAGGAGGAGGAGTACGAGGGTGAGGATGAGGCTGATGACCCTGAGGAGGAGGATGACCCTCAGGAGGCTGAGCATGGTGATGATGATGACCCTGAGGAGGAGGATGACCCTCAGGAGGATGAGATGCCTGATGAGGATGATGATGAGTTAGCACCACCGGCTCAAGCTGAGGAGCCTGATTCACCTGTACACCCGATTGAGCCCGATTCACCTGATCATCCGTTCTTGTTTGAGTTGCCACCTGGTAGTCCCGTTGAGTCGGATGCACCTTCTGAGGTTTCTGCTGAGCATGCAGAGTTAGGTGAGATTGGCAGGTTGTGGACTCAGATTACGGCTCTTGGTGAGAGAGTTACTCATATGTCTGAGCGGATTGATAGAGTGACTGTTGAGTTTATTGGGCAGTTGAGGGTCGATATGGTTACAGCTGAGAGAAGGGTTACCGAGATGAGGAGAGTTTTGATGGAGGTACATGAGCATATCGATAGTATTCAGCGAGGGTTTATTACTGCTCGTAAGGCCGACCGCAAGCTTTGGCAAAGGAATGCCGAGCTAGAGAAGGAGGTGGCTGACCTCAAGAGAGACCGAGACACCCATAGCGTGGAGTTAGGATCGTTATGGAGGGATCTTGATGGCTTGAGGCAGGAGTTGAGGATTCTCCGTCAGCCCCGTGGCTAGTTGTTTGAGTTATATTATCTTGTTGCTTTCTTAGCCGAGGAGTGTTCGGTTAGAAAAGCTAGTTATCATATTTTGATGTATTTTGTTCGGTATTCGTCTCTTTTGGAACGATTAGTATGTTTTGTGCTATCCGTTAGTTGGAACGATATAGATCGCTATTGTATGGTTGATGGTTATTAGTATATGGTATTATGTGATTTTGGGTGTTATGGAAATTGAGTCCTTATTCGCCTATTATTACATAGCGTGTCGTTGCCATTCTTTCTATGACTTGATTTCGTTGAGATGTTTTGTTGAGCATGTCGATAAGTTCTAATGGAGATTCATGAACTTGTGTGATGTTACAGATCAATGGCACCCCGTCGAAACCCTGTTAGGTCTACCAGGACTGGTCCTGCTGTGACTACTCCTACTCCTGCTCGTCGAGGTCGTCGACCTACTCGAAATGTTGAAACCCCTACTCCTGACAACCTGGACACCACTAACCGTAACAACAGGAATCAAAATGTTGATGTTCAGGGAGACAATGGTCATGTTCCACTTAACGCACCTACTGTGGATCAAGCAATGATCAACCAACTCGTGGAGCAAAGAGTTGCTGAACTACTCGCTGAGTCAAATCATTCCAACAATTCTGCTGGAACTTTTCCACCTGTTCGTGCTAATGGATGTCAATACAAGGAATTCAAGATTTGTGGACCCATTGAGTTTGGTGGAAATGAAGGAGTGGTTTACTTAGTCAGATGGATTGAGAAGACTGAGTCAGTGTTTAATGTCAGTGGTTGTGCGGAGAATGCGAAGGTAAAGTTTGCTTCTTTTACTTTCAAGGATGAAGCTTTGACTTGGTGGAACAACTACCGAAATGCAGTTGGGAGTGATGTAGCATATGCTATGACTTGGGAGCAATTTAAGTCCTTGCTGATTCAGACTTATTGCCAAAGGAATGAGGTCAAGAAGCTAGAGATTGAGTTTTGGAACCACAAGGTGAAAGGTAATGATATGGCGACTTACAATCGTCGTTACCAGGAGTTAGCCTTGTTGTGCCCAGATATGGTGAAAACTGAGACTCAAAAGATCGAGAGGTACACTGATGGTTTGCTTGTAGCTACGAGAAATGATGTAATTTCTGCTAGGCCTGCAAACATCCATGAGGCAATCACAATTGCTCAACAACTTATGGATTCGTTGGAATTAGAAGAAGTGGATAAGGAGAAGAATGGAAAGAGAAAGAGAGACCGTCACTCTAAGTGTAATGATCACCGAAGCAAGAGACAAGCTAAGGCTTATGCTATTGGGAATGGAGATAAGAAGAATCAGAACGGTGATGCACCCAAGTGTGATCGTTGCCATCAGCATCACACTGGATGGTGTAGTGTGAAATGCCAGAATTGCTCAAGGAAAGGACATACAGCTAGGGACTGTAGAGCTCGACCTCTTGCAATGGTTCAAGCTGCTCCTGAAATGAGAAACAAGGCTGATGTTACCTGTTATGGGTGTGGAAAGAAGGGACACTATAGGAATGAATGTAGAGAATCGCGGAACCGTGGAAATCAAGGCTCGGGTGGTAATGGGTACAATTATGGAAACCGTGGAGCTGGAGGAAATCGTGGACGACAAGACAATGGGGACCAACGTGTGGAAGCTGGAGCTGCTCAGGGAAGAGTGTATGCACTCGGGAACGAGAGAGGAGAAGATCCGAACGTCGTTACTGGTACGTTCCTTCTCAATAATCGTTATGCTTCCATACTGTTTGATACTGGTGCCGATAGGAGTTTTGTGTCCACTACATTTGCACCCTTACTAGAGAAACCCCCGATGGCCTTAGGAATTGGATATGATATTGAGTTAGCTAATGGAAACATAGAAAGGATTAATACCATCATTCGCGGTTGTACGTTAAATTTCTTGAACCACCCTTTCAACATAGATCTTCTACCCGTCACGTTAGGAAGTTTTGATGTAATCATTGGTATGGATTGGTTGTCGAAGTATCGTGCTCACATACTTTGCGACGAGAAGATCGTACGGGTACCATACGGAAAGGAGGTCCTAAATATATTAGGAGACCGGAAGGATTCTAGGAGCCCATCCCGATTGGCGGTGATTTCTTGCACTAAGTTACCGAAGCTAATGGAGAAGGGATGTTATCTTTTCTTAGCTCAAATTTCTGAGAAGGGAGAGACGAAGAAAGAGGAAAGGTGCATTGGAGATGTACCTATAGTTCGTGATTTTCCTGATGTGTTTCCCGATGATTTGCCGGGAATCCCACCGACTAGACAAGTGGAGTTTCAGATTGAGTTGATACCTGGTGTTGCACCTGTAGCACGAGCACCTTATCGTCTTGCACCTACCGAACTGGAAGAGTTGTCGAAACAATTGGCGGAGTTAGCCGAAAAGGGATTCATAAGACCAAGTTCTTCACCTTGGGGAGCCCCAGTCTTATTTGTGAAGAAGAAGGATGGATCGTTTCGTATGTGTATTGATTATAGAGAGTTGAATAAGTTAACGGTGAAGAATCGATACCCGTTACCTAGGATCGATGACTTGTTCGATCAGCTTCAAGGATCGAGTGTGTATTCGAAGATCGATTTGAGATCGGGATATCATCAACTTCGAGTTCGTGAGGAGGATATTCTGAAAACGGCTTTCAGAACCCGTTACGGGCATTACGAGTTTCAGGTGATGCCGTTTGGGTTGACTAACGCACCAGCAATATTCATGGATCTCATGAATCGTGTGTGTAAGCCATACTTGGATAAGTTCGTGATTGTATTCATCGATGACATTCTGATTTATTCAAAGAGTGAGAGAGAGCATGAGGAGCATTTAAGACTCATTTTGGAATTGCTCAGGAAGGAGAAACTTTATGCCAAGTTTTCGAAATGCGAATTTTGGATTCCGACTGTACAATTTTTGGGTCACGTGATTGATAGACAAGGAGTCCACGTGGATCCTGCAAAAATTGAAGCAATAAAAGATTGGGCTGCACCTACAACCCCAACCGAAGTTCGTCAATTTTTGGGTTTAGCTGGCTATTACCGAAGATTCATCGAGGGATTTTCGAAGATAGCTAAACCATTGACCAAATTGACTCAAAAGAGTGTTACGTATGAATGGGGAGATAAAGAAGAGGAAGCGTTTCAATTGCTTAAGAAAATGTTGTGTAGCGCTCCTATCTTAGCGTTACCAGAAGGTAACGAGGATTTCGTCGTCTATTGTGACGCCTCACATAAAGGTTTAGGAGCCGTGTTAATGCAACGAGAGAAGGTGATAGCTTATGCTTCCCGACAGCTCAAAAAGCATGAGAAAAACTACACTACCCATGATTTGGAGCTCGGTGCTGTGGTTTTTGCTTTAAGAATATGGAGACATTACTTGTACGGAACCAAGTGTGTTGTATTTACGGACCACAAAAGTCTACAACACATCTTGAATCAAAAAGAGCTCAACATGAGACAACGACGTTGGATCGAGTTGCTAAGCGATTATGATTGTGAAATTCGCTACCATCCTGGTAAAGCAAACGTTGTTGCTGATGCTCTTAGTCGAAAGGAAAGAGTACCACCACTACGAGTTAGGTCATTGGGAATGACTATCGTATCGCCATTACCATCTCAGATACTCGAAGCTCAAATGGAAGCGTTGAAAGCAGAAAATAGATCTGCCGAGAACATATTTGGGATGGCTGATAATGAGAAAGGATTTGTTAAGCGTTCGGATGGATTATTATGTTTTGGAGATCGGATTTGGGTACCGTTATATGGAGAAATTCGAGAATTGATTATGCATGAGTCGCATAAGTCAAAGTACTCCATTCACCCTGGTTCCGATAAAATGTACCAAGATCTTAAGAAGTTCTATTGGTGGCCAAATATGAAGGCAGATATAGCATCGTACGTTAGTAAGTGCTTGACATGCGCCAAGGTTAAGGCTGAACACCAGAGACCGTCAGGACTACTAACGCAACCAGAACTTCCAGTCTGGAAATGGGAGCGGATTACTATGGACTTCATTACCAAATTACCGAGGACGGCTAGCGGTTGTGACGCTATCTGGGTAATTGTGGACCGTCTGACAAAGTCTGCTCATTTCTTAGCTATTAGTGAAGATGATAGTGTGGATAAGCTTGCAAGGTTATATGTGAAGGAAATTATTTCGCGTCATGGAGTCCCGATATCTATTATTTCGGATCGTGATAGTCGTTTTACGTCAGCTTTGTGGCGATCACTTCAAGCGGCTTTGGGGACGAGGCTTGATATGAGTACTGCATATCATCCCCAAACCGATGGTCAAAGTGAGAGTACCATTCAGACGCTAGAGGATATGCTTCGTGCATGCATCATAGACTTTGGTAAAGGCTGGGAGAAGTATTTACCCCTTGCGGAATTCTCCTATAATAACAGCTACCACACAAGTCTTAAGGCTGCACCATTCGAAGCTTTGTATGGCAGAAAGTGTCGTTCGCCTATTGGTTGGGCAGAAGTTGGAGATAGTCAACTTACAGGCCCTGAGCTTATTTTGGAAACTACCGAGAAAGTAACTCAGATTCGTGATCGGTTGCAAGCCGCCAGAGATAGGCAGAAGAGCTACGCCGATCAGAGACGTAAACCTTTAGAGTTCCAGGTTGGAGACAAAGTGATGCTGAAAGTCTCGCCTTGGAAAGGTGTAATACGTTTCGGGAAACGTGGTAAACTCAACCCACGCTACATTGGACCATTCTTGATCTTGGAAAGAATTGGGCCCGTGGCTTATAGGTTGGAATTACCGTCTGAACTGAGCAAAGTTCACGACGTGTTTCACGTGAGTAATTTGAAGAAATGTCTTTCTGATGAAATGCCCGTCATTCCAATGAGGGACATTCGTGTTGATGAGAAACTGAACTTCGTGGAGGAACCGATCGAGATTTTAGATCGTGAAGTTAAACGACTCAAGAGGAGTCGCATTCCGCTCGTCAAGGTTCGTTGGAATTCCCGACATGGACCAAAGTTTACGTGGGAACGTGAGGACGAGTTCAGGAAGAGATATCCGAAGCTTTTCACTTCGTAGATGAAAAATTTTCCGAGTGAAACCCGGGACGGGTTTCCTTCTGAGACGGGGAGGATGTGACAACCGGCAGTTTAGGGAGCTATTTTAAAAACCCGCATTTCAATATAAGTTCGTTTATAATTTTTATTTGAAATTTTCATTTCACAACGAACTTGTAAGACCTATTTTATGGATATTTTATTTAATGACGTTATGGAATTCGTGAATTATGTTCATAATTCATTTTTGATTATGTGATCGGTGATGTATATTTGAATTCTCACTTGGTACTACGTTGACTTTGGCACTAGGATTACCTAACATAGTTTTATGATTCGTCTTAACGAGTCCGTTATATATTTTAATTAATTACGAGAGGTTCTCGTGTGATATGGAAATTTTAAAATGAGTTCGGGTTCGGGCCACGTGTTTTTACAGTTACCCGCGTTACCCGCTCCACACCGTAATAATATTATTATTATTACTATTATTATTATTATTATTATTATTATTATTATTATTATTATTATTATTATTATTATTATTATTATTATTATTATTATTATTATTATTATTAATAATAAGAGTTAGCTACATAAGCTGGTCCTTGTGGTTCGGTATTCATACCACACCCAAACACACCATTTTCATCTCATCTCTCTCTCCCACTTCTAACCCTAGCCGCCCTTTGTTATCCGGCCACCACCACTGCCACCGCCGGTCACCACTCTACACCACCATCACCAATCGATTCCCCATCATCCCTACTCTTAGATCTACTATAACACGCGCCTATAACATCATTTCTTCACCACGAATCTTCACCATTTTAACCACCAATCGTTTATTCTTGAAGAGTTATCACGGTTTTGAGCTTTTTAGATCGAAGGTGAGTGAGTTTCACTCGTATTCTTGATAAAAACGCGACCCTTGGTCACGATGTATTCTTGATAAAAACGCGACACTTATGGATCTTGGATGAAAACATGTTTTTCTATGAAGTTTGGTATCCGGGTTGGTTCATTCTTGTTGGGTCGAGGTGTACCCGAGGGTGAAACCCTCGGATTGTGCTTGTTTGGCCGAACAGATGATCTTTGATAATTCTTGGTGTTCGATGAGGGTGTTTGGATCCTCGTTTTGTTGTTTGACCGATTCATGTTGGTCATGGTTGACCATGGTTGTCGTATGGATTCTTGGCCGACGACCCTAGTAGGTCGTGTGGTTAGTTTGGCTCATTTAGAGCTAGCCGAGACCATGGAGGTCTCGGGTGGGACCCACACTAGTTGTGGTGAAGTGTTGACTCGGGTTCGGCTTGGTAAACCGACCCGAACTCTAACTTGGTTGATGTTATTTTTCTTGTTATAATTGTGAACTATTTGTTATATTATTATTTCTTATGATTGTTTTTGGTATATGATTGTTGTTGTGGTATTATTTCTCGGCCGTGTACTTTGGGTCGAATTGGATATTGGTTATGGTTTTGATATTGTGAAGTTGTTGTTGATTGGTAAGTGATTGGGGACCGATTGTGAGACGGTCGTTAGATGACGGAGATAGGTTAGTCGGGTACCGTAGTCGGACCTTATTGTTGTAGCCCGTGGTTGAGATTGTGATTGGACGGAGATTTGTTATTTTATGACTTTTGCTTATTATTGGACTTGGACAATGAGCCGAGGGTCATGACTCGGACATATGACCATTTCGTATAACTCAATAACTATTAAAATTGAAACGAGAATAATAAAACTCGTAATAATCATTATTGATAATATGAACGTTTATATGAAAGTATATACGTGAATAACGTATATATATAACTATATAAACGCGTATATTAATAATAATAATAATCACGAGTCGTATTATAAATAATACGATTAGATATATATTAGGCTACGAAAGTGGCGTAATATTATTAAACGTATTATAATTATAAAAATTGTGTTATAAAACGGGAAACTCCCGACAATTATGAAACATTTAATAAAATGTCATTTCAAATATACAACGGATAAATTTATTGAGTTAGGCGAAATTGTTGTCACTCGGGTCCAGGTAAGTTATTATTTGTGACATTCGTGTTGTCTCGGATATATGACGACTAATATAGACGTTTTCTATAAGTAAATAACCACTCAACCGTAAGGTTGAGCCGGGTTGTTTGGTTATATGAAATGAATATATTAGTGGGCATCGTATCCTACGACGCCCACAGGTTGTAGTATATGTAAAGTGTAATAGATTGCGAGTGTATATATCGGGAAATCTGGCCAATTTGACGATATATACGAGGAATTTATTAAACTATGATATATACTATATAGTAATTATGTGCTATATGCTTTATATGTGCTTTAGATTGGGTGTAATCTTGGAACGGTATATTACGTAAATAAATATGAGGATTATCAAATCGACGGATTTGGTAAACTTTGGCGATTTATTTAAATGATATATTGGGCTAATATTAGATCTATAGTTTATTATATGTTCTACGTGTGATCTTGTTGGTTTGTTTTGAGTCGACCCACCACCCGTATGGATACCAAACGCAAATACACCAAACTAATACGAAATGGATTTTCGGAAATAAAACGGATTCTCGTCCGGGTTTGGGAATATTATATATTTGAGGAAATGATTTCTGAAAGAGTTAATATTGTTAGGTCGTGCCAAGTCCGTAGTTGTTGTTTCGTGAGTTATCATACATCTTATTGCTACCTACCTCGTCTTGCTATTTTCTGGACTTGAGGTGAGTCATAGCCCCGCTTTTTTACTCTTGAACTATGTTTTCAACAATTGGGGTGAGAAACGTGCAAATTATTTTACGTGGACTACTATCGCTTTTATATTCTTTCTAAACTTGCTATGCGTATGGACTAGGATCTATTGTCAGCTTTAGTCACACATGTCGTGTGTACTATTCAAGGTTGGCTTATTTGGTTATTGGTGGATTGTCAGCTTTAGTCACATATATGTTGTGTGCACTATTCAAGGTTGGCTTATTTGGTTATTTGGATTGTCAGCTTTAGTCACATAGTTTCGTGTGTACTATTCAAGGTTGACTTATTTAGATACTATAGTGTGCACCTATAGGTTATTATACTCCGGAGGTTATCCGAGTATTTATTGGTATTGCGGGGGTTACCCGAATATCTATGTTGTTACGGAAGGGTATCCGTGTGTTTTGGTTATTGCGGAAGGGTATCCGTATGTTATGTTGAGAGCGGAGGGTATCCGCAGGCTTTTAGCGAATCCTTAGTCTAGCTAGCAAGCGTTTTGCGTATATGTCCACTATATTATTAGTTGAATTTAAACCTATGATCTCACCAGCGAAAGCTGACTTTTAGCACGTTTTCTCAGGTAATTAAGTGTTGAGGTGCATGCTTGGATTGGAAGGCTCGGCTGAGGCACACGGTTATGGATCTATATTTTCTAAACTCTGATAATTAAATTTGGACCTATTGTTATTTATTTTGGGCCTAACTCTGAATGATGTTGGGATAAATGTAAACCTTAAAACCCCGTATTTGGTTGTGTTTTTATTATGTTTACTTTATCTCGTTCTATATTGTCTTGTGTTGGATACCAATCCCCGTAGCACCCCGAAAGCTTGTTGAGTCTTCCGCTGTATCAAATTTTGGGGGTGTTACAAATATCGTCAAGTAAATTAGTTGTACAAGTCAACAATATCTTGCTTCTCCATTGGCAATTCACTTCATGATCAAAATAGGTTTTTGACATGGTCCTACTAGGCAGCTTAAACACGACATATATCCGGAAATATTGGCACAGATGCCCGTCAGGAGCATTAACATAAGATCACTTTTACAACAACAAACTGGACTATTTTAAGTTATTAGCTTGATAATAAGAATTGTGTGGAAAAAGTTGGTCAATAGTATTATTATCCAGTTATCCACAAAGGCGCACACAAACAGTTTTGCATCTACCTAAACTAATACTCCGTATGTTACACCACGTAAGTGGATGGCCTCTAAGTAGTAAATTTTTATACTTTTGACTTTTGTTCATCCATTGTCCCCCTACAACTAATTTGGGTTTCCTAATAATCAATATTTAATATGTATCGGATTAACCCTTGGATATGGCATGTATGATGTATTAAATATGCAGTGACCTATGTTGCATATGCCACGTATCTGATACACATACACTGCAAGCTAGAATCACATAAAAGAGAAGAAAAAAAAAAGTCATGCCTTGTTGCAAATTCTAGGAAGTATTTGACTTTACAGTCAAACTAACTACTTTTCAAGTCACTAGATATGAAGGTTTTGCTACTTCAACTACATGTTGCATTTGCAGTTCTTGTCAAGAAGTTCACTGTAGGAGTTTGAAGTAGTTATATCAAAGCAGCAGTGGTAAAATTGGTAGGGCGGGCAACAGAAACAGTTCAAAACGGGTAATTTTTGGTATGGTTGACCCGAAACACTTTTTGTCCAATCATCAGGGGCGGAGCCAGAACTTTTTTATCGAGGGGGCAAAATATGATAATTTTTAGAAACTATACTAAAAATTGGTCCGTTGGGGGGGGCAAATTACAAAAATACAATTTTTTTCGCCGGGGGGTCACGTGACCCCCCGGACCCCCCTTTGTCTCCGCCACTGCCAATCATACTGTTAACTATCATCATATTACTTATGTGAAATTTTATTTCACAAACAGTATTACAAATAGAACATTTGCATAAAAACACTTAAGAGATTGTAGGCATTAATAATTCATTGAAACTTCCAACCCGTTTCCTTTTTAGCAAAGTTTTTTGATTTGGCCCATTTAACCCGCTATAAACAAAACAATCCAAAGATGACCCCATTCATTATCAAAAGAGTTGAAATTTTCCCACCTCTAATGAAATGCAATCCATTTGACAACAAAACTGGAACTGTTAGCTAAGTTATAACCACAAGAGGAGATTCAATAACAGTTTTTCCCGCCAAAATGCTTCCATTAAAAAACCAATAAAAGTTTCAATTCTTCATCATTTTAAACGAATTTTACGATTCTAAACCGATAGTTCGATTTGAAATTCAATTCTGCACATTCCGATATAGTTTTTAGTTGTCAATTTTGAATTTTTCAATAATAACTCATTACGCTTCTAAGAAATGCCGATTAAACGGCGTGCTTCGAAGAGATTGGTGAAGGTTCCTTAGAAATATCTCATCGAACTTGAGCGAGCTAGTAATTACAATTCTACACTTTCTCGTTCAGATGTAGTTGCTGGTCTTACCATTGCTAATCTTGCCATCCCTCATGTATCCTAACCTATAGAATGTAAATAAATTACGAAACAAAGTCCTAAACTTTAAAAATATGACAAAACAGTCCAAAAGTGATAAAACGCGATTTTTAACCCGGCCAAACTTTGACGCTTCTGCTGAAACTTCTGATGTGCCAACTTCTGCATGAAATCCTCCTCGAACTGAACCGCATCACGTTTCCTTTTTAGCTAAGTTTTTCGATTTGGCCCATTTAACTCGTATAAGCAAAACAAACCAAAGATTTGGCCCATTCATTATCAAATGAGTTGAAATTTTCCCACCTCTGGAACTGTTAGCTAAACTATAACCACAAAAGGAGATTTTAGTGAATAATTATAAGTGTGACAAAAGCATACATCAATAACAAATCCTCTCTCTCCTCCAACCATTTTTCCCTCCAAAATCCCTCCATTTAAAACCAATAAAAGCTTCAATTCTTCATCATTTTAAACGAATTTTACAATTCTAAACCGAAAGTTCGATTCTAAATTAAATTCTACACATTCCGATATACTCCGTAGTTTTTAGTTGTCAATTTTGAATTTTTGAATGCTAACTCATTACGGTTCGAAGAGAGTGGTGAAGGTTCCTCAGAAATATGGGGATTCAGTATGCCAGCTCAACAAGAAAACGATTATTCAGAATAATGTAGAAATTGTTGCTGAAAATGTGGGGGTTGAAATGGATAATGATGACGTCAGCAAAGGGGATGATGATGCTATTTATATTGGAAAAATTGTGAACAGGGCTCAAGCTGTTAATACTCATCATTGTTATGTGAAGTGACTGAAGTCAGTAGAAATTGGATGATGACAATATGGACTTATTTGTGGGGAATTTTGGTTTGGGCTGTTGAAATCAACAAATCAAAATAGGGTATATTAAGGATTCATTGAAATTTGAAACAAAAGTAATATTGCAAACTGTATATTAGTAATTGTTATGAGGTTCGATCTTATCAAGTTTTTTAAGGTGAGAATGATAAGCATTGGTGTTTGGATCAACTTATGTTTGTGGCTCATTGGAGTATTTTTTGTTTCGTAACACAATAAGCTCAAAATGATAGACTTCATTTGTGTAAGAATGGGAAAAGAACTAGGTTGGGAAGAAAATGGGTAATCATTCTTTGTCAAATATGTGGAAAAGGACATAATGTGAGGGTTTGTCCAACAAAGAAGGAAGTGGTGGTTTACGGGTGGTAAAGCAGTTAGGTGTAGAGGAATGGGTGATGGCTCAAAATCAAGTGCATATCCTCATGGTATAAGGCCAATTGGTTATGGTGTTTCATGGGATCCAGTTGATGGAGAAACAATGACAGGAGTAAGTGATCTTAACTATTTCACTTTTTAGTATTTGACTCTTTTTGCCTTTTTGGCATTCTATTTGACTGTTCGATGCAGAATATAGCTTTTGTTAACACTTTGAAAAACAAGGCAGTAAAAATTGGATGATGACACTATGTGGGATAAACATGGACTATGTGACATAATTGTGCAAAATGGTGTGTATTCTATTTGACTGTATTTTGTCACAATTTAGTGAAAATTACATGGCCAAGCTCGAAATCCTATAGATATTTCCTTTTAGAACAAAGAGTAAGCAAAACAAACACCAATCTAAAACAAACAAACAAATATTCAAATCGCTAACTGAAAAACTAACAAACAGCAACAGCAAACCAGTCTAATAATAACTTGATGCATCAAACAGCTTTGTCTTCACTCTTTTGGCCTTATCATTTGTTAAGGCAAAGTACTCTCATCTTTCACGACTCACTAGCCTCCATCCAAATGATTAGAGGTGGCAAATTATGACCCATGGGTAAAAGTTGGGTAAAATTGGGTAAATATTTTCCATGGGATGGGTTTAGTTGGGTATTGTTAAATAATTTAGATGGGTCAAGATGGGTATGATGATTTTAATTAATAAATATTGACGGGTCTAGTTGGGTAAAATAATACAACAACATGGGTATAAGTTGGGTATTTACTAAAATTCTAAAAAACACTCATAGTTTTCGTCTATTTTTTAGGTTTTCGTCCTTTTTTACGTTTTCATCAGTTTTTTACGTTTTCGTCAGTTTTTTTACGTTTTCGTCAATTTCTTTACGTTTTCGACCGTTTTTTAAGTTTTCGTCAGTTTTTTACGTTTTTGATCGATTTTTTATGTTTTCATCAGTTTTTTTACGTTTTCGTCAGTTTTTTTACGTTTTGGTCTGTTTTTTACGTTTTTGTCCGTTTTTTACGTTTTCGTCCGATTCTTTATGTTTTTGTCAGTTTCATTACGTTCTTTTCAGTTTCTTTACGTTTTCGACTGTTTTTTTACGTTTTCGTTAGTTTTTGTTAGTTTTTCGTCAGTTTTTTTACGTTTTCGTCTGATTTTTTACGTTTTCGTCAGTTTTTTTACGTTTTCGTCAGTTTTTTTACGTTTTCGACTGTTTTTTTACGTTTTCGTTAGTTTTTTTAGTTTTTCGTCAGTTTTTTTTACGTTTTCGTCTGATTTTTTACGTTTTCGTCAGTTTTTTTTTACATTTTCATCAGTTTTTTTACATTTTCGTCAGTTTCTTTACGTTTTCAACTGTTTTTTTACGTTTTCGTTAGTTTTTTTAGTTTTTCGTCAGTTTTTTTACATTTTAGTCTTATTTTTTGCGTTTTCATCAGTTTTTTTACGTTTTCGTCAGTTTTTTTACGTTTTCGTCAGTTTCTTTACGTTTTCAATTGTTTTTTTTACGTTTTCGTTAGTTTTTTTTTAGTTTTTTGTCAGTTTTTTTACGTTTTCGTCTATTTTTTACGTTTTTGTTAGTTTTTTTTACGTTTTCCTCAGTTTTTTTTACGTTTTCGTCAGTTTCTTTACGTTTTCAACTGTTTTTTTACGTTTTCGTTAGTTTTTTTTAGTTTTTCGACAGTTTTTTTACGTTTTCGTCTGATTTTTTACGTTTTCGTCAGTTTTTTTACGTTTTCGTCAGTTTCTTTACGTTTTCAACTGTTTTTTTATGTTTTCGTCGGTTTCTTTACGTTTTCGTCTGTTTTTTACGTTTTCGACCGTTTTTTTACTTCTTCGTCCGATTCTTTACTTCTTCATCACTTTCTTTATGTTTTTGTCAGTTTTTTTACGTTTTCGACTTGTTTTTTACGTTTTCGTTAGTTTTTTACGTTTTCCTTCGTTTTTTTACATTTACGTCCTTTTCTTTACGTTTTCGTCAGTTTCTTTACGTTTTTGTCAGTTTCTTTACGTTTTCGACTGTTTTTTTACATTTTCGTCAGTTTCTTTATGTTTTCGACCATTTTTTATGTTTTCGTCAGTCTTTATACGTTTTTTAAGTCGTAAAAAAACAATCGAAAAGGTAAAAAACCTGATGAAATTGCAAAAAACGTAAAAAACTGATGAAAATGTAATAAATCAGAGTAAAACATAAAAAATCAGATGAAAACGTAAAAAAAATTTCGAAAACGTAAAAAAAAACCAACGAAAACGTAAAAGACTGACGAAAACGTAAAAAAACTGACGAGAGCATAAAAAAACGGTTGAAAACGTAAAAAAACTGTCGAAAACGTAAAAAAAATGACGAAAACGTAAAGAAACTGAAGAAAACGTAAAAAAAAGTTGAAAACGTAAAAAATGGGACAAAATCGTTAAAAAACTGATGAAAACGTAAAGAAAATGACGAAAACGTAAAAAAACGGTTGAAAACGTAAAAAAACTGTCGAAAACGTAAAAAAAATGACGAAAACGTAAAGAAACTGAAGAAAACGTAAAAAAAAAAGGTTGAAAACGTAAAAAATGGGACAAAATCGTTAAAAACTGATGAAAACGAAAGAAACTGACGAAAACATAAAAAAAACGGGTGAAAACGTAAAAAAAACTGTCGAAAACGTAAAAAAATGACGAAAACGTAAAGAAACTGAAGAAAACGTAAAAAAAACGGTTGAAAACGTAAAAAATGGGACAAAATCTGATGAAAACGTAAAGAAAGTGACGAAAACGAAAAAAAACCGGTTGAAAACGTAAAAAACTGTCGAAAACGTAAAAAAAACGGACGAAAACGTAAAAAAACTGAAGAAAACGTAAAAACAGGGTTGAGAAATCGTAAAAAAAACGGTCGAAAACGTTAAAAAACAATTGAAAACGTAAAAAAACTGACGAAAACGTAAAAAATTGGACAAAAACGTAAAAAAACTGATGAAAACGTAAAAAATTGGACAAAAACGTAAAAAAACTGACGAAAACGTAAAGAAACTGTCTAAAACGTAAAAAATTGGACAAAAACGTAAAAAAACAGACGAAAACGTAAAAATTGGACAAAAACGTAAAAAAACTGACGAAAACGTAAAAAACGGTTGAAAACGTAAAAAAATAGTCGAAAACGTTAAAAAACAGTTGAAACCGTAAAAAAACGGACGAAAACATAAAAAAAATACGAAAAAGTAAAAAAAACGGACGAAAACGTAAATAAAACGGAGGAAACGTAAAAAAACGGACGAAAACGTAAAAAACTTAACGAAAACGTAAAAAACAAACAAAAACGTAAAAAACGGACGAAAACAAAAAGAAAACGAATAAATAATGATGAATAAAAGGATAAAGATGAAATACCCAAAAAAGCCCGACCCAACTTGACCCAGACTCGTTTGACCCAAACTCATCTAGACCCAACCTTCCAAGTGACTCATCTATACCCATACCCATCTAATACCCAAGACCCAACCCAACCCAACCCAACCCAACTATTTTGCCACCTCTACAAATGATACACCAACTCAATTCCACCAATGAACTGCTAATTAAAACACCATAAACATACAATGACTTCTTTTGACTCTGCAATACTGGCATGACACTACAAGATATAATGACTTCTTTTGACTCTGGAATAGTGGCAATGTGTTCACGTTCCCAATGCTTGTTTTCCCTGAAATCATGATTGGCAAACCAACTTTATCAGAATATTAACTACACTACAAGTCAATTTGGACATTGCAAATCAGATGTTCAAAACTGTATTCGAATGAATGTTAGAAAGAGAGAGACATCTGAATTTGTTAAGAAACACATAATTTCAAATCAAATATTATCTGAATATATAAAATTTAAGGAACGTAAACTATATTACATTCACCATATAAGGTGGTGTCTAACATGTGATGAAAAAACCAAAATTTCTCAGTTTCTAACAAATAACCAACATTGTAATTAAATCAAAGAAAAGTTAATTAGTTGGTTAAAAAATATACTTAGTGGGATAATTATTTGAAAATGTGTCACATTTTCGAGTATTGCTTAGTTTACACACAAAAGTCCAAATATAAAAGAAGTTAAACGGCATAGAGAGAACATACCTTCATATTATGTTTGTGACTCATTGTCTATTTCGATGCAGGGGATATGGGAGATTTTGGACCAGTAGAAGCCTCCTCTACTGCATCTTTCTTTCAGGTCTGGACATTCCCGTATTTCCAAACTCAAAAGTGAAGGCAACAACTTTTCTGGTAGATCTTTCATCTTTGGGCATTTGTAAATGATGAGATGTTGGAGGGAGGTGAGGTGTTGGATTCCCTCGGAAACTGTTTCCAACTTATCAAAACTTTGAATCCAAAGTCGAGTAAGAGATGAAGGAAGATGAAGATGAGACAATTGACTCCAATTAGTGGCTTCTTCTTTTTCTTCTGAACCCTGTAAGGTTAGCCCAACAATTGAGGTTGGAAACTTCAGTGGGCCCCATTCTGAGATGGGCTTCTTCAACGGCCCAATTGAAAGGACACGCAAGTTGGGAGGCCAAAGCCCAGTTGGAACATCCATACTTGGACAATTGATTATCGACAGATGAGTTAACGAGGTGAGACTCTGCAATTGGAGGTCTGCAAATAACCACTCCTCCGTACTATTACAATCTTGTATCCCTAATCTCCTGAGGTGAATAAAGTTAGCCCCAAAATCAATGATCGATGCCACATTTGGATGATATTGTATCCATACATCTTCAAGCATTGGCATGCTTTTGCTGTTGATAAGTAACATATTCTTCTTTCCTCCTTCTCCCACCTCCTCCTTTATCATTAGTTTTTCACACTTTTCGATTTCAACATACTTGAGCTTCTGCCCTCCCATTCCCATTGAGAAGCAGACACATGTAATTGACTCACAATAATAGATATCCAATCTCTCAATGTTGTCAGGACAACTTAAATGCTTGAAATTTTCACAACCCCATATTGTTTTCCTCCTCATCTTCCTCCCCTAAACTCACCAAATTTTTACAATACCATACTTCCAACTTCCTTAAATTCACGAGAACCTTACTACTTGCCTCTGCTTCTTTTGATTCCCATAAGTATCTTATTTCATCACAACATCTGACTTTCAATTCTTCAACTTCCTTAAGATCCAATATAACACCTCTCCACACCTCATTAGTAAGCCCTGAAATAGATCTTATTTTCAAATTGGTGACTGATGGAGCTGCGTGCACCAGACTTCTCAACAAACCAACACCACATTTATGTATTTTCAAATCCCTCAATGAAAGTAGCGGTTCTTTAAATGAGACACTAACCAAATTTGGACACCCTTCTATATTGAGCTCTTTCAGGCATGGAAACACAGAATCTCCAACGCCACTACTACTGTATGTTGACCAAACCTTCCAACTCGGCATACCTTTAAACTTTAGAATTTCAAGTGAAGGAAATGCAACACCAGTCCCGAGAAACTCTAAACCCACATCTTTCACATCATCCATGTATTGGATAGATAAACTCTTAAGTGACGGTAGTTGCCCGAGTGGTGGTAGAGATGTACACTTTTTACAGCCATGTATAGACACACGAGCCAACTTATGGAAAGAAGGTTCCCCAACCCATTTGGGAAACTCTAAACCCAGATAGTTCACAATTCCTAGCCTCATCAAACAATCATTATATGGCTTCAATGCATCAAGGACGTCATTATCAGTAGTCTCCTTTCGGGAAGCATTTGATACGTCACTCCATTTAACCTCTAACTCAGTAAACCTCTTTTGTGATAAGTCTGCTTCTCGTGCTTCTGTTGCGTTTTTTACTTTTTCCAGGCCCTCTATGGAAACTTTCCCATGAAGATTCTCAAAATCTTTAAGTTGGGTTATCGAAAAATCATTTTCTCCTCCAATGATGATTTTTGAAAGAGTTTGCAGGCTTATCAACTTAGCGACCCCTACAGGCAAGTCTTTTAAAAGCGGCGTATCTCTAATGTCTAGATGCCGCAAACTTTTAAGCTTTATGAAGTTGTTGGGCAACTTAGTTAAAAGAGAACAACCAAAAAGGATTAGCGTCTCTAAGTTATAGAGATCACAAACGTTTTCTGGAAAATGTGTGATTTTAGTTTGAGATAAATTGAGATAGCGTAAGTGCTTTAATTCACCAATGGACTCTGGAACCTCGCTTATCTCATAACCACTCAAACTTAAAACCCGTAAGAATTGCAACTTAGGGAGTAAGTCAACCAAAACCTTATTCGACAAGTAGTTTTCTTGCCACCTTTCTTTCACCCCTACGGACAATAATGTTCTCAAACCTTTAGCTCCTTCGATCCCATCAAACTTCTTGTACGCTACATATTCCTCACACACAAAAGACATATGACGACACTTATCTAAAGATTGTTTCTTAACATTCTTTCCCATTTCCATCTCTAGCCTGAAAAAGAAATCTCCGGCAACAGATGTGGCCAAATCATTCATAAGATCATGCATAACAAACAAAGACTCGTCATTAGGTGAGCGTTGAAAAAATGACCGTGATAACAACTCATCAAAGCATTCGTGACCCAAACGTTCTACAGTTGATTTGCTTAGACGTACTCGGTGCAAAAATCCTTCTGCCATCCAGAGCAGAACCACATCTTCCTTGTCAAATGCATAGTCCTTCGCGAACAAGGAGCAATATGCAAAGAGCTGCTTCAAATCGGCAGGAAGTTCACGGTAGCTTAGTCTGAGAGCCGGAATGATTTCATCCCCCTCTTTTAACCTCCATATCTCACTATCCACTATTTCCTTCCATTCGAGCGCATCCCTTTTTGTCCTCATTAACCCTCCAAGTGCTATTAAAGCCAGAGGCAAACCATCACATTTTTTGACAATGCCTTCACCATGTGCTTTAAATGTTGGATGCGAGTCAAAATTATTTGCACCCAACGCATGTTGAGCGAATAAAGACACAGCATCATCTTCGGATAGACGTTGCAGAGGGTTTGAATTATCATAACCCAACTTTTTCAGCAACTGCTCCTTCCGAGTTGTCATGATAATTTTACTTCCGCTAGAGCATGCATGAAATGGGCGTACTAAGGCTTCCCAATCCTCACGGCTTTCACTCCAAACGTCATCTAAAACTAGTAGAAACCGTTTATCCCTAAGTTGATCTCTGAGAGCTACTTGAAGAAGATTTAAATCTTCAAATTTCTTATCTTCCCCACCCACAGATTGGAAAATAATTTTACTTATTTGTAAGCTATCCCACTCATCTGAAACACATACCCATGCCTTGAGTTCGAAATGATCCTTAACTTGCTTCTCATCATACAAAAGCCTAGCTAGAGTTGTCTTACCTACGCCACCCATACCAACAATGGGCACGATGCTAAAGTTTTCTTTGCATGGTTCATCCGCCAATAGCCTTTGAACCAACGCATCCTTATCACCTTGTCGCCCAACAATACTAGATGCATCTACCAGCAATGAGGTCTCGTATTGTCTATTTCTATCTCTTGACCTATCATCCTTCACTTCTAAACCAAGAGTAACCTTTTCCTTCTCTAGATCTTGCAACTTATTGTTAATATTATCTAACCTGTGACTCATCTTGCTGCTTAGTAGGAAATTTGTGCAACAAGATGGGACGAGCTTTCGTGCTATGCTAGTGTTACCTCCGGTGAGCTCACGATGCATAGTCTCAGTTGCCAAGTCATCAAGAATGTCATCGATGTCATAAGCTAAGTGTTGGAGACCGTTTAGCCAATTTTGAACAGAAACTTCTTTTATTTCCTTGTCAGCAGCATCGATGAGGAGATCTGGATACGGGATAATGTCTTCGCCAAGTTCTTCAGCTCGGAACTAATTCCCTTTGCGCGAACAACTTGCTTTATGGCTTCATTGGCCAGCTTCTGTAAAACAGCTTTGACGAGGTCAGATGCCATGCCTTCAGCCATTGTTAATGGTGATTGGGTAAACTGGGACTGTGTTCTCGAGTTTCAGTAAAGGAAAGAAAGGAGGGTAATAAAAAAAAGGTAGGTATGTGAATGTGAGTGGAATGAAGTTGAAGAAAAATAATGATATGATCTTGACTTGACTAAACAGTGGGTAGATAAGATTTTTTGTTTTTTTCCTAACAACACAATAATTTCAAACCAACCCACTTTTAATGTCTCCAACCAATTATATACAAAAGTTGTACTATCTCAATAATGAAGGCAACTGAGCCACTTCTTTACCACATGATGTTTAGTACCCTCATTAATAAATTTTTACCTACCCATATACGTAGTATATAGTTATGTTTGGCGACGGGACTTATGTGCAAGTTAAATAAGTAATTTTAATGGTCAAATTTAGCGTCTATTTTAGTCAAAGGACTGTGGGTGCATGTTAAGGGTTTTTGATTTATGGGCTATTTGTGCAAAAAATAAATCAAAGAACCAAAAGTGAAAGTAAACACAAACCACAAAGACCATCTATGTAATTTACCCTAACACAAACAATCAATAAGCACCAATCTTCTAGAAAGAGTCGGCGGACTCTTCTATTCTAGTCTCCCCGGTGACCGCCCGCGAAACATAAGCCGCCTTGCAGCGCTTTACCAAAAATGCAAAAAAATCTGTCGCTAAAGGATTGCATGCCCGCATAATACAATCCCCCTGTCCGAGCTCTCTTTACTTAACTTACTCTTTCTAACACTTACATCTCGACGTTAGCTCAGCGGGTATGCCGGCTAAGAGAATCGCTTCGCGCCTTGCTTGCAAGAGTATAAGCAAGCCGTAGCATTTTGACCCCTCGGTTGAAGTCAAAAAAGTCCTCCTCCTTTATCTTATTCCTACCATCCGGGGCGAAAGGATGGTTCGCGCTTTATGGCATTTCCAAAAAGAAAAAAATCCAATCCCGCAAAGGATTGTTCATGGAACTACCCCAGGAGCAAACTAAGCCAAGATCGTCAGTTCCTTTCACTACCAGCCGCTGAAGGAGCTGCTCTAGCTTATGCTTAAGAGGAAAGACTTCTTGTTACATGAGAGGGTATGTACTGTCAGAACGAAAGGGGGAAGCAAGGCTGTAAGGCGGAGCGAATCCAGAAAGATTGCCTCAGTTCGGATTGTTCTACTGACTGATTATACAGTCTGTTTTTCAAGGGAACTCTCGAAATATCGTAAGTAAGAGAAGCCGATTGCTACTAAGAACCTAACAGAACTTTCCACTTTCCAACAGATAAGAAACTCTCAGTAAGCAGGATCCGCTGACCGAGAGTTGGTGAGGGCTGGCTGTCTGGGGACATTTTAAGGTAGGGCCTGCTGGGCTTGCTTCTCATGAGATTGGGTCGAACTTCAGCCCCTCCGAGTTGGCCACCGGGCAACAGCCCTGCAAAGCGGCTTCTCGCTTATCCCCATTTGGGAATGAGGAGATCCGACGTCAAGTGCAGGAATTGCTGTCGAAGGGGCGGGAGAGTCTCCAAGTTTAGGAACCTAGGTAATAGTATCCCGATCAAAGAGCTGACTGCCATAAAAGAAAAGAGAGAGCTCGTAGGCCTTATTCTGCAGATCAAAGAGTTAACCTATATGCATGCCAAGAGGCAGATCTTATGCCACTCCACCGTTGTTCCTCAGTAGCTCAGTGGTAGAGCGGTCGGTTGTTAACTGACTGGTCGTATGTTCAAATCCTACTTGGAAGACACTTTTTCTTTCGTTAGTACCGACCGTAAGACCCTTTATGAGTAAGGGGAATCGAAGGCCTTTTCTGACTAGAGTTTAGTATTTCTGAGTGCATACCTACTTCATACAAACACCATTTAAAGGAACCCACTGCATAAAGTTAAGCATGAAAATCTTGCATATAATCTAACAATAATTACCAATACGTTCAAAATACATTACTACTTTAACATCTTTTACCTAATAAAATAAAACCCCTAGTGAGGACTTTTCATTTCAAAAAAATCAAATCATACCTTATTTAGTAATTTTTTTAATTATTGTTTATTTATTTTAATTATTTTTAATTAAAAAGTCTAAATATTTCCTTATTTGTCGAAAAAAACAAAAAAAATTTGGTTTTACAAAACATATGTTGAAAAAATTAAAAATACACATGTACTTGAGATTAATTACGTGATAGTTTTGGATGAAAAGTGAAAAATTGAAAAAAGCGGAGATTAAAATTCCCATAACTCAAAAAGTACGGCATTCCACCAAACTACCAAAACATCTTACCGGTCTTTCATGGTCCTCATCCTAAAATTGGTTCTTCATCACTGTCATTAATAGGCAACTGCTTCTTAGGTATAAGTTATGTATACAATCGCTTACTGTAGTTTGTTTTATCAATTCATTGTTAATTAATTAGGGTTTTTATGAGTACATAAAACAATCAATTTTTCGAAACAAATCTTACTGTGGTTTGTTTTAGTATTTAATCTGGATGATGAGGTCTATAAAGTTTCGAAATCACTAAGGTATATGAACTCCATATATATATATATATATATATATATATATATATATATATATATATATATATATATATATATATGTGTGTGTGTGTGTGTGTGTGTGTGTGTTTGAAGTTTTTTATTAGTGGTGAAGTACTATGTATTCTGGGTGATTTGAAGTATTTTTACGCGGGTTAACCGAGCTGTGGTCAAAGCGGGCAGGGATGGTTTATGAATATTGTTACTTAAGTTAATTGATTAATGGTGGTTGTTGTTTTGGCAGATTTACCGGGTTTACACGAAGTGTGTGTAAGAGTGATCATGCTCTGGTCACTCCTGAAAGTCATATTTTTAGTCCATTGTCTGATTGGTAAGTTGAATGAGTCGAGAATATGTGTTTGTTTTGTTTTTACTAATGGGTTAATTGTGAGCTTTTAATGAAAATGGACAGGAGAGGAGCAACACATTGGGGGCTCATTTAGTCTCACCTACAAATCTGCAATGGGTGCACATTTTGGTATGTATAAGCAAAGATGCAAGGTACGATTTTGTATTTCTCTTATTACCGTTAGTACTGGTGTGATGTTGAATGATCATTGATTTACTTATGTTTAAATGTTTGCAGAAAGTTCAAAAAAATGTTTGCAGAAAGTTCAAACTCAGGGCTTCCTCCACAATATGTTGAGAGGTATTGATGTTACCTTCAGTTTGTGATTTAAAGCAATTACTTTTAAAGTGATTACTTTGTTTATATGTTTGAGATTTAGGTTGCTCTTGTGTTTTTACAATTTTGAAGTAGTACTATGAAAATTAATTAATATTATTTCAAATATATGCTAACTCCTTATAAATAAGTATATCATAAGGATAATGTAACAGTATTGAAATAATGAGTAGTTGGAAACTGAGTGATCCTTATTTAAGAGTTTAATTACGCTTCCCACCTGACTGTAGTACACTTTACATAAACCCCTTATCCTCAAGATAACGTTACGAACTTATCCTCAAGATGCAACATCTATGTTGCATAATGATTAACAATGCAACAATGATTAACATTTTGGAATTGATTGTTTTATGCGTTGGATAAAAAGATTCTACTCATTATCTATTAATTAACATTTTTCATCCAACATTTGATTAGTGGAGCATTTTACATCCTTAAACAACAAAAATGAATTTAGGTTGAAAACGTAACTAGTGTATACAACCCACCTAGAAAGAGCTTGAAGAGCTTCCTTAGATATGCACGACTACATAATTGATGTTATTCATAGTATTTGGGGACCTGGTTAAATTATGCATCTACTTTAATAGCAAAAATCGTTGTCATACTCAGGGGCCAGCATCTTGTGTTGCGCCATAACAAGTAAAATGCAAAGCGACCTAATGAATTTAAGGCACTCTTAACTAAAACGACAAAAGACTTTTTTATGTTTACTTTGAGCAAATTGGACGCTCAACTTGGTTAGATCGCTGAATATAGTTTGAGAATGTATCTATAGAATTATGGGTGCAATAGATTGCTTGGTCACCAGTATTTGTAATTTGGCCCATAAGGTATCGTGCTTATAACCCATACACAAAGAAAAACTAAAGACGCAAAAGTTTGAATTGAGGTCAAATATATGCAATTATTGGTTGGGGATATTGGCTTTTTTGTGTGTGAGCCTTTAGTGATAGCAATCAGCTACGTTGTGGGTTATATGATTTAATGTTTCCATTATAATTGAGGAGCAAAATTTATGTGTTAAAAGTCTAAGCATATTATATTGTTCCACCCATTTGCATTTCGTAATATTACATTGTGCAATCTTCTTTCATGTTATACCTTCTTCTCTTTTCATTGCAGTCCCATAGGTATCAAAATACAAAACTATTTATATGGCTGTAAAAGGGGCGTTTGTAATTATATATTTGAAGTTTTATGAGGAATATGATATGGTTGAACTATGCTGATAAAACCTAGAAGGTGGCCGTCTGTGATGACAGAATATATGTCGGCTCGACATGGTTACAGGTATGTTGCTGGACTTTCAAATAATTTATTGATCAAAGATGCAAAAAATTTGTTTCAATATATTCAATGGTTATGTTTGTTTTCATGATGTACAAACTAAATGAATGGGTTGTATTCGAGCTTATGTAAGCGCATCCATTGCTTAAGCTAAATAATAAAACTAAATTAGCAAGAGTTGAGCCAAACTTAAGCTCAATAGATGTGCGCCAAACATGAGCGTTTGAGTATTTGGCAAAGTTTTATGGTTTTTTATTGTTGTGTCATTGTGCTTATGTTTATGTGTTAAAGGTCCTGATATTTTTGTATGTTAGTATGATGTACGGATGTAGAATTATTGAACTATGCTATTAGAGATGCCAGAGTGGTTAGATTATTGAATTTAGGTTGAAAACATAACTGGTGTATACAACCCACCTAGAAAGAGCTTGAAGAGCTTCCTTAGATATGCATGTCTACATAATTGATGTTATTTATAGTATTTGGGGACCTGGTTAAATTATGCATCTATTTTAATAACAAAAATCACTGTCATACTCACGGGTCAGCGTCTTGTGTAGCGCCATAACAAGTACAATGCAAAGCGACCTAATGAATTTAAGGCACGCTTGACTAAAACAACAAAAGACTTTTTCTGTTTACTTTGAGCAAATTGGACGCTGAAATTGGTTAGATCGCTGAATATAGTTTGAGAATGTATCTGGTTCCTTTTCTTGAGTTTGGCTTATGAGTTAGGAACATTTAGCTGGTGTATGAAAAGGCTGTTGTGTGACCCATTACTTGCTTTTGAATGTTGCTCGACTGCTACTTTTTGTTCTGCATCTGTCAATCTGTTCATTAATGCTCTATAGAGTTTTGGACTGCTCCATATAACTTGAACCTTATAGTTATTGTCATTACTATTGTTTGTATTAATGTTGTTAGCTTTGTTCCACATGATTATATATTCTTGATCACTCTTTCGCTCAAGATCAGATCAGTTGCAACTTGCAAGTAGATGTGAGAAAAGTAAAATGCTTTGTGACATGAAGACATGATATGTGATTAGCTTCAAAAGATAGCAAATCAAGAAAATATGTTATGGTTGATGATTGTAAAAAAATCTTCCTACTTATACCTGGTTTAAATAGTCAACCATTCATGTAAATAAAGATTATGAGATCAAATTCTATATAACTAGACAAGACTAACAATATATGGGACAATGACGCTTGATGTTTTGAGTCCTTATAGAAGTATGTTTATTATGTATTTAATATTCGAACATTTAAGATTTCATGGATGGTGATTAGGGGTGTCATAAATCCTGACCCGACCCAGACCCGAACCCGAATAAGGATACTCGGGTCCGGTTACTCGGGTCCAAAATCTAACTCGGGTCAATTGGGTCAACCCGAATAACCCGATTACGAATTAGGGTCGGGTATCGGGTTCAAAATACTTTCCTATTCGGGTTCGGGTCAACCCACTAAACCGAGTTTTTTTCTTTTTATTTCTGTAGTGTGCGTCTTGTGTACTCACCACTCTGCCATGTAGCCACTGCGAAGCTCCAACACCCCTTTTTGTTGTTAAGGTTAAGAAAACTATATAAGTTACCATGTAGCATAAATGTAATGGAACTTATGGTTTATGTGAAATTAATACTTAGAATATTGGATATCCGTTGACTTGCAAAAGTGTTAGTTCCCTATTTATATGTTTCCTTATATTAAACTTAGTTACAATAGTTGCTTAACTACTACTGTAATACAAGAACAGTTACGGTTAAGAGTTTCACATTCATTTGCATTCTCTTTATATAATAGATGTCATCAGAATTTATAGCATGTGATCACATTGATACTTATGGACTTATGCTCAGTTACAAGAACAATTAGTGTTCTTCACGATAAGTTTGTTCTGATTTTAAATAAAGTACCAAGCATAATACTCAATGATCTTCATCTTAGGTTGGTCTCCTACTTGTGAGTTGTGACTTGTGATTGCAGTTTCTATACATATGCATAAAATTTGTTACAGAATACAAAAACAACAACTTGCAATTGAAGAAACACATCTAAATTTTAGGCTTATATAAATGGCACAGACCCGAACCTGACTTGACCCGACCCGGCTTGACCGAAACCTGACCAACCCAAGTTCAAATAGGGTCGGGTTCGGGTATGTTTTTTTAGTCTTGACCCGACTTCGACCCGACTCGAGTGACCCGAACCCGACCAACCCGACCCAATTAACACCCCTAAATTGGTGATCACTAATTTTGTATCATTCTGATGTTTTGAGTCTTTATAGAAGCGTGATGACGCCATTTGAGAAGATGGGTCATTCAAGTGGGTACAAAGAACAATAAGCTGAAGCTTTAAATCTCGCACTTGCCATTAAAGAATATTGGGATAACATGGCTTATGAAAGTGGCAATTTGTGCAAGTCTACAACCAAGGTAATAGCTAGCGAACTCCATGAATCATGCGAAAAGATAGTTCATCATCAAAAAGATGCATAGGTAAAAAGTCCATAGCACATAACTTAATTCTATACTTGTCGGCATAGGTGTTAAGGTGGGCGAGTTGGGCAATGGGATTGATTAAAACGGGTCACTTTTATTTTGAGTCAAAACATGAAGGTTGGGAGTTGGTTTGTTTAATTTATCTGTAAATATATGTCATATCGGAATCTGCCAAACATCCAACATATCCAAACACTGTCGCTTGCATCATGTTTTATTATGATTGATTATTTGATATAAACACGCATTCAAACACTCCATTGGATTCTAATAATTCTTGCGTCTATATGTATATTCCAGAGTCACTATTGGTTCTCTGCGTGACGTAAGCTTATGATTTGGAGCAACTTCATTGGTGAAGCAATGTGAAAAAGCTATCAAAAGATTTAAACTCGGTACGAAGTTGTTTGACTCTGGAAATAACGTAGAAATTTATTACCCAAATTCTTAGCCACATTGTAGTGGTCCTGCCTTTTCCTCCGGGCTTCCTACTAATGTGCAGAGACTTGAACACTTATATATGACGAGTGAGTTTAGTGATATGGACATAAGGCTACCCACAGTAAGGACACCCAATCCCCGTCATTTTCCCTGCCATGTTAGCTTTCTCTCTCCCCCAGTAAGGCGACCTACACTACCAAAAACATACCCCACAAAAATACCTTTTATATTTAATTTAATAACAAAAAGCACTCACATGAAACAAAAAGTTAAATGCACAAAGAAATAAATATCGATGGGCAACTCGACCAAGTTCAAAAAAATGGCATGGCGATCGATTTGCTGCAGTAACAAGATCGACACCAAATCGATCCCCCTTCTCGGTCTGTGGAGTCTCCCATTTATGAAGGTAAGCTGCTCCTTATTGATGTCTAAATAATTTAGATATAGAAGGGTTTTTTTTTTTTTTTTTTTTTTTTTTTTTTTTTTTTTTTTTTTTAATAATTTTCATAAATAATATTGGAGTTGTTAGACCATTGTAATGAGAATTATGACATGCTGTTAATCTGTTACTATATTATAACATGTACTTGTGTAATGTGATCAATCTTGACTAAGAGCCATAGTTGTCAAAAGCGTGCGCTTCATGCGCTACAGCGAGAAGCGACGCGCAGGCGGGCCCACATCGCTCTGTCCATGAGGCAAAAGCCCACCAACATTAAAAGCGACGATTTGGAAATTAGGGTGTGATTAAATGGGTGGGTTTTGGTCGGAATTATGTTATAAACATGATACAAGGATCCAATCATACCCAGAAACACGTTTGGTTTGATTTTGGAAATTAGGGTTCATGGTAAGATTTGGGATTTTTTGATTTAGAATGTTTTAATCCAATTAAGTTAGTGGGTTTTTGTTGGAATCATGTTATAAACATGATACAAGGGTCGAATTATACCCAGAAACACGTTTGGTTTGATTTTGGAAATTAGGGTTCATGGTACGATTTGGGATTTTTTGATTTAGAGTGTTTTAATCCAACTAAGTTAGTGGGATAGTGTTAGAATGCAGTGTGAATCTTATTACAACCCTAGAATCTAACCAGAAACACAAAATGAATCAAAATCAAAGTTTATTGCAACCCTGCGCTTTTTTTTTCGAGCCCGCGCTTTTTTTGCGCTTCTCGCTATAGCGATTTTTGGGTCTTTGCGCTTTGCAATCGCTTTCGCTTTTGACAACTATGCTAAGAGCTTAGGTGATTTAATTGACAGATATATCTTCATAAGCTTTTATAGTTGCATAGATTAAGAATGTTATAGTGTTATGAGAAGTTAGAAACGAAAAACTAAATAAAGAGGTTGCTAAAACTTACAAATAACATTCTGGTTAACATCAATAGTTTTGACATGTTTAGTATCAGAAATAACCATATCTTCACTAATCTGTTATCATAGTTTCCATGCCAATAATATGCCTACTAGAACTATATTAGTTTCTTGGCCATTGTTGGTTATTGTAGTATTTAATCTAAATCACACCAAAACCAAATATTATTAAATGTTAATGTTAATTATTTTACATATGTGGGATAAACACGAGCCAAACATAGATGTGTTGACTTTGTTTTAGAACTTCTGTCATCAATTTGTTTCTGAATTAAGTCCTTTAAGTAGAAGTAGAAAACTTGCCTTTAAATGTAGAAATATAGTCGGTATATGGGGTTAAAAGTTTGTATTATTACAGCAGGCAGTAGGCAGGATGGGTAATTAAGGATGAATTAAGTATGGCTCAAAATGGGTCAAAATCAGAACATGACATGTTTTAGCACAGGTTGGCCTGCAAACACTCTTTTGTAAATTAAATTTGTCCCTCGCTGTTTCTGTCTGTTTTTAAATCTTTTTACAGCTAATCGATGCTTTGGTTATAGATTATGATTACAAATAAAATAGTATCAAAAATAATAATCTGGCTATTCTAATGATATTGTTTAATATGTTTCAGTCGTTAAGATAGACTTTGAGCTACTATGAAGAACTCAACATGTTCTCCCATATCAAACACATGGAACTGTACACAATGTCTTAATCACCTGATAACTTAATATTTATGACAATGGTCTGGCGTGGTTGTATTGTTTTCAGGAGTGGAAGAGATAGAAATAGACACAAAGATGCCAAAGGTAGTGGTGAAAGGCTCCTAACATTCCATGATCTTGAAGTTGTACAGGTAATAGAAGATTATATGGTTCAAATAAAAAAATGGCTAAAAGGTTACTTTTAAGTTTGAAATGGGTCGAACTCCTTAAAAGCCGGCGAAAGTATATTTTAAGCATTTGATCTCCTAAATCATTTTATTCATAGTTCTATAAGTTGGACAACAAGTTTTGGTTGGTTAATCTGTTTTGCTTTGTTTCTATGATGATAGCGATTTAATGAAGGTTTTTGCAGGTAAAGTAGAGAACTAGCACAAGAGCTATTAGATTTTTTGTTTGAGAATCCTTGATTGGAAAAATGTTATCTGAAGAGAGTCTTTAATGGATCAAAAGGTCTAACTTTTGGAACCAAGGTGAGCAACTAACAACCATGCCCATGATGCATTCCGTGATCATCAATCTTTGTTTTCTAACTAAGGTAACCATTCATTAATTGCAACCAAATTTAAGAAAAACAAATGACTCGATTTAAATTATGTTTTATTATGTTTTTTCTGTAATCTCTGATGGGTCAAGTGAGCCCAACCCAACCTATACCAAAAAGTAGAATTTCTACCGTAGCTTTAAAAATCTGTTTAGAATGAAAAGCCGAGTAGTTTAATATACCTTGTGCTTATAGAAAGTAATTTAGGTAATAGAAATATGTTGCTTTTCCTAATCATTTCATTTTACTTCTCTCATGCTCTTCAAGCGTAAGGAAGATGTCTCTTCAATCATCAAGAAGTAGAAGTTATAAAGTTTATACCTTTTTGTTTTTGTCTAAACTAGATTATCACATAATTTTATGGGGATCATTTTTCGAGATTCAAGTGTAGTATTTTGTTTCATGACAACATCTGAACTCATCAGGACGTTTTGGTCATTGGAGCCGGAGGTGGTTGTTTTTGGCGAATTAAGTCACATGTTTAAACTTTCCGAGATAAGTTCTTAGAGGTTAAGTCATGGTGGTGGTTGTTTGGTATGATAGAAATATGGAATGGTTACCATAGTAGTATTGTAAACTGGGGATTTGGTTAGATGT
The DNA here is from genome assembly GCA_030686995.1 of Artemisia argyi. NCBI lineage: Eukaryota > Viridiplantae > Streptophyta > Magnoliopsida > Asterales > Asteraceae > Artemisia > Artemisia argyi. Next base: position 166,313,374 of record CM060690.1, read on the forward strand.
ATTGCCGCCCATGTTGCATTATAACATGAAATAAGAAGAAATCACGAATGAAAAAACACCAATGTTTCATCTTCGTTGGATATATGTGATGCTTAAACAAGACTATCAGAATGAAAAGTGCGCAATTGCTTGAATTTAAGAATGGTAACAAACAAAGAAGACAAGCTTTAACCACTTATATTGAATTAATTCTAATGTAGAAGCCTAGATATAGAATTTTACTTGATTTCTGTTTGGGGCAACAATTTTTTTCACTCACACGAGATTAAAAAGGCTCCAGTCTCCCCAACCCGTTAATTAGTCAAACACTTATAGAACCACAAACAAGTCGTGTTTGGGTTGAACGTTTCTGACCCGCCAACCCAAACATGACTTGAATTGTCACCCTGTATTTGATTATTCAACTAACATATTATTTTATGTTTGCGATTTACTTAATAGTATAGTTCGTAATGTTTGGAAATATTATGGTTTCTGAACATGACTGGGTTTCTATATAATTGTTGATAAGAATCATAATTAAAACAATAATAATAATAATAATAATAATAATAATAATAATAATAATAATAATAATAATAAATAAATAAATAAATAAATAATAAAAAATTAAGCTATTTGTTTTCTAACAAACTAAAAATACATTATTGAAAATTTTAGAAAACACCTCGCGCGTGCACGAGCATTATAACTAGTTTGTTACCCAAAATATTACTCTTTACCAATTTGTCTATTGTGGTGCGCAAAAAATATGCCTACACACCAATTTATTTTTAAACTGCCAGGAAGAATACATGTACACCAATTTCTAAAAAAAAATTAAATCCGGTGTGCAAAATTTGGTGCATGTGTACCATGCCATAAATGCTCAATATGTTGACTATAAACCCCAACAACTCAAAATTTATATAGTTCATTTGTTTTTTTTTTTTTTTTTTTTTTTTCACAAAATTGGTAATTAATTTGTTTGACCATGCTTCATATATATATATATATATATATATATATATATATATATATATATATATATATATATATTAAGGCAAAATAGCCATGCTTAATACTTATGTCTATGTTTGACGAGCATTTCCAATGGTAAACTTTTTGAAAAGATTTATATAATTTCTATGTCATATGCTTTTAAATTTCTCTTTTTATAAACCTATGATCAATATGTTTAAACTTTATAACTTAATGAGGTATTAAATGAGTTATATATAATAAATAGACGTAACATATACAATTAAAACTATGATATTGTTTTTAAACACAAATGAAAACATTTTTAGTATTAAAATATGAATAATCGTGATTTTATCATATTGTCATTCAATTTGATCCACCAGTAATACAATTTAGTTTGTTTATGAATCGATGATGCCTTTTCCTTCGTATCAATATTTCAAACTTTTTTGATTTTTATAAATGAGTCAATTAGTGGTTGAATTATTATTTGGGTTTTACTGTTACATGCAATCTTTATGCCTTTTTTCTTTGGCTTTTAGTGTTTGGCCATAGGAATACAAAGTTCTTGGTTTTCAAAGACAATATCTTTCAAGGATAACATGTGGTTGTCCTTATGCTTGAGGGTTTGGATCTGGATGTTGTTTTAGAAGGGATTTTTAAAAATAATAACTTCGCTCAACTTTCTTACCATTTAATTGAAACTTGAGAACCCGATAACAATCACCATCATTCGCTCTCACCCCCTTCATTTCTTTACTACTCCATTTCTCTTTAAAAACCTCAAGAACTGAAAATTTGAATAAATGGTAGGTATCTTAGTGGAAAGAAGTTGAAGAAAATTATTGATATGATCTGGACTAAAAAGTGGATAGATAAGATTTTTTGTTTTTTCCTAACAACCCACCAATTAATGTCTCCCACCAACTATATGCAAAAGTTGTATTCCCACCAATTATATGCAAAAGTTGTATGTCAATAATGAAGGCAACTGAGCCACATCTTTACAAACTTGACTTCTGTCATCCCTTGTTCTCCTAAAACTAATTGTAAATTTAAGAGAGAATTGCAAAAATTATCCCTAAAGTTTGGCCAAATTGCATGTTTCGTCCCAGATGTTTGGGAAGTGCAAGGATCGTCCCTGTGGAGAAAACTTTGGTGCAAATATCGTCCCCGATACTTGCACCAAAGGTTTCCCCAAAAAGAACGATATTTGCACCAAAGTTTTCTCCACAGGGACGATCCTTGCACTTTCCAAACATCCGGGACGAAATGTGCAATTTGGCCAAACTTTAAGGACAATTTTTGCAATTCTCTCTAAATTTAATATGGCATGTATGATACTATGATGTATTAAATATGCAGCGACCTACATTCCTATGCAATGTATGTGATACAAATACATGCAAGCTAGAATCATATGAAGGAGACAAAAAAAAGTCATGCCTTGTTGCAAATTCTAGGAAGTGTCTGACTTTTCGGTCAAACTATCTACTTTTCAAGTCACTAGATGATGAAGGTTTTGGTACTTCAGCTACATGTTGCATTTTCAGTTCTTGTGAAGAAGTTCAATGTAGGAATTTGAAGTAGTTATATCAAAGTAGCGGTGGTAAAATTGGTAGGGCGGGCAATACAAACAATTCAAAATGGGTAATTTTTGGTTTGGTTGACCACTTGACCTGACCCGAAACACTTTTTGTCCAATTGTACTGTTAAATATCACCATATTGCACTATTACTAATGTGAATTTTATTCCACAAATTATATTACAAACAGAGTATTTGCATAAAACAACTTAAGAGATTGTAGGCATTATTCATTGAAACTTCCAACCCGTTTCCTTTTTAGCCAAGTTTTTCGATTTGCCCCATTCAACCCGCTATAAGCAAAATAAAACCAAATATGACCCATTCATTATCAAATTTGAATAAATGGTAGGTATCTTAGACTCGTAGTGGAATGAAGTTGAAGAAAAATATTGATATGATCTGGACTAAAAAGTGGATAGATAAGATTTTTTGTTTTTTACTAACAACCCACCAATTATATGAAGAGTTGTATGTCAATGAAGGCAACTGAGCCACGTCTTTACAAACTTGACCACATAATGTTAGTACCCTCATTAATCATCTGAAAAAGGTTACCTACATTACCCATACATCTAGTGTAATTACAGAAACAATCAATAAACATAACCATAGGTGCAAAAGCCCCGTCTAGTTGAATGTTACTGTTGTACATCTTATCTGTCTAGAGTATATAGTATATATCATCTCTCTTGAAAAAGATATGACTTTTTGTAAAATATATACTGTATATAATTCCCCATATTATTTGTATAAGCTTTGATTAGTTCTTCTGATATCATCTGTTAGGTACATTTAAGGACTTAAGGTTGTTGGAATTTTGGGTGTGTGTGATTGTAATAATTAAACGATCGGGATATATTCCCTGAATCGTGCAGAGATAACCTTCATATTGAAGTGTTACGACACTATATGCATTGGGTATCACGAAATATACAATCGGATAATTAAGAGAATTGCACTTTTTGTCTAAGGCACTAGAAAACAAATCAATAATACACAGAAAGTTGTTGCGTAAGTTTTGTTTGGAAGATATCAAGTTTGTTATATTAACACAAGTGAAAGATAGCTATTTTCGGTTGAAAGCGGTTGTCGGGAAGGGTCACAACTCTTGGTAAAAGTTGTGTCATTTGATGGGAAAAACCGGTTGGAGGGAAAAAACTGGTTATGCTCGTATCCAAAAAAGTGAGACTCTGCACTACCTAACTCAACTATGAGCTAAACATGGCTAAGCACTTTGATCTCAAGTAAATCACAATTGCATGAAAATATAAGTGATGCCAATAAAATCACCAAAAAAGTTGTTAAGAGGAACGCATAAACTAGAGAAAACATCATTTTTCATGTATGTACACAAAACGTGGGACTAACAAACAGCCTTAAAATCACCCTCGTCAAATCAAGTGAAACTGGCTTATAACCCACATATATTGACAATAACAAAAGTGCCTTTCCAGCAAATATGTAACTTCATAGAGACACCATTTAGAGGAACCTAAATTGACCCGGTCGAGTCACCGGGCACTGGGTCAACCGGTTCGACCGGTTCAACCGCCGGGTCAACCCGGTTTTCAATATTTTATTTTTTTATTTTTTGACCGGTTCGACCGTCGGGTCAACCTGGGTCAACAGGTTCGACCACCGGGTCAACCAGGGTTTTTATTAAATTTTTTTGAAAAAACGAAACCCGGCTGGGTTTTGAGAACCGGGTTGACCCGGGTCACTCAAAACCCGGCGGGTCAAACCAGTTAACCCGGGTTTTTTTGACCGGAACCGGTCGAACCGGTTAACCCGGCCGGGTCGACCCGGGTTTCAAAACACTGCTAATACGTTATCATGACAAATAGATGAGGTCACACGATTCTAGATTTCTTAAGTGCATGTTACCAAAAAAGATCCAACTATAAGTTACACTTTGAAATCTACATCTTTAGAAATATTGCATAGCTTCAAGTGCTATAATATCCAAATGAAGAAATCATTTATATCATGTATGATTCATAAGTATCTAGAGTCCGGATGATCAATGTGGCAGTAATACAACAAGCATGCCTTCAAGATAGAGATATCATGCCTTGCCATTCTCACATGACCTTGACGATCCATTTGAATATCAAATCTCTTCAAACCAATACTACATGCTGTTTTTTAAAGGTCTTCACACCAAATTCAGTCTCAATCTCTTCAGCTGAATGGAAAACATTTAAAGCAGTCAGCTATTTAGCACTTGCAGAAGCACATTTATCATCAAGACATGAGAGTACAACTGAATTTTAAAAGAGAGCATGTACATGAACAACACATAAATTAGTTGTACATGTCAACTATATCTTGCTTGTCTATTGGCAATTCACTTCATGATCAAAATAGGTTTTCCACTTGGTCCTACTAGGCAGCTTAAACAAGACATATATCCTAATGTATTGGCACAGTTGCCCGTAAGGAGCATTAACAGAAGCTCACTTTTACATCTGCAAACTGGACTATTTTAAGTTATTAGCTTGATAATAAGAATTGTGTGGAAAAAGTTGGTCAATAGTATTATTATCCAGTTATCCACAAAGGCGCACACAAACAGTTTTGCATCTACCTAAACTAATACTCCGTATGTTACGCCATGTAAGCGGATGGCCTCTAAGTAGTAAATTTGTATACTTTTTACTTCTGTTCATCCCTTGTTCCCCTAAAACTAATTTGGGTTTCCTAATAATCAATATTTAATATGTATTGGATTAATCCTTGGATATGGCATGTATGATGTATTAAATATGCAGTGACCTACATTGCATATGCCATGTATCTGATACACATACACTGCAAGCTAGAATCATATAAAGGAGACAAAAAAAAAAAAAAAAAAGTCGTGCCTTGTTGCAAATTCTAGGAAGTGTTTGACTTTACCGTCAAACTAACTACTTTTCAAGGCACCAGATGATGAAGGTTTTGCTACTTCAACTACATGTTGCATTTGCAGTTCTTGTCTTGAAGTTTAATGTAGGAGTTTGAAGTATTTATGTCAAAGTATCGGTGGTAAAATTGGTAGGGCGGGCAACAGAGACAGTTCAAAACAGGTAATTTTTGGTATGGTTGACCCGAAGCACTTTTTGTCCAATTATACTGTTAAATATCATCATATTACTAATGAAATTTTATTCCACAAACTATATTACAAATAGAATATTTTCATAAAACAACTTAAGAGATTGTAGGCATTAATAATTCATTGAATCTTCCAACCCGTTTCCTTTTTAGCTAAGTTTTTCTATTTGGCCCATTTAACCCGCTATAAGCAAAACAAACCAAAGATGACCCATTCATTATCAAATGCATTGAAATTTTCCCACCTCTGGAACTGTTAGCCAAATTATAACCACAAACAGGTAATTTCCTAGGCTCAGACCTATCCAAACACACATCCATTTTTGCACAAACATGGGCTTATTGTTAACCATCCAAGGACCATTCTCAATCACTTGCCATTGAGTCAATGACAGTCATATCCTCAAGCCCAAATCTAAACCACATCCTCCTTAAATGGTATCTAGCCTAATTAAAGTTCACATAGCAACCTAAGAACTGTCCACAGACTGTCTTATCCCATTCAGCCACAAAAAGTGAGCTTATGATCAAACATAAGCCGAAAACTACATAAGCCAACTATAACCACAAAATTTCTCATAAGCCGAAAACTACTATACATAAGCCAACTATAACCACAAAACATAAGCCAACTATAACCACAACATTTCTCATAAGACGAAAACTACTATACATAAGCCAACTATAACCACAAAACATAAGCCGAAAACTACATAAGCCGAAAATTTCATTAGTAATTCATTGAAACTTCCAACCCGTTTCCTTTTTAGCTAAGTTTTTCGATTTGGCCTATTTAACCCACTATTCATTATCAAATGAGTTGAAATTTTCCCACCTCTGGTACTGTTAGCCATATTATAACCACAAAAGTAGTGACAAAAGCATACATCAATAACAAATCCTTTCTCTCTCCTCCAACCATTTTTCCGGGCAAAGATCCCTTCATTTGGGAAAGAATGGATAGTAGTGAGACTAATGATGCTATTGATACAGGGAAAATTGGAATGGGGCTGAAGCTGTTAATACTAATCATTTTTATGTGAAATCTTTTGTTAACACTGAAAAACAAGGCAGTAGAAATTGGATGATGTGACATAATTGTGCAAAATAGTGTGTATTTTTTCAGATGTAGTTGCTGGTTTTACCATTGCCATCCCTCAGGTTCTTTAGTCACAAGTTAGTGAAAATTACATAGCCAAGCTCGAAATCCTATAGACATTTCCTTTTAGAACCAAACATTAGAGAAAAACAAATATTCAAATCTAAAACAAACAAATAAATATTCAAACATTAGAGAAAAAATTAACAATCAGCTTCAACATTAGAGATTCTATCATGATCTGATAATAGTAATTAAACACTTATCAACACTCCATTTTACATGTTCTGACACGCAAACTACAAAGACGATGCAGTAAGATCTTTTGTTCCATGCTCGTATTCACGTACTCAATGCTTGTTTTCCCTGAAATCATGATTGACAAAATGACTTTATTAGAATATTAACTACACTGCAAGTAAATTTGGACATTGCAAATCAGATATTCAAAACTGTATTCGAATGAATGTTGAGAGACACCTGAATTTGTTAAGAAACGCGTCATTTCAAATCAAATATTATCTGATAAAATTTAAGGAACGTCAACTATATAACATTCACCATATAAGGTGGTGTCAACATATGATGAAAAAACCAAAGCCACCATAGGTTTGACTATAAATAGGTTTTTATGACCTCATATTAAAAATTCCTCAGTTTCTAACAAGGGAAAATTACCAAAATAGACCAGTCGCCCGGGCAACTTTTTCGATAGATCGGGCGACCGGGCAACTTGCACAACGTGACACTTGTCGACTTTCATAAGCTGACAAGTGTCATGTTGTACAAGTTGCCCGGTCAATTTTCGAATTAAAATTACCCCTGGCCTAAAAAGTAACAAACCATAGGGCAACGATCAAGTCATATAATTATCCCTTCTAACAAAGAACCAAAATTCTACAAGCAATCCAAGTTCATCATTTATTTTGGAAATTGTAAAATAAACTATTGTCATTAAATCAAAGAAAACTCTATTAGTTGGTTAAAAACATACTTACCAGGATAATTATATGAAAATGTGACGAACTTGTCATATTTTCGAGTGTTGCTTAGTTAACTCCATTTTATCTACACTTTAGTTTTACTACCCCATGAACAAAGAAGGGGAAATTGGTCATTGTACATGAACAAAATACACACAAAACCCCCTACCTAAGGTAGAGAGGCTACTTCCGTTTCTACTTAAGGTAGAAAAGAACCTCGAGGCTTTTTGTAACAACAACTTTCGAGTTATATATATATATATATATATATATATATATATATATATATATATATATATATATATATATATATATATATATATATAAATGTCAAGTTCAGATAATTATACCTAAATAAAAGAAGTTAAACGGCATAGAGAGAACTTTTGTGACTCCTCGTCTATTTTGATGCGGGGGATATGGGAGATTTTGGGCCAGTAGGTGCCCTCCTCTACTGCATCTTTCTTTCAGATATGGACATTCATCTATTTTCAAACTTAAAAGTGAAGGCAACAACTTTTCTGGTAGATCTTTCATCTTTGGGCAGTCAACAATTTCGAGATGTTGGAGGGAGGTGAGGTGTTGCAATCCCTCGGAAACTGTTTCCAACTTATCAAAACTTTGAATGCAAAGTCCAGTAAGAGATGAAGGAAGATGAGACAATTGACTCCAATTAGTGGCTTCTTCTTTTTCTTTTGAACCCTGTAAGAATAGCCCAACAAGTGAGGTTGGAAAATTCAGTGGGCCCCATTCTGAGATGGGCGTCTTCAACTTACCTATTTCAAGCTCACACAAGTTGGGAGGCCAAAGCCCAGTTGGAACATCCATACTTGGACAATTGCTTATGAACAGAAAAGTTAACGAGGTGAGACTCTGCAATTGGAGGTCTGCAAATAACAACTCCTCCGTACTATTACAATCTTTTATCCATAAGCTCGTGAGTTTTTCACACAAATTCAAGTTACCCCCAAAATCAATGATCGATGCAGCATTTGGATGATATTCTATTCTTACAAATTGAAGCATTGGCATGCTTTTGCTGTTGATAAGTAACATATTCTTCTTTCCTCCTTCTCCCAACTCCTCCTTTATCATTAGTTTTTCACACTCTATAATGTCAACTGACTTGAGCTTCTGCCCTCCCATTCCCATTGAGAAGGAGACACATGTAATTGAATAACATTCACGGATATACAACGTCTCAATGTTGTCAGGACAACTTAAATGCTTGAAATTTACACAATGCCATACCGTTAATGAGCTAAGAGATGTTAGGTGGTTGCTCCCATAATTGTACTCATCTTTCTCCCCTAAACTCACCAAATTTTTACAATACCATACTTCCAACTTCCTTAAATTCACGAGAATCTTACTACTTGCCTCTGCTTCTTTTGATTCCCACAAGTATCTTATTTCATCACACCATCTGACTTTCAATTCTTCAACTTCCTTAAGATCCAATATAACACCTCTCCACACCTCATTAGTAAGCCCTGAAATAGATTCTATATTCAACTTGGTGACTGATGGAGCTGTGTGCACCAGACTTATCAACAAACCAACACCACATTCATGTATTTTCAAATCCCTCAATGAAAGTAGCGGTTCTTTAAATGAGACACTAACCAAATTTGGACACCCTTCTATATTGAGCTCTTTCAGGCATGGAAACACAGAATCTCCAACCCCACTACTACTGTATGTTGACCAAAGCTTCCAACTCGGCATACCTTTAAACTTTAGAATTTCAAGGGAAGGAAATGCAACACCAGTCCCGAGAAACTCTAAACCCACATCTTTCACATCATCCATGTCTTGGATAGATAAACTCTTAAGTGACGGTAGTTGCCCGAGTGGTGGTAGAGATGTACACTTTTTACAGCCATGTATAGACACTTGAGTCAACTTACAGAAAGAGGGTTCCCCGACCCATTTGGGAAACTCTAAACCCAGATAGTTCACAATGCCTAGCCTCTTCAAACAATCATTAGATGGCTTCAATGCATCAAGGACATCGCTATCAGTAGTTTCCTTTCGGGAAGCATTTGATTCGTCACTCCAATTAACCTCTAACTCAATAAGCCTCTTTTGTGATAAGTCTGCTTCTCGTGCTTCCGCTGCGTTTTTTACTTTTTCCAGGCCCTCTATGGAAACTTTCCCTTGAAGATTTTCAAAATCTTTAAGTTGGGAAATCGAAAAATCATTTTCTCCTCCAATAATGATTTTTGAAAGAGTTTGCAGGCTTTTCAACTTAGCAACCCCTACAGGCAAATCTTTTAAAAGTGGAGTATCTCTAATGTCAAGATGCCGCAAACTTTTAAGCTTTATGAAGTTGTTGGGCAACTTAGTTAAACGAGAACAACCAAAAAGGATTAGTGTCTCTAAGTTATAGAGATCACAAACATTTTCTGGAAAATGTGTGATTTTAGTTTGAGATAAATTGAGATATCGTAAATGTTTTAATTTACCAATCGACTCTGGAACCTCGCTTATCTCATAACCACTCAAACTTAAAACCCTTAAGAATTGCAACTTAGGGAGTAAGTCAACCAAAACCTTATTAGACAAGTAGTTGTCTTGCCACCATTCTTTCACCCCTACGGACAATAATGTTCTCAAACCTTTAGCCCCTTCGATCCCCTCAAACTTCTTGTAACTACATATTCCTCACAAACAAAAGACATATGACGACACTTATCTAAAGTTTGTTTCCTAACATTCTTTCCCATTTCCTTCTCTAGCCTGAAAAAGAAATCTCCAGCAACATATGTGGCCAAATCATTCATAAGATCATGCATAACAAACAAAGACTTGTCATTAGGCGAGTGTTGAAAAAATGACCGTGATAACAACTCATCAAAGCATTCATGACCCAAACGTTCTACAGTTGACTTGCTTGGACATACTCGGTGCAAAAATCCTTCTGCCATCCAGAGCAAAACCAAATCTTCCTTGTCAAATGCATAGTCCTTTGCGAACAAGGAGCAGTATGCAAAGAGCTGCTTCAAATCGGCACGCAGTTCACGGTAGCTTAGTCTAAGAGCCGGAATAATTTCATCCCCCTCTTTTAACCTCCATATCTCACTATCCACTATTTCCTTCCATTCGAGCGTATCCCTTTTTGTCCTCATTAACCCTCCAAGTGCTATTAAAGCCAGAGGCAAACCATCACATTTTTTAACAATGCTTTCACCATGTGCTTTAAATGTTTCATGGGAGTCAAAATTATTTGCACCCAACGCATGTTGAGCGAATAAAGACACAGCATCATCCTGGGATAAACGTTGCAGATGGTTTGAATTATCATAACCCAACTTTTTCAGCAATTGCTCCTTCCGAGTTGTCATGATAATTTTACTTCCGCGAGAGCAAGCATAAAATGGACGTACTAAAGTTTCCCAATCCTTACGGCTTTCACTCCAAACGTCATCTAAAATTAGTAGAAACCGCTTATCCCTAAGTTGATCTCTGAGAGCTACTTGAAGAAGATCTAAATCATCAAATTTCTTATCTTCCCCACTCACAGATTGGAAAATAGTTTTACTTATTTGGAAGCTATCCCACTCATCTGAAACACATACCCATGCCTTGAGTTCGAAATGATCCTTGACTTGCTTTTCGTCATACAAAAGCCTAGCTAGAGTTGTCTTACCTACGCCACCCATACCAACAATGGGCACGACGCTAAACTTTTCTTTACATGGTTCATCCGCCAATAGCCTTTGAACCAACGCATCCTTATCACCTTTTCGCCCAACAATACTAGATGCATCTACCAGCAACGAGGTCTCGTATTTTCTATTTTTATCTTCTAGCCTATCATCCTTCATCTCCAAACCAAGAGTAACTTTTTCCTTCTCTAGTTCTTGCAACTTATTGTTAATATAATCTAACCTGTGACTCGTCTTATTGCTTAGTAGGAAATTTGTGCAGCAAGCTGGGACGAGCTTTTTTATCTTGCTGGTGCTGGCGCTGGCTTGGGATTGGTCAGTCAACTCATTCTGCTTAGCCTTGGTTGCTAAGTCATCAAGTAAGTCATCTATGTCGTATGCCAGATGTTGGAGATCATTGAGCCATAGTTGAACAGCTTCATTAGTTATTTCTTTATTCCAAGCATCATTCAGCAGTGCTTCGATCTTGAGCAAAGTCTTCCCTAGTTTCTTCAGCTCAGAATGAATTCCCTTTGCTCGAACAACTTGCTTAACGGCTTCATTGGCCAGCTTCTGAAGAACGGCTTCAATGAGGGTAGAAGCAATGACTTCCGCCATTGTTTTATGGTAAATTGGGAGCTCTTTGAATCTGAATGAATGGTAGGTGTTTGAATGAAAATGAACTGGAAGAAAATTATAGATCTTGACTTAATAGGTGGCTTGAATTATAACGAAAATTCATCAATTATTGATACCATTTATTGTCTTCTTCTTATCAATTATTGAGCTATGTCTGTACATACTTGACCACATGATTTTAACACAAAGAGTAAATTACACAGATGGTCCTTGTGGTTCGTACAAATAGTTCCTAACTCGGAAACCCTTAACACCGACACTCCTTTGACAAAACGGACATTAAATTTGACCGTTAAAGTACTTATTTATTTTGCCAGTAAGTGTATAATAGTCTTTTTACTCACTTTACACCAGCTTCCACCATCAACCACCAGTCCACCACTATAATCACCAACTATCATCAACCTCTCCTCTACCTACACGACCCTACTAATTTGAAAATATCATTCACCTTTAGGATTAATCAAATACACATTAACAAGTACAGTATATGTAAAGAAAATATTAGACAAACCTAGACTATTACAAATTTAATGCTACAAATTAAAATACACAAAAAGACGTGTATAAAATAGTGAAGACAATGAAATTATGTTTTTGGCACATCTAACTGCATTAACAACAATTCATTTACACGACTGCATTCTTTAATGATACACAAATTTTCGCAACATATATTGCATAGATTTAATGTATTCCAACATTTAAATAGTCTCGTACGAGGACGCTGATCATAATATTTTTCCTTACAACACACTTCAACTTGATCAGAATCTCCGGTATAGCAACGTCTTGTAGGAGTTTTATCTTGGAACACAATTCTACCACCTATGCACACACATAAAAAAGACTAAATATATATCATTGTTTGGGTTTGAATATTGTTCATACACATTAAGCTAATCTAGCTAAACACTTCTGATTTTTAATTAAATTCAAATACATACATATTATTAAAATATTAAACGAAAAAATTTGTTGAGTTTTTTTACCTCCATGTTGAAGCCTTTTGATCGACTAAGGAAAATCAACATCAATTTATATAGATATTGAGAGTTAGCTTCACGAGTTTTGCATGAATAAATTTTTTGAATAATACATGCACGTCCAACAAAAAAAAAATGCTTATCAGTGAAAGAGATGAAATTAACATAGACGAGATCTTAACAATAATAGATCAACAATAGTTGTTAAGATCTCGATCATGATCTTAAGATATTAAGATTTTAAGATAATACAAAGTAAAAACGATCAACATCATACTTAGAATAGTAACAAGTTTAAGATCTTATAAGATCCTGAATTCCCGATCTTGACCATATGATCTTAAGATATAACCTGATCCGATCTTACTTTTATCGTACCACAAACTAAAAAACTATAAAGTGATTGATTATATTTTTATAGAATTTCAAAATTAAACAACATGTTAATCTTTTCAAACATTGCAAATTTATAATTTATGACAATATTTTCATGAAACATTCTTATGATCCCGATCCGATCTTACGATTTCTATCTTGCAAAAACGAAAACGATCATTAGTAAGATCCCGATCTTAAAAACCTTGATGTTAACACGATCATAATTTCTCTAATTAAAGATCCAATGAATTATTTTATTTTTTAGTAGACGGGCACTTCGATATACTTCCTCCGAACTTTTCTGCGAGCTTTTTTTTTTTCCTAAAATTTACGTTCTGAAAATCACATGCGATTTTTTTTTTAAAATCACGTCAGATTTCACAAATCACATGTGATTTTCAAAGTAACAAATCAACTCTGATTTTATAAATTATATGTGATTTTTTTGTGCGTAAATTTAAACACTCATAAAAAAATCTTTAAATTTTTTTTTATCAAAAGTATATAGAAGTGCCCTCTAAAAAGATATTTCAATTCTAGTTGCGATGATATGATTCGTTTTGCGTTGTTAGATATTTATGTTTTAAAAAGAAATAGGAAAGTGATTTATTTATTTATTTATTTTTATTATTATTTTTTTTATAAAAAAGTAAATGGTCAGTATTTGATCACTTAATCTTTAAAGAATTTGTGTTTTCATATTAAACTTTTCTCATTAATGAAATACCAGGATATAACATATATAGCTTAAATAGTTTCGTTTAATGTACATTTCTATGCTACTTTTGACCGTATTTCTAGGTACACCACATGCATGCATGGTGTTCTTTAAGCATCGTTACTCTATCATAATTCATAATATCTCATCGTTATCATCCGTTTGTTATAAACAGTGACGTCCCAAGTATATCAACACTCATAACCTCAGGAAGATGTTCCTGTAAATTAAAAAAAGGATAATCTCATACTTGCCCAATATGTCACTCTTGATTAATTCTTTAACCAAAAAAAAAAAAAATCATTTTTGCATTTGCATTTTTGCGACTTATGCACCATTGCACCATATGCGACTTATGCAACTTGTACCTTTTGCAAAATGATGAATGAGAGCGGTTTATTCTCTATGTATCGCGGGCTCTACCCCAAAATGATCAAGCAACAAAAAGGGCAAAAACAATTTACGCCAGAATTAAAGATAGACTGAGTACTCAGGACAAGATTAGTAAGTGGGGGATATGTAATGTGAACAGATGCTCCTTGTGGCTTAATGATAATGAAGATTTGCAGCATCTCTTCTTCAATTGTTCATTTTCTAAAGATGTGTGGGACCAAGTTAGAGACATTGCTGAGATTGAATGTGACAAATGGAATTGGACTGAGTTATTGAAATGCTTAGTTGATTCAAGTGTTCAAAAAAATATTGGTTGGGTTATCAAGAGACTTGCATTGGCAGCTTGTGTTTACACAATATGGCAAGAGAGGAATGGAAGAATGTTCAAAGATGTGCATAGGACCAGTCAAGAGGTTTTTAATAACATTGCAGATACTATCAAACATAAGATTCTTGGCATAACAGTGAGAGATAGTGTTAATGTCAGGAGGGTAGAAGCAAGGTGGAGTGTCAAGTGCAACAAGATTATCCAATAATAAAATATATTGGAAGTAGCATGGGGAGAATTCTGATTGGTATTGAGTTTGTTGGTGTATATGGCAGATGGCTTATACCTTGGACTGAATCTCTTCTTAGAAGATTATATTCCTAAAGGATTGTGAGGATGGTGCTGCATCTATTTTGGGGATATTAGTCTTTCTTGGAAGAGTAGTAAGTTCAAGATGAAGTTTACTGCTGTGTTTAGTAACTTGAGGTGTTTCTGTTATGGACAGTCAAGTTGCCCTGTTAATAATAAAGGGGTGTTTAGTTCTTAATGAAACTGTTGCTCCTTTTGAGATCATGCAGGGGTGAAATGATGAATAACCTGCAAATGGCATATTATGATGGATTTTATCCAAATTTCTCATGTCTTTCTTTGGACATTAAGAAATACATATATACTTACTACATCTGATGGCCTTGTACTTGGACTGTTATGAGTTTTAAACTTCTAATGGTTCATAAACTAGGTATCCAGTTGTGTAGGGTAAGTAAGTATGGTGGGCAGTGTATGAAGCTTGGAATAGTGAGGAGTGAAAGATGAACCTACTTGGTCCAAGCTATACACTGCCAAGGAGGTAATGGATGGTACTCACTGTAGGGTGTGTGTTCTCAGTTTATGTGAAGCCATTGTAGTAAATGGAAAATGTAGCATTGCTGGTATAGCCCCTACTGTGGAGAGGTTATGGGTGCCTAGTGAAGCCATTAATCTTCTCTTTTATACTTACTGTGGGTGTTGGTTGAGTGAGTATAAGACGGGAGGTAAGATGAAAATGTAGCTAGATGGTATATGGTGCAGTTTATGGTGAATTGAGGAATGTAATGTTTGATTGTTGGTAGCATTGTTTTGCTATGTTTTCGTTATAGAGATTGTATCAGATATAGTTGATGTCCTTGGAAGATATTGGACAGAACAATAGGTTAGTTGTATGCTTTAGCTGTGATTTGTATTTGAATTGGGGAATGTCCAATTCTTAGTTTGAAGACTTTCTTCCTTTTGTCGCATTGCAATTTCAAGTGAAATACAATGTTCTTCAAGTTTCAAAAATCTGTTAGAAAGTTCGTTAAAAATTCCTTTATCAACCATATCATTTGATTTAAACCTCTAAGCCGTAAACAAAGAAATTGACTCATCATCACGTTCAGCATCCTGATCACTTTCTCCCCCTTTATGATTCATATTTTTTGAATTAGAAGTGGTATTGGTATCAGTCTTTCCCAAAAAATTTGTGTCATAAGTGGGCTTAATTTGATCAGTATCCTGCCGTTCATTAGAAAGCACATTATGTTGATCAATTAAGGGTACCTCAACACATGACACCTGCTCTTTTACCGGTCTGAAAACAACATCCACATCATGTGTAATAAGAGTCACTGAACTGTTGGTATTGTCTAGCTTATCAGTCTCCGATCCTTTGCATTCAGTGACAACATACCAACATCCGATGCTTTACCCGAATCAACAATACCATCACATGATTGCTCTCGAAATGCCTTCACCTTGTCATCATACTTAAGTTTATGTTGTGCTCTTTCCTCAATGTATATCTTAACATTATCCATGTGTTGGATTAATGTTTCTCTGAACACATCAACCTCGATTCCAGTGTAATTAGCAAAACACTTTTTCGTCATCTAACTATCGTAGTCATAATCCACAGTGAATTTCGAATCAATGAACACTTGGAGTTGGTTGCTGATCACACAGAGAGCAGCCGTGGATCTATCTTCAAAAAATTCTCCTTTGTCAAGTTGTTGTTGAAGTTGATCTAAGTACAGAATCATCTTGACAGTGAAGGTCTCAACATCTTGACCAAAGAGTGTTGCAAATGTACTTCTGTACCCTCCCAAGTATCCAGGTTGTTCAAAGAGAACCTTGAGATGTGAATGAAGTGATCGAAAACATTCAATGCAACTATCCTTTGCATTATTGGGTAGTTTAAGTGGATGATGAAGTTCTCTCTCAGATCTGATAGACTCCGAAGTAGTAGACATGATGCAACAAAACTATGAAATGAACGTGCACGGGATTTTACAATTCTATGATTTAAACCGAGAAATAAATTCTTTCACGGGATTTTACAAAATCAAGAAAAAACCGTGAAATGATGCTGAGTACTTTAGTGATTGAGTGTGAGATGATAAACTTTGCAAGGTACAGTAAGTTATCTAGGTCAAGTCACAACGAGTCAAATCACACCAAGTCAAATCGCAATTAGTCAAATTGCAAGAATCAACTCGCAACGTCAGATTGTAATTGGACAAGTTGAAACAACTCAAATTGCAACAATTCTCAAATCATAGAACTATTCAACTCGCAGCGTATAGTCACCTCACAACAACTTGATCAACTAGCAGTGAGTTATCAATTCGCACTAAGAGTCAATCAGCAGTGAGTTATCAACAAGCAGTATGATTTGGTTCGGCTGATGCAAGTTGCTATGGTGAAATTATGGTCTGAAAACTTAAAACCTCAATAACTTCACTCCGGAGGTGATTTGGGCCTCGAAAAATTCGTTTCACGACTTTGTGGTAAAACCTCGTAATATTCAGTCTGTTCCGGTTGTTTTGACGGGTATTTCGCTGAAAACGGAGTTACGGTTCAAAAGTTATGGCCGTTTGAAGTTTTGACGTAAAAAGTCAACTTTGGTCAAACCACAAGAAGTCAAACTGCAACAAGCAAATCTCTAGAGAGCAAATCGCTACACAAGCAAATCTATGGATAGCAAATCTCTAATGAGCAAATCTCTGGAAAGCAAATCTCTGGAGAGCAAATCTCTAAGAGCAAATCGCTACCTGAGCAAATCTCTACCTAAGCAAATCTCTAAACACTTCTAGACAAAAAGGTCGCTTTCTAGCGATTTGTCTTCTTTTATAAATATAGTAAAACAAGCAAATCTCTACCAGAACTAACCAAATCGCTACCAATAATTAAGCAAATCTCTACGAAGAATCATTCACCAAAAAACAAATCTCTACCAAGAAATACTTACAAAATACTCTCGAAATTGCTCAAAGTCACCAATAAACACAAGAAATTAGATAACCAACCACTAAACCAAGTTCATATGACCCTCCTAATCAAGAAAGTACAACCATAAAACATATCTAACCACAAACAAAATCAAATCAAGATGTTTTCTAGTAATACTATTCGAATCAAATAAAGACCACAAAACCAAGCACCAAATTCGAGTACAAACAATCCCTAAGATGAAACCATGGCTCTTAATACCAATTGTAAGTAACTCTAATACATAAACACATATGGTTTGTGTAACAATTCGCATTTTCAGGATAATTACTATTCCCGGAAAATTTCACTATTCACTTTTACTATTCATTTTTCCCGAAAATTTTCCCGAAAGTTGATTTTTATTTGATATTCTCAAGTGATAAATCATTTCCATGGCAAATTAAATGTTTGACATTCGTCAGATCATTTTCGTGAAAGTTATTAAGGAATTACACGGAATTACACGTTTTAGGGTAAAACGTCATTCAGAAATTCTACGTACAACGAAACTCGACCGCGTTAAGTGACCCCGCATCAAAAAAATGTTTGACACACTCATGATTTATTTGAGAATTAATCGTGACTGAGAAAAATATGACCAAAGACTTCCCGGCAGGTCACCCAAGCCTGTACTACTCTCGCATAAGCACGCTTAACCGTATGGGCGATTAACCGTTAGACCACAAAACGTTTTTCTAAGACGATTTGAGTTTTCAACTTATTAGAAAAAGTCAACATATTTTTCCCTCCTCCATTGACCAAAAATCATCCCTTGATGTTATAAGTCATTCCTTGATTTTTAGGCTTACGGTTTGATGTCTAAAAGACATTTAATACCAACCGACACTAGACTGAGCCCAGTCTAGACATTATAAGTCATTTTAAATCATTTTTATCACATTAGAAAAGTAACATTTTACTTTTCTCAATTTTACGCAATATTCGTACGTTTTACGTATTACGCGTTTTAGACCCGTGTTTCCAGTTTTTAGCAGGGTTTTACCACCCAAATGGAACCTACCACTCATTTTATATTTTATTATGGGACATATGGACATTTCTAACAATACTTTAAAGTTCCATAATTTTACGACACCCGGTTTTACGTTTTGAGGCCTAATCATTTACGGTTGTCATTTCCCGGAGTCAAAACTCTTCCTAATACTTAGGATAATACCAAGCAAAGTCCACACCTTGTCCCCCAAGTTTAGGAACCGACCTAGGGGGGGGGGGGAATTCAGCCTTGTGTGTCTTAATATCATGCTAGGAGCCTTAAGATGTGAACATGTGTTCAACTTGGCCTCCAAGTGTTGACTAGTCAACAATGTAACCTCCTCATTTGCATATAAATGCCTCTCCTTCCCCTCCTTGGCCATTCCAACGACCCACACACATAAAAATACACCATCATCTCATCCTTAGCTCATTTACTTCAAGTTCCATCCAAGAAATCAAGTGCAATATCCATACATAAACCCTAGTTTAGTTTTGATTCATCAAAACTACTTCAAATCCTTAGAAACTTTGGTGATTTCTATTGAGTTTGAATCCACTCAAGTCACCTCAATTTTCATCATCTCTCTTTCAAGATTACAAGAGTAGAAAGATTGCATGAAGTGAAGTGGGTTGAAGCAAGTCTATCAAAGTCCTATCCTTACATGTTAACTTCCTTTCATCTTTGAAAGCCAAAAGTTGTGAGCCAAACCCTAACTTGATTCTTGTTAAATAATCATGTTCATGTTATTTACATGTTATTCTTGCTATATTATGTCTTGTAGTTATGTCCATGATGTATAAAAGTGAGCAAAACAAGTTATTGTTATTGATTGACAAGATAAGTTACTAAAACAAGTAAACTAGTGACTTTCTTGGTAAGACCTGATCAAAATGGTAAAAATATGATGTTGGATCATTACATATTACAGTAGAGGACTTAACAAGGAAACCATAGCAATTTGAACCACCTAAAACGAGTATACGAGTCAAAAGTTACGCCCATTTGAAGTTACCAAAACTTTGCGGCAAACTGCCAAATACCATTCTGATCAAATTTGGGTTTTGAAAGTCCCACTTCTGGTCCGATTCATCAAAAAGTTAAAACACGAAAGTTGTCTGGAACGCCATTTTCGTTCAGGAAGAAAGAAGCTCGAGACCTAAAAACACTTTCCGAGTGATAAAATTCTTCAAATTCTAAACAGCCCATTTTTAGGCGAAAGTCACAAGATTATGGTTATACTTTGAAAGGAACAAGAGGTCTTATGACCTATAATCAAGACCACAACCATGGCTAGAGCCAAGGTTGTGTCTCATGACCTTGAAACAAGGACCAAAGGTCATGGCTAGGCCATGACGAAATGACCATACCAACTTTCATAGGCGTAAACATGAAACAAAGAGTTGACGAGAACTTGAACAAGCAATTTGGATCTACTTCACTTAAAAGGGAACCATGAGATATTACCAAGAGAAAATGGTCATACAAAACTTATGAAACATACCCTAATAACAATCTTCATGTACTAATAAACTTTCCTAAGTTTATTCAAATATCGGACATGTAACCTTTCGGATCAAAACTTATATCTATATATTTCATCAACTACTACAATAGTAGGGAGCCTCATGTGAGGAGTTCATTATGTAAGCCGTCGAGTTCAGTTGTGGATTTACGAGTTAAAGTGTCCTGGCTCCTCGAACGCTTACTAACATGACTTCTGAATTATGTCGGCCCGAACGGTAGTAAACGATATATAAACATACATGTTTCATGAATCATTTCTTTCAAAGACTTACATTATACATCATACCACATCATGGACTAAATGCAAGATATATATATAGGCACTACTTCATATTCTTTACTCCGATTCTAAGTCGCAACATTCTATTATAGGTTGCTCGTAGAAACCTTCATGATTCAACCGTTACATTCATTACTTGCTATCTTACTTAAGGTGAGTTCATAGCCCCACTTTACATTACTTCATTGTTTTACAAACCCTTGGGGGGAATACATGCTATTTTTAACCGAGCACAATGTTTTTAAATTGTATGCTTGCCTGATTGTTTTATTATCACTAAGTACCATCCTTGCCAAACCGAGATCCCATATTATGAACCATTTAATCACTTGCGAGGGTTACTTGCAAGTGAGCGCGAATATTGTGAATAGGCCTATTGGGATTGACGAATCCCATTTGTATTGACTAAGTTCAAACAAATGCATTAATATTTGAGACATTAGGTATGACGGCAAAGTACCTACCGGGATAACTCCGCCGATTGATATTGGTACCCGTTAACGTTTTGGTGTCATAAGCTTAGTATTTGATAATAACTGTTCCGGGCGTGTAACAACGTGGCCCATATTTGTTTTCCAAACATTGGTGTGAGTATATAACTCACACTACCAACATATTGTGTTCAAAACATTAAACAAACTCTATGAATATCACTCAACCTTTGTGTTGACCTCTCAAGCATGTATTTCAGGTTCATGACGATCAAGGATGGCACGGAAGGGCACGGATACTCAAGAGGGCTATAAATTTTATTATCATTCAAAAACTCCTTTATTATACATTGTAAACATGGAACCATTTGGGACCTCATTTTGTAACCTCTGATATATATACAATTTGAATGATAAATCTCTTAAAACGACTCAATTGGAGTTCGTTTTCTATTATTGTGACTATTGTGCCGTCAAGTAACACCCAGTTTGAATTCCGCTGCATCCATGAATTGGGGGTGTTACAGATTGGTACCAGAGCCATGGTTATAGAGAAACGGGTCTAATTGAGACCTAAACTATAACCACATGTACAAGAAAAAAAAAACATTTTATAGCCTTCCGCTCTCCGTGTCTTCCATCCTCCAGACGATTATGGACTTAGTAAGCATGTTATGATACACAAACATATTAGTATATTCATATATATACCCCTTTTGAGCATTTCCCCGTAGATATTTTATGCTACACAAACATAATTGCATATTAATATATGTACCCTAAACATAATTGAGCATTTCCCCGTAAGCATTTTATGCTACATGAACACATATAAGTATATTGATATATACACACTAAGCATTTTATGCTACATGAACACATATAAGTATATTGATATATACACACTAAACATTTTATGCTACATGAACACATATAAGTATATTGATATATACACACTAAGCATTTTATGCTACATGAATACATATAAGTATATTGATATATACACACTAGGCATTTTATGCTACATGAACATATTAGTATATTGATATATAAACTCGGTTTATTTTCAATCATTTATCTAAACAATGAACTAAACATATCTGTGTATGCCTATTCTAAGGCATTTCGGCACAGCCACACTCTCCCAATCATGTTCCTACTCCAACATTATATGTCCAAGACATTGTAACTAATTGCAATGGTCTTTCCTATTTTCCAAGACATTGTGAGATACAATGGTCTCATTCACTTTTCAAGACATTGTGAGATACAATGGTCTCATTCATTTTCCAAGACATTGTGAGATACAATGGTCTCATTCATTTTTCAAGACATTGTGAGATACAATGGCCTCATTCATTTTCCAAGACATTGTGAGATACAATGGTCTCATTCATTTTCCAAGACATTGTATGATACAATGGTCTTAAACATTTCTCAAATGTTTTGAGTCACACAAATGACCTAACCTACTTCCCAGACATTGTGAATTGCACAATGGTCTAACCTACTTCCGAGACATTGTGTTTTGTGCAAATGGTCTCTAGAATTATTCCATCACATCATCAATATCATTTCTTATGATATCAAAAACCCGTCACAATCTATCGATTTCAAAACAAGAAATATGAGATTTCTAAAGGACAAACTAATCCATCATCGACAAAAGCTGAACTTTCTCTACATTCATCAAAGTTTTCTTATGAAACCTTCATTATTAAAAGTTCGTGATCCTGGCCAAGTATGTTCTATTTTAGAACTACTTAAAACTTCCTTTCCATACGTATCTACCCTTACTACCTTCTATGCAATGGAATATGAAAACATACGTTACAAGTCTTGTATGGACGGGACTTGCAACTTAAGGGTTTGACATCGCCTTTGTTTAGTGGACAGTTTCCCGAAAGCAACAGACATATCAAAAGTATACCTAGTTTAGGTATTTAAAAATTTTATCGAACCTTGGCTAAATATAGACTAGTCACCTATATTTAACCTAGGGACAGTGGAATATAGTCTGACTAACTATATTCGACTTAGAATTTTCAAATACTGAGAATAGTTGTACTAGGGTTATGTTTAGATTGATTTCCTACATGAACATGATAAACCACCAGAATACATTAAAACAATCTAGAGACACGATAATGTCTTACCACTCAGCGAAATCTTAACACCTTATTTGTGTTACCTAATTTCATTCTTGAAATTTTTCATTTATGAGATAATCCGAACTGCTATCTTGGGATAGTTATCAATTATTCTCTTCATCCTGTAGAAGTACTATCCTGTTTAGGTCCTAAGGATATCATTCCAACATAAACTTTTAAAATCTCTTAAGATTTTTAAAGCAAACTCAACATCTATACCTAAGAGTATTAATGTTAAGCATACACTACACACTTTTGTTCATCAACATATCATAACATTATCTTCACAACCGTTGGAACCACAAGCTCATTAACAGATTTTGATGCACTTTTAAAGCTCAAATCATCCTTATTTACACCACAAGTACCCTCATCAGCTTTACAAGTTTGAATATTCATCTTGTACTTTTGGAACACCAGTATCATCTCGTAATACACTACCTTGTAACTCACCGGCTAAGTATGAATGTTGTGTCGGGAATTATTGAGTAGGATGATTTATAATGTCCTTATTTGAATGGATTGGGATGCCTTTTCATTTAAATAAAGAAATTATAAATCATCGAACCATAAGTTTATATTCCTTTAGTTACATTGTTTGGGATGCCTCTCTATGTAAATAAAGAATTATAAACAAGTGGGCTTATTTATATCCGAAATAACATAAGTATGAAGTCAACCTACATTACATTGCTCGGGTATGGCTTGATACCTACATTACATTGCTCGGGTATGGCATGATACCTACATTATATTCGCCACAAGAAATCCTATCTTTTCACCGACATCGCTTCAAACCATGACATAAACACTAGGTACAACAACAGATTACCTACTATGCTATGATTGCAACTACTATCCCAATTTCCATTGATATTCCACTACTATATCAATTTCCATTTATTGAATTCCTATGTAAATTGCTATTGTTGTTCAACTGTTATATCAATTGCTATTGATACTTGACAACTATATCAATTTCCATTTTGATATTTAACTATATCAATTTCTGTACAACTACTATATCCATTTCTATTAATAATCGACTGCTATATCAATTTTCTTTGATATTCGACTATTATATGGATCTCTACTGATATTCAACCATGTTATCAATCTCTATTGACACACCATATTCTGAGACAAATCAAACTACATCACTAGTAATTCCAGACTTTGGTCCTCATAAGTAACCACACATCTTTATCGACACCACTCCAACATATGACACACAAAGAACTTCGGGACGAAGTTCCCCGTAAGGGGTAGAGACTGTAACAATTCGCATTTTCAGGATAATTACTATTCCCGGAAAATTTCACTATTCACTTTTACTATTCATTTTTCCCGAAAATTTTCCCGAAAGTTGATTTTTATTTGATATTCTCAAGTGATAAATCATTTCCATGGCAAATTAAATGTTTGACATTCGTCAGATCATTTTCGTGAAAGTTATTAAGGAATTACACGGAATTACACGTTTTAGGGTAAAACGTCATTCAGAAATTCTACGTACAACGAAACTCGACCGCGTTAAGTGACCCCGCATCAGAAAAATGTTTGACACACTCATGATTTATTTGAGAATTAATCGTGACTGAGAAAAATATGACCAAAGACTTCCCGGCAGGTCACCCAAGCCTGTACTACTCTCGCATAAGCACGCTTAACCGTATGGGCGATTAACCGTTAGACCACAAAACGTTTTTCTAAGACGATTTGAGTTTTCAACTTATTAGAAAAAGTCAACATATTTTTCCCTCCTCCATTGACCAAAAATCATCCCTTGATGTTATAAGTCATTCCTTGATTTTTAGGCTTACGGTTTGATGTCTAAAAGACATTTAATACCAACCGACACTAGACTGAGCCCAGTCTAGACATTATAAGTCATTTTAAATCATTTTTATCACATTAGAAAAGTAACATTTTACTTTTCTCAATTTTACGCAATATTCGTACGTTTTACGTATTACGCGTTTTAGACCCGTGTTTCCAGTTTTTAGCAGGGTTTTACCACCCAAATGGAACCTACCACTCATTTTATATTTTATTATGGGACATATGGACATTTCTAACAATACTTTAAAGTTCCATAATTTTACGACACCCGGTTTTACGTTTTGAGGCCTAATCATTTACGGTTGTCATTTCCCGGAGTCAAAACTCTTCCTAATACTTAGGATAATACCAAGCAAAGTCTACACCTTGTCCCCCAAGTTTAGGAACCGACCTAGGGGGGGGGGGGAATTCAGCCTTGTGTGTCTTAATATCATGCTAGGAGCCTTAAGATGTGAACATGTGTTCAACTTGGCCTCCAAGTGTTGACTAGTCAACAATGTAACCTCCTCATTTGCATATAAATGCCTCTCCTTCCCCTCCTTGGCCATTCCAACGACCCACACACATAAAAACACATCATCATCTCATCCTTAGCTCATTTACTTCAAGTTCCATCCAAGAAATCAAGTGCAATATCCATACATAAACCCTAGTTTAGTTTTGATTCATCAAAACTACTTCAAATCCTTAGAAACTTTGGTGATTTCTCTTGAGTTTGAATCCACTCAAGTCACCTCAATTTTCATCATCTCTCTTTCAAGATTACAAGAGTAGAAAGATTGCATGAAGTGAAGTGGGTTGAAGCAAGTCTATCAAAGTCCTATCCTTACATGTTAACTTCCTTTCATCTTTGAAAGCCAAAAGTTGTGAGCCAAACCCTAACTTGATTCTTGTTAAATAATCATGTTCATGTTATTTACATGTTATTCTTGCTATATTATGTCTTGTAGTTATGTCCATGATGTATAAAAGTGAGCAAAACAAGTTATTGTTATTGATTGACAAGATAAGTTACTAAAACAAGTAAACTAGTGACTTTCTTGGTAAGACCTGATCAAAATGGTAAAAATATGATGTTGGATCATTACATATTACAGTAGAGGACTTAACAAGGAAACCATAGCAATTTGAACCACCTAAAACGAGTATACGAGTCAAAAGTTACGCCCATTTGAAGTTACCAAAACTTTGCGGCAAACTGCCAAATACCATTCTGATCAAATTTGGGTTTTGAAAGTCCCACTTCTGGTCCGATTCATCAAAAAGTTAAAACACGAAAGTTGTCTGGAACGCCATTTTCGTTCAGGAAGAAAGAAGCTCGAGACCTAAAAACACTTTCCGAGTGATAAAATTCTTCAAATTCTAAACAGCCCATTTTTAGGCGAAAGTCACAAGATTATGGTTATACTTTGAAAGGAACAAGAGGTCTTATGACCTATAATCAAGACCACAACCATGGCTAGAGCCAAGGTTGTGTCTCATGACCTTGAAACAAGGACCAAAGGTCATGGCTAGGCCATGACGAAATGACCATACCAACTTTCATAGGCGTAAACATGAAACAAAGAGTTGACGAGAACTTGAACAAGCAATTTGGATCTACTTCACTTAAAAGGGAACCATGAGATATTACCAAGAGAAAATGGTCATACAAAACTTATGAAACATACCCTAATAACAATCTTCATGTACTAATAAACTTTCCTAAGTTTATTCAAATATCGGACATGTAACCTTTCGGATCAAAACTTATATCTATATATTTCATCAACTACTACAATAGTAGGGAGCCTCATGTGAGGAGTTCATTATGTAAGCCGTCGAGTTGAGCTGTGGATTTACGAGTTAAAGTGTCCTGGCTCCTCGAACGCTTACTAACATGACTTCTGAATTATGTCGGCCCGAACGGTAGTAAACGATATATAAACATACATGTTTCATGAATCATTTCTTTCAAAGACTTACATTATACATCATACCACATCATGGACTAAATGCAAGATATATATATAGGCACTACTTCATATTCTTTACTCCGATCCTAAGTCGCAACATTCTATTATAGGTTGCTCGTAGAAACCTTCATGATTCAACCGTTACATTCATTACTTGCTATCTTACTTAAGGTGAGTTCATAGCCCCACTTTACATTACTTCATTGTTTTACAAACCCTTGGGGGGAATACATGCTATTTTTAACCGAGCACAATGTTTTTAAATTGTATGCTTGCCTGATTGTTTTATTATCACTAAGTACCATCCTTGCCAAACCGAGATCCCATATTATGAACCATTTAATCACTTGCGAGGGTTACTTGCAAGTGAGCGCGAATATTGTGAATAGGCCTATTGGGATTGACGAATCCCATTTGTATTGACTAAGTTCAAACAAATGCATTAATATTTGAGACATTAGGTATGACGGTAAAGTACCTACCGAGATAACTCCGCCGATTGATATTGGTACCCGTTAACGTTTTGGTGTCATAAGCTTAGTATTTGATAATAACTGTTCCGGGCGTGTAACAACGTGGCCCATATTTGTTTTCCAAACATTGGTGTGAGTATATAACTCACACTACCAACATATTGTGTTCAAAACATTAAACAAACTCTATGAATATCACTCAACCTTTGTGTTGACCTCTCAAGCATGTATTTCAGGTTCATGACGATCAAGGATGGCACGGAAGGGCACGGATACTCAAGAGGGCTATAAATTTTATTATCATTCAAAAACTCCTTTATTATACATTGTAAACATGGAACCATTTGGGACCTCATTTTGTAACCTCTGATATATATACAATTTGAATGATAAATCTCTTAAAACGACTCAATTGGAGTTCGTTTTCTATTATTGTGACTATTGTGCCGTCAAGTAACACCCAGTTTGAATTCCGCTGCATCCATGAATTGGGGGTGTTACAGTTTGGTTGTGTTTGGATCGAATCAAGAAGGGTTAGAGAGAGAAAGTGGGAGCCTTTAGAGAGAGAGAATGAAAGAGAAATGTATTAGATTAATGAAAGGTCCAACCCTCTCCCTTGGGTGGGAGAGGGTATTTATACATACTTAATAGTGCCCCATGAAACGGGTTGTGGAGTAAGCTGATAGTGGGTAAAGACTCAACCCACTCCACGAATACTAATTACAATTATATTAACTACTACTATTAATTAACTAACTAACTAAATATTAATGTGACTACGAGCTACGTAATGTTAAACTATACTCAGGGTGACCGAGTCTTTTACATAAATATTTATATTCCTAACAAACAATGACAAATATGTGAAAGGGTAGGAAAAATAATAATGATGTATATATGATAGTTGATACATATAGAATTTTAACCAATTTTTATTGAAGATTCTATAGTTGGGAATTAGAACCAAAACACATGAAGGAGTTGTTGAACAACAGAACGTCTTAAGATCCTAGTTTATTATAAAAAGTTTAAGCTAATTACCAGCACATACAATTCAATGAAACAAATTGTTAGGCTACTAAGTAAAATTATGGCTGGTGTTTGGCAAAAGGCTTATATGGGTCTTGTAGGGCTTGGGCTTTTAAAATAAGTCGGTTAATAAAATAAGTCTCATTTGTCATGAGGCTTATGGAAGGACTTATAAAATAAGTCGGCTAAAAACTTTAGCCCTATAAAAAGAGATAAAAAATTTAGCACGGGACTTTTGAAGAATAAATTACTTATTTACCTACAAAAATATCTAACATATATAAAAACTCATTTAATTATGTCCTTTTTAGTAATTTTACAATAATAAGTCTCAGTCTCAGCCCACTTGCCAAACAATTTTATAAAAATATAAATTTTAATTTCGGCTTATAATATAAGTCCCAGCCCCTGCCTGTTTCGCCAAACATACCGTATATGTAGCTGGAAAAATTATACGGAGTATAAAAATTTATCAATTATTGATAGTAGCATTTATTGTCTTCTTCTGAACAATTATTGTTGATAGCATTATTGTCTTCTTCTGAACAATTATTGTTTATAGCATTTAATCATTTATTGTCTTTTTCTAAATTTCTTTTTTTTTAAAGAACAATTATTGAGCTATGTCTGTACAAACTTGACCACGTGATTTTAACGCAAAGAGTAAATTACATAGATGGTCCCCATCGTTTGCATTGAATTTTACCTTTGGCCCTTTTACATTTTTTGCACAAATAGCCCCTAACTCGGAAACCCTTAGCACCCATAGTCATTTGACCAAACGGACATTAAATTTGACTTGCATATAAGGGTATAATAGTCTTTTAATGACTCAATTCACAAATTTAATTATAGTTTTATATAAAACTCATAACTAACACAAAGTCCCCTCCCGCCACCCTCTACAACTCACTGGACCGGATATGTCCTCCACCTGACACCAACCCGACACCATCTAAATCTGAAATGGGGTTTGTTTAAATTTGAATATTTGGTAGTTTTCTTGTGATGTGAGATGTGGTTCTGAATGAATTTGTTGATTTAACGGTGGTGGAGTGGTGGCAGTAGGATGGTGGTGGTTTTGTTAGTGATTTTGTTTTCGTAAATGGTAGTTTTGTTCGATGGAAAAGACGAAAAGGGTGTGAGAAGAGAGAGTGAATGGTGGTGGTTTTGTTAGTATGTGGTATTGTAAGTGTTTATTAATTGGATGTTGGATAAAAAAGTGAGTGACAATTATACCCTTATGTGCAAGTTAAATAAGTTATTTTAATTGTCAAATTTAACATCTGTTTAGTCAAAGGACTGTGAGTGTTAAGGGTTTTTGATTTATGGGCTATTTTTGCAAAAAATAAATCAAAGAACCAAAAGTGAAAGTAAACGCAAACCACAAAGACCATCTGTGTGATTTACCCTAACACAAACAATCAATAAGCACACCTTTTTTGACTAGAGTTTAGTATTTCTGAGTGCATACCTACTTCATACAAACACCATTTAAAATAAAGTTAAGCATGAAAATCTTGCATATAATCTAATAATTATTACCAATACGTTCAAAATACATTACTACTTTAAAATTTGTTACCCAAAATATTACTCTTTACCGATTTGTCTATTGTGGTGCGCAAAAAATGATGCCTACACACCAATTTATTTTTAAACTGCCAGGAAGAATACATGTACACCAATTTTTACAAAAAAATTAAATCCGGTGTGCAAAATTTGGTACATGTATACCATGCCATAAATGCTCAATATGTTGACTATAAACCCCAACAACTCAAAATTTATATGGTAGGGCGGGCAATACAAACAGTTCAAAATGGGTAATTTTTGGTTTGGTTGACCACTTGACCTGACTCGAAACTCTTTTTGTCCAATTGTACTGTTAAATATCACCATATTGCACTATTACTAATGTGAATTTTATTCCACAAATTATATTACAAACAGAATATTTGCATAAAACAGCTTAAGAGATTGTAGGCATTATTCATTGAAACTTCCAACCCGTTTCCTTTTTAGCCAAGTTTTTCAATTTGCCCCGTTCAGCCCGCTATAAGCAAAATAAAACCAAAGATGACCCATTCATTATCAAATTTGAATAAATGGTAGGTATCTTAGTGGAATGAAGTTGAAGAAAAATATTGATATGATCTGGACTAAAAAGTGGATAGATAAGATTTTTTGTTTTTTCCTAACAACCCACCAATTATATGAAAAGTTGTATGTCAATGAAGGCAACTGAGCCACGTATTTACAAACTTGACCACATAATGTTAGTACCCTCATTTAAAAAAAGTTACCTACCCATACATCTAGTGTAATTACAGAAAGTCAGAAACAATCAATAAACATAAGTAGATAACCATAAGTGCAAAACCTCCGGCTAGAGTATATATCATCTCTCTTGAAAAAGATATGACTTCATAAAATGTAGACCGTATATTATTCCCGGTATTATTTGTATAAGCTTTGATTAGTTCTTTCGATATCGTTTGTTGGTATATTTAAGGACTTAAGGTTGTTGGAATTTTGGGTGTGTGTGATTGTAATAATCAATATTTGGATATATTTTCATGCATCGTGTAGAGATCACTTTCATATTGAAGTGTTTCGACCTTATATATCTCGGGTATCATGAAATCGTCAATCGGATAATTCAGAGAATTACACTTTCTGTCTAAGGCACAAGAGAACAAATCAATACACAAAAAGTTGTCGTGTAAGTTTTGTTTGGAAGATATCAAGTTTGTTATATTAACACAACCAAAAGATAGCTATTTTTGGTTAAAAGCGGTTGGCGGGAGAGGTCACAACTCTTCGTAAAATTTGCATCTTTTGATGGGAAAAAACGGTTGGAGGAAAAAATAGAAAATTAGTTTATGGATACACATCTTTCATCTTTCAATATCCCAAACACCCTCTTATTTTGATATGCTATTAATTAGAGCCTGTTGCTCTATGAAAACCTTGAGCATCTTTATTTGCATACCCAAACACCCACTAATATCAGTATAACAAAAGCTAATCATCACAACATGGATTTTGATACAAACACTACAACTTACGATTTCTATATCCCAAACACCCTCTAATCTCATCATAAATTAAGTAGTGTGGTACTGCCATAACTATAAGAAAATAATAATAAATTACTAGTATATCATAGCAAAAACCAAGTAACTATAATTATAAGAAATAAAAATTTTAATAATCCGATTTACCTTCATGATGGGCTTCCACGATTA